>ML660197.1:45742205-45861640 GCA_007570785.1 Antilocapra americana | reverse complement strand
AGGGGTTTCTGGAGGGGGGAGCATGTGTAAACCCATGGTGATATCATGGCATTGTATGACAAAAACAATAAAAGGGAGGGGAAAAAAAAAGAAAAGAAAAAAAAAGAAAAAGCAAAAAGGGGACTCGGAATAGAGTAGTAAGAGTAGGAAGTAGTTAGATTCCCTGGGGCTGTGAGAAAAAAACTGAAACTCAGAACTTGGAGAAAGTGGCCTAGGTAGCTGATGCATCGTTTGCAAATCAAGAAGGACCCCATAAGGCAGGGATCCAAACCTTTAATGTGACAGGCACCTATGGCTGGTGCCTAGCCTCTGATGTGACAGCAGCAAGGCTGTTTCTGGGAGGGTTCAAACTGCAAACTGGATTTAGCTGCTGTTTATGGAAGGAACTGATACTGTACCATGAAAGCAGTTGTCAGTCTAAGTGTCACAGGGATGGGAAGCAAACAAAAAGAAGCAAATCCCTATTTTCTCCAACCTGCCAGTCTCGCTCTAGTACCTCCAATGGCACAGCCCAAGAGGGAACCAGCTGGTGAAGCAGGAATGTGGTCTGTACAGTCTCTGCTCCAGTATCATACAGCAGAGTGTTAAAAGGTTTGGAAAGAGTTGAGAGATAACTGTTGAATAACTGATACAGTATTTAATGTTTAAAACCTACCAAAGGACATGAGTTTGAGTAAACTCTGAGAGATAGTGAAGGACAAGGAAGATTGGCATGCTGCAGTCCATGGGGTTACAAAGAGTGGGATACAACTTAGCAACTGAACTACAACAAACAATATTTTGGGCTTCCCAGGTGGCACTAGTGATAAATAACCTGCTTGCCAACTTGGGTCCAATCCCTGAATTGGGAAGATCCCCAGAAGAAGGGCATATGGCAACCCACTCCTGTATTGTTGCCTGGAGAAACCCATGGACAGAGGAGCCTGGCGGGCTACAGTCCATGGGGTCACAAAAAGTCAGACACAACTGAAGGGACTTAGAACACACACAAACAATATTTTATATTTAATATATATGCAGTAAATGTATAAAGAAATGCATGAGAACACTCAAAATTCAAAATAGAGACTACCTCTGACAGCTATAGAGAGAAACGTGATCTGGAAGGGTACATAGAGTTCTTTTGTCCTTTTCAAGCTGGGTGGTGAATTTCTAAGTGTCTTATTCTCTAGGCATATAGGATACCTGAAATATTTTATTTAAAAACTACCCAAGGGATGCAGTCCTTTTGTGGAAAGGAAGAAAATGAAAGACATAAACACATCTAAATCTAAAACTGTGAGGCTACCATTTTGTCTCATGGTTAGCGTTTTGTTTACATGGTAAACTTAGGATAGACGTTTCTACGTTGTGGTAACCATTGGAACATAAATTCAGATTAAGTGAGTGTTTTGACCTGATACTAAAAGGCAGGTTTTCAAATCTCCTCTATAATGACACTTGCTCCTGGGAAGAAGGACAAATCGTCCATGAAGTCCCCATCTGCTTCTGTGAGGGACATCTGTGCTGATATGGACTCTCCTATTTTAGGTGGCAATAATGTACCTACTAGTGAAATGATCCCTCCTCAGTAATAATATCTACTGGCAAGAGAAATATTTCAAACATTTGTTTCAGGTTGTTTAAAAATGGAACCTTAAAAACACATTTAATCTTTTTATTCAATGTTTGTAACTTTTATCTGACATTATACAGATTTATTTTGACAACCTATTTAGTTGTTGACAAGTCTGTTTTGCATTCTTGTTAGTGTATTTTAAAGGTTTATATTGAATATATTTTGTATAAATTTCATAATAATGCAAAAACAAACATCAGGAAAACTGAATGCAACTTCAAAATATGTTTATTTTCATAAGGCTACTTGGAACATTAGCACTAATAAAATTTTGTAAATGCTTTTATTAGAAACCAATTCAGACTCATAGAACAAAAATTGCTTGTGTCACTATATTCAGTACATTCATAGAAGAGAGATGCCTCCCAACATCCATCAATTATCAAAAAAGGGTAATTGTACTTCACAAATATCTCAATTCCATTTGCTTTTCTTCATTCTCACTGCCAATAAGTTAATAAAATCTCTCCATCCTCTCTATCTTTGACTACCACCTCAGCCTCACCACTGACAGTGTCTGGTACATAATGGATTCTTTCTGGAACAAAAACACCTGATCAGCATCTGTGTAAATGTTAGCAAATGACATTTGCATCTGCAACATTTATTAAATATCTGCTATTTGATTGATGTGATATTACATAAAAAGAAAGCCAAAAATAAAGTAATAAGATAAATAAGAATAAAATATCCAAAAAAATTTCCCATAATAGCTTTGGTTTGGTAACTTGATTAGGTAAACTGTGAAAAGCTTCCTTATGCTATCAGTGACTATATATAATAGCAAAGCATGGATACTGTGAAAGCACTCTTATCGAGAAGTATTACTGTTGCAGGAAAGGGAGTGGGGTGCAACAGGATGCTCACATCCCAGGTCACATCTGACTCCCTTGGATTGCTGCCAAGTATGGGTTCTTGGCTTCGCATAGGAAAGAATTCAAGTGAGAGCTTTAGTAAAGTAAAAGAAGGTTTATTCAGAGAGAAATACACTCCGTAGACAGAGTGTGGGTCATCTTAGAAGGCTAGAGGCACCCGGATACAGGGTTGTCAGTTTTTATAGGGGTGGGTAATTTCATAGGCCAATGAATGGGAGCAGTATTTCACATATTTAGGGGAAAGGGTGGGGATTTCCAGCAATTGGGTCACCACCCACTTTTTGACCTTTATGGTTGACCTTGGAACTGTCACAGCAGCTGAAAGTGTTGCTTAGCTTACTGTTGTGTTACAATAAGTATACTGAGGCTCAAGATCCAGTGGAAGTTGACTAGTCTGCCATCCTGGACCTAGTTGGTTCTAATCAGTTTATGCCATGTCCTCAGGCTATGTCATTCCTTTAAGGTTGGTGCCCTGCCCTCCCTTCCTGTCTCAGTATGTGATATTCAGTTCAGTTCAGTTGCTCAGTCGTGTCTGACTCTCTGCAACCCCATGGACTGTGGCACACTAGGCTTCCCTGTCTATCAGAGGAGAGGAGTCCAGGACTGAACTCACCATCATCCCCTCTTCTCACAGGAGTGGGTCTCTAACATATCTATTGGTGGTGCTAAGTCACTTAAGTCAATTCCAGCTCTGCAACCCCATGGACTATAGCCCAGCAAGCTCCTCTCTCCATGGAATTTTCCTTTTCCAGGGGACCTTCCAGACCCCAGGACTGAACTCTTGTCTCCCTAAGGCTCCTGCATTGCAAGCAGATTCTTTACCACTGAGCCACCAGGGAAGCCCTCATGTAACACTTCTACTATGAGACCTCATTTATAGTTTCAGATAATTGACTAGGGATGGTCACCAGACCCTAAGCTAATAAATCAAATTCTCTGTCTCAGGAATTTCGAGTTTTTACCAACAGTCACAGAAACTAGGTGTCAATGGAGCAAGACTCTATTAATACCAGTGTAGTAAAGGGAAGACCCACAAATGCTGCTTCAGAGAGCCCTAGTTCCTCTCTGGTTGATCAAATCTTCTTAGGGCTGTGTGAGATAAGTCAGCACTCACCTAATAAATTGCCCTTTATGCTAAAGCTAAGGGAGCTTCCAAAAGAATGATTCTTTAAATATAGTGAGTAAAATATTGTCTGACTGAGTTATATGATGTAATCTGTTACCTACACTGAGCCAAGTTCAGTTGGCAACTCTGGAGAGAACCAGAACTCCATGGAGAAGGGGTCATTGAGGTAAGATTTTTGTTGGGACCCTTGGTAACACTGAGGAGATAGAGGAATTAAAACCTAGGAGGGATGAAGAAGGAAAAAATTGCCTTCTATGTTATTACATAGAATAAAAAAGAAAATTTTATATTTTTAGGGGAAATTTCTCATTTTTAATGAATAAAGTAGGCCTACAAAAAGACGTAGAAACGTAAATAAGGATTTAAAAACACATTTATTTAATTCAGGACACTCAGTCTACAAACATTTCTTGGACATCTAACATGTGAGCAAGGAAGCAGACTATTGAAACTTCAAACTTCCTCCCAATTTATGTTTATAAAGTTATATAAATTTTTCTCTCATGAGACTTTTAAACAGAGAATAGTCTAAACCCCAAAGCATTCTAACTAGTAGTTCAGAATAATGACAATTCCTTGTTTTAATTATTTAAAGACTTTATAATCATGAAATCATACACTAAAAACCAGAGAGACACACACAGCAGGCAAGCCATGTTTATTCATCACCAAGTGATTTACATGGATTAATCCCATAATAGAAGTCAGGAAATTGTAAATCTTAGCTAAATTTAAGCACAATCCTCCAGAGGTATTCATTGCTAGAGGGAGAAATAACATTTTTAAACAGTTTTGAAAACAAGGTTAGTAGCTAATACCATTAATATTCTAAAGCAGTCCTGTGCAGCATAGACAAATCATTGATTTTTACATTTATCTTTCTTGGGACTTCTGTAGTCACTTCAAGGTGTCTTCATGTAATCCACTCATACCAGAGAATGTTTTCAAGGATATTGTAAATAATTAACCTTCTCACAGTGGAGTTCAAGTGTCTCTTTGTGATAAAGCACTTGAACACCTCAAAAGCATAATTATAGGCATACCCTCGAGAGTTGGGATATATCAAGTCCTCAAAATGAGGGTGGCTATTAAAACTGATATAGCAGCAATTAGTTATGAATTTTCTCTATTACCCAGCCTGCTGGATTGTGTCAGTGAAATATAATTCTGCTTAAAGGAGTTCACACCATTTCTGATTGCCACTCTCAATCCTCAATCTTGAATTTATTATAGGTTTTGAAAAGCAAAGCCATCAAAATTGATTTGCCTTCCCTTTTGCTTTTCTCCCACTGATGAATCAGTTATATGCTAACATAAAGTCACATCTAAGGTAAACTTCTTTCTTATAGATAAATTATTTTTGGAGAGGAAATAATGCATTAATTAATATTATAATAAAAAAGAACCCTTGCAGAATAAGGAATCATTTAACTAGCTGGCTTCTAAATGTATGTAGATTTAATGTCTTAAAAATTATGGTTTTTAAATGTATGAAATAAAAAGTTCAGAATTTTGTCAAATATCCAAAAGGTCCATAAAGATGCCCTTTATTAAAAAAAAAATTCTGACTTTGATCTAACATGTAGTTTCACCACCAATAACTTAATATGCAATTTTAAAATGCAAAATAAATATTTTTATATTCTTATCAATAAATAAATTCATTTAGTATTCAGGATATTTTTAAATCCTACATAATCTAGACCTCCACCATCACTTCGACCTCATCTACCTTGTGACACCAATTATCTCTATTCAGCTCCATTCTCCCAATTCTGACTTCCATACTGTGTTTCAGAGACTTTGCTCATTTTCTTCCCGTCTTCTTAGTGTGCTTTTGACTATAGTCACATTGCTTACTCTCTTAGGTCCTTTAAATGCCCATTGCAAGTTCATCATTTTCTAAAAATACCATTTTATACATGCACACCCATGCACACACTTCTCTGATCAACTTTCCTTAATCCACCTTTGTTGTTTGTTTTTTATAGCATTCATTACTCCTCTGTCATGTTTGTATCTCTATTTCATGTCTTCTATCTATAGAAAGTATATTTTACTAGGGAGAAAATTATTTTATTAATTGTATTCCCAACCCTAATGTACTGCCTGGCATTCCGTAGTTGTTAAACAATAATTTTGGGGTGAATAAATGAGTTTATGATAGAAATTTATTTTTTAAATCAACTACAAGTATTGTTTTTCATGGTTGGTGTTTCAGCATTAAAATTCTGATTGTTTTGTCATAAGTCTTCAACCCACCTATAAGTATTTTTCTTCTATAACAGTTTTTTATTCTTATAACTTTAAATAGGTCATAAATAAATACTAAATGCTGGAAAACATCATACCCATAGTCATCCATAGTAAAGTAAATTCAAGTATCAATGCATTGGTCAAAACAATAAGAAACAAAATCTAAAACCATTTCACAAACTAGAACTGCTTCTCCCAGTGACCACTACCTTCCAAAACCATAACAGAGAGGAAGAAAAAAAGGAAAAAGGAAGAAAGGAAAGGGAGGGAGGGAAGGAGGAAGGGAAGAAAATAAGATGAACTTTTTAAACTAGTCATAGTGTTTTAAATCAACATTTTTCTGATCCCTTGTTGTATCTATTGTCTCCAGTTTGCACCATGTAATCTTAGATACTTCATGTATTGGGTTGGCCAGAAAGTTCATTCATAAGACAAACCCTGAGCAAGCTTTCTGACCCACCCAACAGAAACATTCAAAAGGCAGTTCACTTAATATGCAGTCTTTCAGTATGTGATCATTATAAAGGCAGTAATGACCAATGATGGGAAATCCAACAACTCTGCAACAGTTGACATAATAATCAATTCCTTCCCTGGAGTTTAATCTTGCATAAAAATATTATTCTTAAGCATGTACAAAACATAGCTTAATTCTTAATAGTTTTCTAAGTCATTTGATTTTTACTCATCTGTTCAGTATTTCCAATGGATAGCACGTGTCACTCACGTGTGATAAGAAGAAATCCAATTGAGACCCATTCTCTAATCACATCCTTTGTAAACTGAACTTTACTTATAGTCTGTTGAATAACAAAGCTTTAGCATCTGATTTTATAAAACAAAATTTCAACACCTTAGTTCATCTTTCAATGTCTATCTGAGAGTCTGTAGTAACAGGTAGAATAGGGAGGGACTAAAGCAGGATGGCATAACCAAAACTGATCATTAAAAAATAGACCTACTGAGTGGTATCTAGATGACCAATAAGGCAAGAGTGCATATTAAGAGGAAAACATTATGTGTGATTGGACCCAAATCACTTAATATCTCAATATGGGTGATTTTTTCCAGAAAATAATATATATGATTTAATAGAGTAGTAATTGGACAATTGTTGTTTGTGATAAGGGCTATGAAAAGGAGTGAACAAAGAAGTTGCTGAGAAAATAAGTAATATGAGAATGGAAGTTAGGGACTTATTTCAGACAGAGTGGTCAGGAATAGTCTCTGTGAAAAGGTAGCACGCAGAATGAGACCAGAATGAATGAATAAAGTTGGTCGTGAGATGCAGGGCAAAGAGTGTTCAGGCAGAGAAAAATATGGGTAAAGTCCCTAAGCCTGGGAAGAGCTTGGCATATCTAGAGAAGTAAAAGCAACACAGGGTATAAGGAACATAGTGAGCAGGAGGGAGATAGGGCAAGCCAGGTAAAGATTTGTCATATAGAGCAATTCTGTATCCAACAGAACACCCTGAGCTATTATAAGTAGCAGAAGGCCATGAACAAATTCATAGTTTTAATCATGTCTCTCTGGCTGGAGACATGGAGAGGATGAAGAATAGATGCAGGGAGGCTTCTACAGTAGTCCCATGAAGAAGAAGTATTGGTCTAAATGAATGGATGTTACCAAAGTTTAAGAAATATGACTACATTGGAGATATATCTGGGAGGAAGAACTGATTAGGCTGGATTGGAAGACTGGATGTGGGGTATGAGGGAAAGAGAGAAATCAAGGATGGCACTTATATTTCAGCCTTGGGTAACTAAGGGAATGATGGGGATACCTTACTAAAAGGAGAAAATCTTTTGAGATGGGAATGTGAAAGAGGTAAGAATATAGTTAGGTGGGAAAAAAAATAAGTCTTCAAAAATGTTATGTCTGAGAATTGGTGAGGGTTCCACCCAATCTTGGGAGACAGTGTGATATGAAAGTCAGCAGTTCAGAGAAAGGCAAGAACTGGGAGTCAAAACCTGTTTGATCCCATCTCCAGACACGTGTCGAACATATCTGCAAAAGGGTACGGAGGTTGTGTATTAGCACCTGTGGGTAATATTTTCTGCAAAAAATGTGATACAGAACTAAAGCAGTAAATATGAAGCCCACCTGAACTGAAAAAGACTTGAAATTGTACCAATCTCTCTCTCTCTTCCAGTTTTCCTCTTCCTCACCCCCGTCTATTTGATTTCTTTCTATATATTATTCAGAAGTAAAATCTGAAACTTGGTTTTGGGGAAATGTCTAAGTGAGCGGGCTTTACCCACCTATAGCTTTTTTGATGTGAAGCTATGAAACCTGACTTGCTGAAGAAAAACTGTGGCCATGGATCAGCTGAGTAGAGAGTTCTCTGTATTACGGCTGAGGACCCAAGCCCAGCCAACAATAATTTGGTACGTTCCACCTGTATGCCATTTTTCCTGTGATGCACCCCTGTAAGGAAGGATGACTGTGGCCTAGGGTAAATTTGAGATACCTCAGTGCCACAATGTCATCATTATTTCTGAGAAAGCTCAATTTCCTCATTTAGTCTCAGACTATACCTGTTAGATGGTGGCCTCCTTTGCTAATTGACTTGGAGAATTCAATAAATAACACACTCACTGTATATCATTTATGTTCTTTTAGACCATACTCTTAGTGAATATGAATACTCTGCTGATTCCATTCAACTTGTAACAGATCCAGGCACCTGCTTCTGGGCTTCAGAATAACTCAGCTGCAGAGTTTTTTTTTTAATGTTTTGGCAATTGAAGTGCATCTTCACTATTGAATGACATCCCTCATCTGTAAAGCCATTTACAAACTTTACTGATCAAGTTGTACATTTCTGAGTTGGAATTTAATCTTCAGAGCCTTCTGCAAAATGAGCTGAATCCTTTACTAATCATGGGCAGTGGCAGAATTTATTTGGTTTGCAGCAATTTGCATTATTTGCTTATTATACCCCTTGGTTCCTGCTGCAGACTGCTGTGCAAAGTTACTGGAGCTGGGAAATCACTCTCCATATCATCTGACTCCCAAAGTGACAGCACTTTGGCTGTGGATGAAATGTCTTTTTAATATAAGGATCTCAACATTCACACATGCACATATCCTCCTTCTGTGCCCACATGATGCCACACAGTGAGTGCTGACTGGACATCTCTTCATAAACCTCTATGAAGTTATAATGTTCCAAAACATTAAACCAAAAGCAATATTACTCCATTTGGTCACAGATGCTATATGACCCCCTTCAGCCTAACACAGAAAACACTGTTTTTGTTCCTTGTAAACCCCTACTGAAATTAAAATTATTCCTGAGGTACAGCCCACCATTCTTACTCTGGAAACTGCTGCTGCTGCTAAGTCACTTCAGTTGTGTCCAACTCTGTGCGACCCCATAGACGGCAGCCCACCAGGCTCCCCTGTCCCTGGGATTCTCCAAGCAAGAACACTGGAGTGGGTTGCCATTTCCTTCTCCAATGCATGAAAGTGAAAAGTGAAAGTGAAGTCGCTCAGTCGTGTCCGACTCTTAGTGACCCCATGGACTGCAGCCTACCAGGCTCCTCCATCCATGGGATTTTCCAGGCAAGAGTACTGGACTGGGCTGCCATTGCCTTCTCCACTCTGGAAACAGTGCAGTAGATTAAACAGTATGATAATGTAGAATTATTTTAACCAACCCTAGATATAATTTTATGATTTCTCCTCTGAAAAATAGTTTTATTCCAGCTGATTTAAAATACAGTAAATCGATGACTCAAAATCCCATAAAAACGTTCAAACACAGACTTTTATTCCTGGTTAACAAAGCTAGATAGACTGTACAGATAACTATAACATAGACAGAGCACTGTTTTAAGAAATAAACTGCTCCTCAATACTCTAACAAACATATTGTCTCATAGGGAGAAACAATGAACACTTCTAGAAAATGACTGTATCCGCATCCATTTGTATCTGAACCAACATATAGACTTGTCACGTAAGATCAGGATACTTGTTTCATGCCTGCATCACAGAATAGCAAGAGAGTTTTTGACTGGGTAAGATAATACCTAGAGTTTAATTCTGACGTATCAGAAGATAAAGCACTAAATTGTCCAAAAGATTATAAAATTTATGTTTAGTACCACGTAGACATTAACCATATAGACATTAGACCAGATAAAAGAATATGTACAATCTTGAGAACAAAAATATAAAACTGAGTCACTCATTTATGCTTGTAGAAGATTTTTCTCAAGAGAGCACATAAAAATGACTAAGGTGGCCTATAGTATGCAGACAAAAAGATATATAGCCCAGTAATAAAGTCAGGAAATATGTTCTATATTAACAGATTCACTCCTCAATCCATTAATTTTATGTAAGAAAGATTAAATAATCTTTATTTAATGACATGACAGAATTTATTAAAAATAAAATACTTACAAATCTTCACCTTTTTTCCTTAAAACATATCTCCACATTTTCTTAGGCGAGATTAGTAGCAGCAATAATTGCCCCTTTGATGGCTCTTTCATATATGTTCTAAACTTGTCTACTGAGAAATAAATGTTCTAAAAATCAAGTTAAATTATAAGAACTATAGAATATCACACTTGGATTCTTTAACATTTTGAAGCCTGCATCTAACAGACTATAGGCTTTTTAACAGTCTATAGCTATTTTTAAAAAGTAGCCTTTGAAGGTTTTGTTAAATATATCTTTCCTTTTACCCTAATTCCACTTCCATCCTGGGCAGATTTCTCTGGGTTCAGGACTCCCTATTGATTTTGAAAGCTGCTTCTTGGGGAGTTGTACTAGCAGTATTCCAAGGATCTACTAGATGTCAATAAGAAAGGTTTAATTTCAAGAATGTGTTTCAAACTACTTATATTTAATCCTTTTATAAAATATATTGTGGGGGTTGAGATATTTCAGAATATTTTTAAATAATATTTGAAAAGATATAACAGTGCCTTTTATTATTTAGTTGTTTTCTGGATAATTTGTACAGCATATACTTAAGTGGAGACATGCTTACAAAGTCTTCTATCCTACTATTAGATTTTTGCCAAATACAATAGGGCAAAAGATAACTCAAATGGAGCCGGACAAACAAAGAAGTAAAAGCCTAAACAGAACTATTCCAAGTTTAAAGATGGAACTTTACAGTTGACCGGTAACTTGCTTGTTTGCTTGAAATAATGCAACTTTTCCAGAAATGAGTAATATGCTCCTCTCTGGTCCATGTAAGGGTCCTACATGGCACCAAGTGTGAATAGAACTACACTTAGATTTGGGAAGGTAAGCACTTACCCATAATTCTTTGTGGCTACCAAAGATGATATATAGTACTGAACTTCTCACCTGGGGATTCTTTCCCGGCTCTGGGCCTCAAGGGGGAACCCAGCATTGCCCACACAGGTGCCCAAGTTCACCCAAAAAAGTCTGAGGGGCTGCAAGATTCGACCACCATACTGAGGCACCCTGCAGGCCGCAAATCATGCCACTGCTGCCATCCTGAAATCCATCTCCTGTGCCATTGCCCGAAGGCCTGAGAAACAAGACAGAGAAAGAAGGCCACTGCTCAAGAAAGGCCTCCCCAAGATGGCGGCGACGGTGGTGCGCTGGCGGGCCCTGAGGCGACAGTGAGGCGGGCGTCGGTGAGGCCCCACAGTCCCTGAAGAGAGTGTCGCGTGAGCAGAAGAGGCTGCGGTGCTGCGACTGCAGACTGCTGCTCTCCTCCTTCACCGCGTTCTCCCCTCAGCAGCCCACCTGCTCCACTGGGTCCTGCACCTGGGCGGCTGCCTAAATGAAAGAGGGGGAAAAAAGGAGAAAGGGGAAGAAAAAGGAGCTGGATAATACAACCTAGAAGGGCTTCTGAGTGAAGAGCCAACTGTATAACTGACACTTGGAAGAGAGGAGATGAGAAGCTCTAAAGGTTAAGAAGCTGAATTCTTGTTTTCTACTCTCCCGCCCCTGGAGACTATTCCAGGATGCTGTCGTTTCAGAGTGGCTCTGGGAAGATATCCTGGGAAATCCAGCAACAGGTGAAACTGGCTGCAAACTGTTAGCGGAGCGGTTTGGGCACCCTTTCCCCCATGGGCCTGTGTGCTTGGTAAGGATAAAAAGAAGAATCTAAAGTTTTTACCCCTTGTAGAAAAGTTTATTAATAAGGAAAGAAAGACAGGTCACAAAGGGCCGGATAGGACTGAGCGCACACAAAGAAAGAACAGAGAGAACACCTCAAGAGACAGCTGGGCCACGCTAAGGGACGCAGTGTTCCTGGAGCGCTGGGATACAGAGTTTTTAAGGCAAGGCCTTTTGCATAATCCAGGGATCCAGGGGGGTTGTTGATTGACAGCTGTAGGTTATATAACAAGATGCTCTACTGCACATGTCCTTTGCGTAATTCATAGTCTGTTAGAATTGGATGTATGTATTCATGGAGTACTTAGGAGCAGTTAAATGTGTGTGTTCTAAGTTGCTTCAGTCCCATCCGTCTCTGCAACGCTATGGACTGTAGCCTGCCAGGCTCCTCTGTCCATGGGATTCTCCAGGCAAGAATACTGGAGTGGGTTGCCATACCCTCTTCCAGGGGATCTTCCTGACCTAGGGACTGACCCGGCTCTTGGCAGGTGGGTTCTTTTACCACTAGCGCCACGCGGGAAGCTCTGAATCCAGAGGCCGCCAAAAGTTACTTTATTACAGAATAGTGTGAGACATGTCATGTGCCAGGAGTAGCGAAAGTCCCGCTAGTAGCCCCGGTGGGAAGCATTTTGGAGCGCGGGTGGGGAGACTGACTATTTTGGTATTCTGATGGCTGATGGGAACGTAGTAGGGGCTGCTGCTGCTGCTAAGTCGCTTCAGTCGTAACCGACTCTGTGCGACCCAATAGATGGCAGCCCACCAGGCTCCTCCATCCCAGGGACTCTCTAGGCAAAAACACTGGAGTGGGTTGCCATTTCCTTCTCCAATGCACGAAAGTGAAAAGTGAAAGTGAAGTCGCTCAGTCGATTCCCACTCTTAGCAACCCCATGGACTGTAGCCTACCAGGCTACTCTGTCCATGGGATTTTCTAGGCAAGAGTACTGGAGTGGGGTTCCATTGCCTTCTCCACGTATTAGGGGAGGGGTTGGTAAATTGCTTGGTGGGATTAGGCAGCGATTGGATGTTTAGCTGAGAGCTCTTATTGCTCTCAGCTAAATTCTGCCTAACACATCCTGAGGCAAGACCTGCCTTTTTGGTCACTTTAGATCTCCTGGGATCAAACCTTGCAGTAGGTGGGATGCTAGCAGGTAGCTTTGCCTCAGGCTCTCTTTTCTAGGAAATGTGGTTTAATACTGGACTTTAGCAAGGTTTGTACATGTTGAGCTGGAGGCTCTGTAGGATATCCAAGTGAAAATAGCCAGCAAATAAATAGGTACAGGAATCTAAAGGGCTATCTGGACTGAGGATAAGGCATTTTACAGTGGGAAGTAGTGGAGTATGCATGATTTGATTACTTTGATGCATTATTTTATATTCAAAATTGACAAATGTATTATTTTTCTCGAGTGTCTACTATTTGCTAGCATGAATCCTGCAAATAATGGTCTTATGGTATGAAGCCATTGAGAAAATGTCATATTGTATGAAGATTTTTCATCTGGGATCCATGAACTTGGATGAAAAAAGGAAAACTGACCTCCTTATTTTCACTAAACCATAATTAATGTTTCAATTATGGATAGAGAAAATAAACCACAGTAGTATTAACAGTACTTGTTATGTTGTCAGCAACAGAAATCACAGATATTTTCCTGTCACATTGTAGTTGTCAAGGGTAACTTGACTCATTATTGTTAAATTATGGCCTGTTAAATTATTAGACCTACTGGGGAACGTGGTGTGTAGTCAGTACATAGTCATATGTTAATTGTTCTGTCACAAAATGTTTCTAATCTTTTCATAACTGCTTTTTAACCCTAGGTATTTTTATAAGTCTAAAAACATTATTCTGAGCCTGGAGTCCATAGTATATTTTTAGATTGCTGCCAGAAAAAGTACTTCAGACTGAGTGGTTTAAAAATCAGAAATTTATTGCTTTATAGTTCTGGAGGCTAGAAATCTAAGATCAGGATCTCAGTTAGATTGGTTTCACCTGAGGGCTGTGAAGAAAA
Organism: Antilocapra americana; assembly: GCA_007570785.1. Classification (NCBI taxonomy): domain Eukaryota; kingdom Metazoa; phylum Chordata; class Mammalia; order Artiodactyla; family Antilocapridae; genus Antilocapra; species Antilocapra americana. The sequence goes on along the minus strand of ML660197.1, from coordinate 45,847,636 downwards.
ATCTTTTCCATGCCTCTCTCCTGCCTTCTTGTGGCTTGCTGTCCATCTTTGATATTCTTTGACTTTGTGGAAGCATCACCCCAATCTCTGCCTTCGTCTTCACATGGCATTCTCCCTGTATCTGTCACCAAATTTCCCCTTTTTATAAGGACACCAGTCATATTGGATTATACTTCACTCTAATAACATCATTTTGATTTATCTCCAGAAAGACCCAATCTCCAACAAGGTTACATTCTTAGTTACTGAGGGTTGGAACTTCCACATATCTATTGCTGTGGAAGGGGAAGGGGGCACAGATCAGCCCATAATAATAGGCATCACAGCCAGAGCAGCCCCAGTAATAAGAGGGGATAAGAATGCTATTATGGAAGAATATTCAACATTAAAACTATTTTATTATAGTTAGATGAGAAAAATAAGATTAAAAATGGTGTTATTTTATAATATTGCTTTTATTATGCAATTTTTTCATATATATATCTATATATAGATGGGGAAAGAAGTGGCAAAACCCACTCCAGTATTCTTGCTTGGAAAATCCCATGGATAGAGGAGCCTGGCAGGCTATATAGCCCATAGGGTGGCAAAGAGATGGACTTAGCAACTAAAGAACAACAATTTTTTTATATGTCAGTGAATATATATATATATAAAGATTATAAGACCCTTTACCATGCATAAAAAAAATCAGTGGTTTTATTTCAGTGTTTTTAAATTGAGTGGATTTGGGTAGGTTTACTTTCTCCTTTGTACTTTTTGAAATTTTCAAATGTTTATTATGTTAACATTTCAAGTGATCTGTATCTCTAAAATAAAAGATGTTACATAATATTCAAGATTATAAAGATAGAAGTATCTCCACTCTTTTGAGCCATAATTAAACCCTAAAATTTTGCTTTTAATTGTCTCAATTCTAAATGCACTTACCCTAAGTATTTAATAACGTTTCTCCTCTTAGTTTCGTAGTTTTCCAAAGGGTAGGTTTTGTTAAATACACACACACACACATGCACACAAACACACCAATGTGGCTTTAATTACCAATGAGTCCTCATAAGCAAATCAGTGCATGTATATGATTTTCAGTAGGAATCTGTAAGTATTTATTTTGTATACATGTATTCAGAAATAAATTTCAAGTAAGGTCAGTGAAGAAAATTCTATGCAGTAAAAAAATTGTGAAAGAAATGAGAAAACAATAGTGATGAATGAGGCAAGTGCCTTCAGGACATTTGAAGAACAGCAGGAGGAAAGCAATTGGCTGGGTTGCATGAATAGTTATCCAAGTCACCAATTCACTGGTGTTTCTTCACAGACCTAACTACTGTGTAAACAAAGGAAAAGTCAAAACCAGTTCAGTTCAACCTGAAATAAATAGAACATAAAATTTTAACAATTACTTGAATAATAGATCTAATCTTCCTTGACATTTTCCCCTTGAAAAACTTCAGAGCATTGTCATAATTCTCTACTTCTCTTATCCAATATCAGTGTACAAGGAAGGACATTAAGTAGCATATAAGATGTTACATTGTGCCAGAAAATATTTTATTTATTTTTGTCTCCGGAGATATCCCAAACTCTGTTTTGCCCAAGCAGTCAGAATAACAAATATGATTAGAAAATAGTTGTTTTAAGTACAGGAATACCAGAAATCAAAATAGAAAAGAACAGAAATATGGAGATTATATAGAGAGTATGATAGTCTATAAGAGTGACTCTAGCATGGATTATCTGTAATGCACCATTTGGCAAAGCCCTAGTCTTGGCAAACTGGGCTGGAATTAGCCTTTAGGATGTTTAAAATGATGAGACATTCTGCTCTCCTTCCGGTTCTTTAGGCATTGGGATTAAAACTAAGCTCTGACCTGAAGCACCTGCTTGGTGCTTAATTGGTTAAATTATTTATGCTCCTTGTGCCTCAGTTTCCTCCTCTATAAAACTATCACAACAATAACTATCGCTTGGAATTATTATGCAGATTAAATTAGGAAACACATGCAGAACAGTTTTTTAAGTCTCTGGAAAATAATAAGCCTCTAAACAATATTAACTACTATGAGTATTATTGCCATTGTTTTTTAAATTCTTATCACATCCACCTAGGAATTATTTTCACAGGGATTTTCACAATAGTTCAAGTTAGCTTAGATTCATCAAGAAACCACTAGGAAAACAAAATGAGAATGTCATATATCTACCATTACTCATGGAGATTTTATCCAATTCCTTTTGCAGCTCTGCACTTGTTGAGTACAAAGACACTCATTAACACTTCTAAAGCATGTTGGTTTTGTATGGTGAGCTCTGTCTGTCTTTTGCTTACTCAGATCCCTCACTCGTCCTTTCTTACCTTTTGTTCTGTTTTTCTCTCAAAGATTTCAAGGAAAAAAAAGGAATCTGGTCTCTGGTTTGGGCTTCACTTCTGAAAGCTTGATTTGTGGTAGGAATAGAAGCAGCATTTTAACCTCTGGTGACACTTCATTTCAGAAAGCTGCTTGAAAGGATCTCAAGGGATCAATATTAGAAGTAGTTGCAGGTATTGCTATGTTATTGGTCAGATAGCAGAAGCTACCTGTTTATAGCAAGAAAGCTGAAACAACTAGCTGGTTAAAATCATAGATCATCAAAGTAAGCTCTATGAAATGAAATTTTAACATAAATATGCAGTATATTTTGACTTACAGATTTTTAAGGCATTATAATACAGACAGGAAATGTGAAAATACCATCTATACAACCACTACTTGGGGAAATTCAATAATGCAATGTAGAAAAAATTGACACACTGGCATGTAAGCAAAAGTAAATCAATCTAGATTTAAAGAAGTAAAATAAGCCAGATTCAAATCCATTTAAAATATTTTTTTCTCCTGAAAGGAGGAAAAACCAAACACGAAATATACACTTCTAGTGTCACTGGAATAGAACTAGTTAAGAGACTTAAGATACATTTCTCCTGTCATTCTACTGTTTTCCCGTAACTTCTCAGTCCCAAGCACAATGGTGCATTTAAGATATTTGCATGAGATCACAACTCTCATTGACTTCTAAGGTAACAATAAAAATTCAATAATATCATACTGTACATGAAACCACTTTATGAGGATAAAATTAATAACATCATAATATTGACCTATGTTCAGTATGCAGGTCGAATTTTTTAACTGCATTGTATATGTATTCTACCTTGGATGGGCTTATTCTAAAAGTTCTGAGAAAAATTACATATACAAATTCAGAAGACAATAAAATTACCATGTAAGGGCTTACCATGTAAGAGCTCTTGTAACCCTGTGAACTTAAACATAATCTAGTCTTGCATGCTCTACAGATATTAGTTGGTCTCTTTTTGTCTCCTAAGCTAAGGGGTAAAATTCTCCATTTTTTGTACATTTATGAGCTACTTTTGTAGGAGCTCATAAGAGTTCAAACTGAATAGTAACTATCTAATTTTGTATCTTCATGTGTACAGATTATTGCTGGAACTGGCAGTAAAATTTTGCTGAGAGCAGTGTTATGCATCATGTTCTAAGCTGGCTTGCTGGCATAGTATCACATGTAATATTGTAAAACAGTTTGTTCAAGTCAACCTCAACTGAAGCTACTGTATGGTTTGCAGATGATGAGACTTAATTACATGGAAATGTCATTTCTCAAAGATCCTAGAAACAAGGGACAAAATCTAGATTCAAAAAGAAACTTCATGTTTAACAAGGTTACCAGGAATCAGCCTTGAGTCAGCAGATAAGATCTGAGACATCTTGTGTTTGATTTGATGAAATTACAAATATAATTTTAAATTCTTAAAGGATAAAGCAGACAATTCTCTTAACTGATTAATCTTCTAATAAGCAATTTTAATTTTAAAATACATATTAAATGTTTGTTAAGATAATAAAGAGCTAGCTATAGATATGCAAAAGTTACACAAGTTTCCAACAAAGTATATAGGAAATTTTGCAGCATATTGACCCACAAAAAGAAAATGACAATATAAGCTTGCAAGAATGAAATTTATTTTTAGTGGTCCAGCTTCTAATATGTAAGATATAACCTGTTCTATGGTGACATACCAGTTATGCTTCATCAAATTGATTATATACCATTTCATGAGGATGTAATCCACTGGGACTTAAGTAGTCCAATGTAATCAGTTATAAGATGGATGAGTACAAGTTGTAAACATACCAAATCCTCCAAGCAATAGATCAAGACAGATAAAATTTTGCATTTTGACAATCTCTGGGTCCTGGTAAATAGTCTATAACTATAGGGCTTTTATGATTCAGTGGCAAACAATTTTTCTATACAAAAAAGTCAGCACAGTAAATGTTTTCTTTAAGCCCTATCCATGAAACAGTCATTTTCTTTAGTAAAAAAAAGCAGTCAAATGTTTTTTCTCTTTTCAGAATTCTTCTCACTTGCTAAATCACAAGTCAATGGTTTCTCTGTTTTCTGGCACAGTCTGAGTCTTACAACTTTTCTGAAAACCATTTAGCATAAACCCTCCCCACCACCATCTCACACACATAGCCCATACACCAAAAACAAGCAAATGCACAACCTTGGAGTGGAGAAGTCCTATCCATCCTATCCTTGGATGGATGGGGCTAGGTGACAATGGATAGGAAAAAGGCTGCATACATGAAACTTCTCTTCACAAGGACTAGAAGTGAGAGAGAACCATTCACTTCCCTTTCCATCCCCCTTCACAACAAATCTGGTAGTTCAAGCGTGAAAAAGGGGAAATAAGCTCAGGCCTGGGGAGAAACAGCTATCCTGCCCACAGTCTCGCTCTTCTCTCTCCCCCTTTCCATTTTAGTTGTATACAATCCACATGAAAACTCCACCTTGAGAAAAAGAAAATGTGGATGGAGTAAACTATTTTTAAACAGTTTACAACTAAACTAACTTTTGAAAATTGGAGGCAATGAAAGCGTACAGCCTCTCTCTCCCACTTCATACTTGCCTGCACCCTACACCTGCTTTTCTCTGCATGCAGAGCGCCCCTTCCTCCCTCCCTCCTCCTCTTCTCTTCTTTCTTCTCTTCCTTCTCCTCATTCTCTTATTCTTGCTCTCCCCTCTTCTCTTCTGTTTTCTCTCCTTGTTTCCCTCCCTCTCTCTTTCTCCTTCCATCCTTCTCTTCCCTTTCTAGTATAACTTTATTCTCAGGCCTTCTCTTTCTCTCAGTAGCATAATCTCTACCAATTAAATGGTGGAACAACAATGTCAAGGGAATTCATATTCTATAGACTAATAATAACATTTATTGAATGTTGCATATGCCTAAGCACTTAGCAAGACTATACATTCTTCATATTATTTACTTTAATCCTTAAAATAATCTACAGAGGTGGATTCTATTATTTTCCCCATTTTTTAGATTAGGAAAACAAGGATAAGAAATAAGCAACTTGTCAAAATTCACATTCTGTTTAAGTGAAAATCAGATTTCAGTATTTTTGTCCACTTTGTAAACATAGCTCAGAGAAATATCACCAAATTGGGAAAATGCGTAGAATAGTTAGACTTAAAATGTAGGCCCTGTATCATATATAAAAATCACTTTGGAAGATCTCAGAGAAACTCTTCAAAATGGCAGGCTGAAATCTTCCAGAGAGAGTCTATCTGAGGCTTAATTGCCATTCAGAAGGGAGAGGCAAACAGTGATTGAACATGTGACCCACCTTTCTCTCTCTCTCTTTCTCTCTCTCTCTCTCTGTCACACAAACACACACACACACACACACACACACACACAAACACACACACACAGCATCATATATAGATTTGCAAGCATTGATCTGTGACAAAGCTGATTCTTATAGGGGAAACTTCAAAGAGTGTGCTCAGGTATAAAAATTACATTTTTAATGATGGTTAATTAGTCTCCAGATGGCAGCCTAGGATATATGATATATAAATGACCCACCCAAACAATTATTCTATCAATTATTTGGGCTGCAGAATTTTGGCTGGAGGGTGTTACACAAACACAAGGTGTATACTTAGGGGGTACTTTGCCAGAGGTTGGACAACCCACTGAGCAATGCCAGACTTGTTCACTAGCAAAAACGCCATCATAATCAAACATGCTAACTCAATCATGACAGAATGTTGTAGGTGGCTAAGAATTTAGAGTTGGGAAAAAATCCAAAAAGTCAAAGAGGTTATCAGATACAGACTGCAGCCTCCAGAGTTTATTCAGTACCAACCACAGCAGAAATGTGGCTGATCAATTATTACAAAGTGTGTTTGAAAAAATGTAGCCTGTTGTTGTTCAGTTGCTCAGTTGTGTCCGATTCTTTGCAACCATGGACTGCGGCACTCCATGCTTTCCTGTCCTTCACTATCTCTCAAAGCTTACTCAAATTCATGTCCATTGAACAGGTTATGCCATCCAGTCATTTCATCCTGTTTGTTCCCTTCTCCTCCAATCTTTCCCAGTAGCAGGGTCTTTTCCATTGAGTTGGCTCTTTGTATCAGGTGGCCAAAGTATTGGAGCTTCAGCTTCATCATCAGTCCTTCCAATGAATATTCAGGGGTGATTCCCTTTAAGACTGACTGGTTTGATCTCCTTACAGTCCAAGGGACTCTCAAGAGTCTTCTCCAGCACCACAGTTCAAAAGCATCAATGCTTTGGTGCTCAGCCATTTATGGTCCTACTCTCACATATGTACATGACTACTGGAAAAACCATAGCTTTGACTAAGAATGTAGTCTTTACAATTACACAGATGTCAGTTCAGATAGCAGCTCTGCCAGCAGTCACTTAGCCTCTCCCTCACCACCTCTTGTCAGTCTTAGGGGTTTTTTTGTTTTGTTTTGTTTTTAACTTATTTTAATTTTTTAAATAATAATAGAGCTTGGTATATTTTTTGTAAGGATTTGATATTACACTCATAACTGGTCTATCTGGGACATATAGATGTTTGATAAGTAAAAACTGTTAGTAGTATTATCTTTTTAAATTGACTAGTACCTGGTTATGTGTTAAATGGAATGTTTTCATATTAACATATCATCATTGATTTATATTCAAATTACAATCCTATGGACCATAGCCCGCCCAGGCTCCTATGTCCATGGGATTCTCCAGGCAAGAATGCTGGATCCATGCCCTCCTCCAGAGGATCTTCCTCACCCAGGGATCAAACTCTTGTCTCTGGCATCTCCTTCATTGGCAGGTGGGTTCTTTACCCCTAGTGCCACCTGAAAAGCCCAGAGCACTTGGCAATTCAGTATAAAATGTCTTTTGAGCACTATGGTGGAAGGTCAGAAATGATAATGTGGGCCTGCAAAACTGAAACCATCTGAATTCAGCCAGGATGAAAAAGCAGATGCCTGGGCAGTTTTACATTATAAACACTAGGAAGATTTTTAGACAATAGATCCTTGATTGTCAAGCTCCTGAAGTCGGTTATTTCATTTCTAGAACATAATTGGTCTGCTGGCATTACACCCACATTATTCAAAGAGATGAAAATAAAATTAAAAACTGCTCTGTACAGCCTGAAGTGGCCACCTTTAAGTTTAATCTTTCCCTTAATGTTGTAGAGTTCATAAAATATGCATTAATTCCAGTTTTTTAATAGCTTTTATCAATCCACCTTTCTTCTTAAAATGGTAGACGATGCCTAATAGAAGAGATTCTTCACACTGCACTTCCAGACCATTATATATCATGTAATTTCACAGGTTTTTTTTTTGTTTTGGTTTTTTAGTTCCTTAGCAACATTAATTAAGTAAAGCACTCAGAGCAATAAACAGCTTCTCCAATGCTGAAACCAAAAGAAAAACTGGGATCATTCTGATAAGCCAGTTCATTCATTATAAGCAGATTAGACTTTCACTGACAAAATTTTGATATTTCTTAAAAGATAAACTTATGAAAATTTTCATTTTTGAAACAATTGCTGCTAATTTTTATTGGGAAAAATGAAATATGAATCCTTTACATCATATCTCTTTAACTCAGGGTAAAATAGTATAATTTTTAAGATCTACATTTAGAAATATAAAACACCCAGAAATTTTGATGATACTGTATTTGTCAAACTTCCCATTTGCCACCACTTACCAAGATACTGAATTTTTTCAACAGCAATTACTATTAACAAAAAATAAATACAATAAAGGCAAATATAACCTCCTAAAATTGGAATCAAACTAAATTCCTTCAAAATAGATGACAGGTTGAATAAACTATGCAGAAAAGAAATTTAATTGAGTAATGATCATAAGTGCGAGTACTCAGTCGTGTCTGACTTTTGCAACCCCATGGACTGTTGCCTCCCAGGCTCCTCTGTCCATAGAATTTTCCAGGCAAGAATACTGGAGTGGGTTTCCATTTCCTATTCTAGGGGATCTTCCTGACCCAGGAATTGAACCCATGTCCCTTGAATCTCTTGCACAGGCAGATGGATTCTTTAAAGAATACACAGGCTAATGTATACAAAGATGTATAATTTTAACTCTACCAAAAGTTTGTTTATGTATAACATATATCTAGAAAGAAATAGAACAAAATAAGTACACTTTTTTCTTTCTATGATAGGATTCTGGGTGACACATTTTCTATTATATAACTTTCAAAATTTTTCAAATTTTTCCATTGAATTTGTACTACATGCATGAATCAGAAAAAAATTAATGAAGAAAGTTTTATCAGGAAGTTATAAATTGACAATAGTGTCATAATAAAATCTGAGTTAACTGCCAATGATGATAATAATTAATTTATTCTAAACTAAGTATCAAAGTCAGCATACTCCACATGTTCAAGCTGGTTTTAGGAAAGACAGAGGAACCAGAGATCAAATTGCCAACATTCGCTGGATCATCGAAAAAGCAAGAGAGGGCCAGAAAAATATTTATTTCTGCTTTATTGACTTTACCAAAGCCTTTGACTGTGTGGATTACAATAAACTGTGGAAAATTCTGAAAGAGATGGGAATACCAGACCATCTGACCTGTCTCTTGAGAAACCTGTATGCAGGTCAGGAAGCAACAGTTAGAACTGGACATGGAACAACAGATTGGTTCCAAATAGGAAAAGGAGTACATCAAGGCTGTATTTTGTCACCCTGCTTATTTAACTTCTATGCAGAGTACATCATGAGAAACACTGGGCTGGAAGAAGCACAAGCTGAAATCAAAATTGCTGAGAGAAATATCAATAAACTCAGATATGCAGATGACACCACACTTATGGCAGAAAGTGAAGAGGAACTAAAGAACCTCTTGATGAAAGAGGAGAGTGAAAAAACTGGCTTAAAGCTCAACATTGAGAAAACTAAGATCATGGCATCTGGTCCCATCACTTCATGGGAAATAGATGGGGAAACAGTGTCAGACTTTATTTTTGGGGGCTCTAGAATCACTGAAGATGGTGATTTCAGCCATGAAATTAAAAGACACTTACTCCTTGGAAAGAAAGTTATGACCAACCTAGACAGCATATTGAAAAGCAGAGACATTACTTTGCCAACAAAGGTCTGTCTAGTCAAGGCTATGGTTTTTCCAGTAGTCATGTATGGATGTAAGAGTTGGATGGTGAAGACGGCTGAGCACTGAAGAATCGATGCTTTTGAACTGTGGTATTGGAGAAGACTCTTGAGAGTCCCTTGGACTGCATGAAGATCCAACCAGTCCATCCTAAAGGAGCTCAGGTCTGGGTGTTCATTGGAAGGACTGATGTTGAAGCTGAAACTCCAATACTTTGGCCACCTCATGCAAAGGGTTGACTCATTGGAAAAGACCCTAATGCTGGGAAGGATTGGGGGCAGGAGGAGAAGGGGTCGACAGAGGATGAGATGGTTGGATGGCATCACCGACTCAATGGATATGAGTTTGGGTAGACTCCGAGAGTTGATGATGGACAGGGAGGCCTGGCGTGCTGCGATTCAAGGGTTCACAAAGAGTTGGACACAACTGAGCTACTGAAGTAAACTGAAGTTTCAAAGTGGAAGTTTTACTGTATTTAACAAAGAAATAAATTGTCTAATAAGAATATACTGAACAGCTACTCAATACACAACTGTTACATAATATGACATGGCATATAAAAGAAGTAGAACTGATGATCAAGAAAGTTAGGATGGAGGGCATCTGAGATACAGGAACCAAATTTAAGTACACTTATAGGAAGCATTAGATAAATGGACTAAGGATGGAAAAGTTGTGGAGGAAGTATCATGGTACACTTGAAAACACAAACTCGATGTTAGTCTTCAGTGCAGGGCTGGTTTATGTATTAGGTGCAGTTGGCATAATGCTACGGCCCACAATGTTTTAATTTTTTTCAGATGCAAAGAAGATATTAACTTCTAGGTCAGAAAGCTTTATGCAAATTCAGTTGTAAAATATAATTTAAAATATTTTTGTGGAGGGAAGAGCCCACAAAAGCAAAAGTACCTTGGACCATGAATGTCATATTGCTGTCCTAGTTCAATGCTAAAGAATAGCATTTAAGAAAACAATTCCAACATCTAGGAAACAGAAATGAGAAAGTATCTGAACCCAGCAAATGTTGCAGCAAACTATGAATACAATGAGGGACAAGAGATAGAGAACAACTGTAGATTATGAGACCAGTATAAGAAGTAGAGAATATTGACAGAGACAAGAGATCTGACGAGTCTTTGTAACACACAGGCGATGCAGCTATGTGGATTCATGGTTGATCAACCTACAGAGTGAGTTCTCTGCATGGTTGTGCCACAGGCACTGTACTTCAAGTGTCCCTGTTTCATATGGATGAAGATATGCCTTTCTAATTTTGACATTGCACAAAGCAGGGACAAATTACTATGCTGACTGAAAGAATTAAGTGAATTTTTTTCAAAAAGTGAAAGACTGGAAACACTGAAAAGCAATTATGACAGTTACATTCAGTAAATGAATTGCAAAGGTACACAAGGAGGAAATGTGGATTCAAGAGTTCATATGAAGGAGAGAAAGGGTAAGTGATTGACTTGAAGATCAAAATGAATGTGCTACTAAAACCAACAAACTAGTGCAATCTCAGATTTGGACTTTGGCTGAAACATAACCTTCAGTTTAAGGAAGATTACTGGCTCTAAATAGGAAAAGGAGTATGTTACGGTTGTACATTGTCACCCTGCTAATTTAATTTATATGCAGGGTACACAGGAGAAATGCTGGGCTGGAAGAAGCACAAGCTGAAATCAAAATTGCTGGGAGAAATATCAATAACCTCAGATATGCAGATGACACCACCCTTATGGCAGAAAGTGAAGAAGAACTAAAGAGCCTCTTAATGAAAGAGGAGAGTGAAAAACTAAGACCATGGCATCTGGTCCCATCACTTCATGGGAAATAGATGGGGAAACAGTGTCAGACTTTATTTTGGGGGGCTCTAGAATCACTGCAGATGGTGATTTCAGCCATGAAATTAAAAGACACTTACTCCTTGGAAAGAAAGTTATGACCAACCTAGACAGCATATTGAAAAGCAGAGACATTACTTTGCCAACAAAGGTCTGTCTAGTCAAGGCTATGGTTTTTCCAGTAGTCATGTATGGATGTAAGAGTTGGATGGTGAAGACGGCTGAGCACTGAAGAATCGATGCTTTTGAACTGTGGTATTGGAGAAGACTCTTGAGAGTCCCTTGGACTGCAAGAAGATCCAACCAGTCCATCCTAAAGGAGTTCAGGTCTGGGTGTTCATTGGAAGGACTGATGTTGAAGCTGAAACTCCAATACTTTGGCCACCTCATGCAAAGGGTTGACTCATTGGAAAAGACCCTAATGCTGGGAAGGATTGGGGGCAGGAGGAGAAGGGGTCGACAGAGGATGAGATGGTTGGATGGCATCACCGACTCAATGGATATGAGTTTGGGTAGACTCCGAGAGTTGATGATGGACAGGGAGGCCTGGTGTGCTGCGATTCAACGGTTCACAAAGAGTTGGACACGACTGAGTGACTGAGCTAAACTGAACTGGTGTTCAATTTGCATGCATTCTTTTTAGAAAGAGGCTAATTTAGTGTGATAAAGGCATAAGAGTAACTAGGTAGATAAATCGTCCATAAACCACAACATTACATGAATTACTTGAGAATGTTTGGTCGAAAAAGGGAAATGTGTGTACCCACGTGTGTATGGTTGGGGGGATGGGGGAGGGTTGCAAAGTGAAATAACAGCTGACTCTAAATGCTTGATGAATAATGTATGAAAACAAAACCAAAGGCTAAACACTGCAGAGGAAATAATTTTCACTAAAATGTGAGTGAAAGAATTTCTAACAGAGTTATCCTATAATAAAACTAAATTCCTAAAAACAGTGAGTTATTTGGTACCAGAAATTGTCAAGTGCAAATTGAAAGGTCATCTATCAATAATGCTATAGAAGGGAGAATGGCATTGAAACATGTAAATTATCATATGTGAAATCAATCGCCAGCCTAGGTTTGATGCTTGATACAGGGTGCTCAGGGCTTGTGCACTGGGATGACTCAGAGAAATAGAGTCGGGAGGGAGGTGGGAGGGGGTTTCTGAAAGGGGAACACATGTACACCCATGGCGGATTCATGTCAATATATGGCAAAACCAACACGATAATGTAAAGAAAAAAAATAAGTGATTCTTGTAATGGATATATGGTTGAGCAGGATGACCTCTAATATTGTCTCAAAGTAAAATTTTTATTGAAAAGAAACAAGTGCAAAAGACCCAGTGAAGAAGAAAATGGCAAGGGTATGTGGGTGACTAGATGTGAGAAGATAATGTAGAAAAGAAGAATTACCCATGTATGCTGTATGCCACATTGTAGGCTAAAACAAAAGGAATTCTAACCTGTGCTGGCCCCATCACACATTGTGTCTGTCTTTATTCATTGCAATCTACACAGCTCAATCCTTTGTAGAGCTAGGCCCAATGCAATCCCACCAAAGAGTCAACATAGGCCCTCTGTTAATGAGTTCATTCCTCTGCCTTTACCCCTCCTTACCCTTTTCTTTCAGGGACTGTCAGAAGCATCAAGAGCACACCCAGGGTACCATCAACAGATAAACTTCATAAGCAATTAACTCTTTAAAGTCAAGTCTCTCAGTCCAACAAGGAAGAGCAGAATATACCAAAAGAAATAATAATAATAATAATCTGTGACAAACACTATTGTGAATGATGAGTATTATTAAGTAATTCCCTTTATGATTGTCAAACTAAATGCATATTGTCCAGAAAAAAAAATACATAATATAGAACAACTGGAGAAAGATAGGGTTTTTATTTATATCTCATCTAGAAAAATGTGGATTAAGTATAAATGATGGTAGAAAGAAGTCAAAAGACAATAAAACAAAATGAAAAGCAGCTTGTGACTTTTCAACCATAAAGTGCAAGCTTGAATGATCAAGTTTTATTCATTCCTATGCATTCATATTAGACTTTTATTATGCAAAGCTGTAAATTTGATTTTTACAGTGAAAATAAAATTGGTCTTTAAACATATTTCCCTTCTTGTAAAATAAGAGGTTTGAACAGCACTATTTCTATAGCCCAATTCAGTTCTAAAATTCAACAATTAATAGATGATATTGACTATTTACTATAACCTTGAAAGTGGCTATATTTCTGAGAGATCTTGTTCACATTACTCTCAAACATTTTAGACACTCATTAGCCAGCAAAAGTTGAAATAATGAAAGCTATTCCATAGTACCATCAGTAGGCAAACCTTAAAGAAAAATGATAGAAGCAAACAGTCTCAATTATTAGCAGCATGGTTTTCATATCAATAAGTTGTGGGTACAGAACAGAATGTTGATGAACCTAGAAAAGCTTTCTCATCCACTTACATCACATAATGGTCCTCATGGAATTAATTTCTTGTAGGAACCAAATGGAGCTTTTAAGTCTAATTTGTGTGATTTCCTGGCTGCCTTTCTGGGGAACCAGAAGCATTATCATGGACTCTCATGGTGGTTAAGAAGGTAAAGTGACCATTATTCTTGTTAAGTTTCACATTGCAATAGAATATCCTCCTAAAAGTATATAATGAAAAAATAAGACTTGAAATCAGATACTGTTATTCACAATTATGTCCCTTTTGACTATTTTAGCTTGTTTAGCATACAAAGTATGCCTTTTCAGTTGTGTTAACTTTCTATACTAGCTGAAGAAATATTATAGTGGAAAACCTAAAGGTGAAGTACATGACTGGACTTGTGGCTCAAGGCCATGGTTTATGATAATGAGCTTAAAGAATGAAAGATAAGAGCACAACCTGTGGAAGTATCTAAAAATACCCCAAATGATACAAGATTTTTCAAAACAGAAAAAGACACAGTTAAGGATGATTGCAGAGATTCTCAGCAGTATTCAGAGTGCATCTCAACAGTATTAACTCAAATGTGTCTGAGAGAACCTAATTAACAGTGAGCAAAACAGCCCCATCGCTATCTTAACAGGCTTCAATGATGTGTTGGCATCATTTTGTAATAAATGAATAAGAGATTAAAGAGAAAAATTTTAGATTAATTGGGATGTTAAAATATAAAGAACCTGTTGCAGAGTAGATGAGCAACAAATGTTGGTTCCTGGGGAAAAATACCATCCCTAAGTATTATTCTTGAATATTTGTATGTGAAACAAGTAATATTTGTAGAAACGGTGTATTTCTGAAAAAACAAACATTCAAACAAGATACTCCTCTGTGGTTTAAGTTCTAAGCTTATCTGGTTCTGAGATATTTGATATATTCTAAATTTCTAACTCCCAATCCCTGCTTCCAAAGAACCCTAGAGTGATTGAAAGTAAAATTCTTCCCACTGTTTAGATGAACAGTGGCAAACACCGAAAAAAGAAATTAAGTTTGGGATGTTTAAATAATCACAAGAGTCATCTCTTGCCAAATTGTGATTCTCAAACTTCAGTAAGCATTAGGATCACTCAGAAAGCTTGTTAGAATGGTGATATCTTCTGCTAACCCCCAATCCTTCAAGAGGCTGTGTAAACATGTGTTTTAGCCATTATCTGGAATTTGGAAACATATGTTTTCTCAGCTACACTTGGAGAAACAGTGTCCTAAAATGTGTGGCTGCTTCTCAATGAACTTCATCTGTTAAAATGGCGGGACAGAGTATCTTAGTGTCAATGAGCTTGTCTAAATGGATTTCAAATGCTGTGGCATGCTAGTTCTTCATTGGACAGATTCTCATAATTGAGCAGCTTGGGTGGGGAGCTGATATAACTATTCTGAATATGATTGATGCCCCAGCTGATAAAGCTGAACTCTACTCACTAATGTGCTACGCTCTGGGAGGTTCTTTATGCTGGAGGCTGGGACTGTTGCCCAGACACTGTGACTATAATGAAGATAGGCATGGTTCTTTCATGATGTCCACCCCCTACCCCAGTGTTAAAAATAGCTAGCATTGAGTACTTTTATATATAGCAAAAGTAAGACAGAGTCAGAAATTTCTATTCCCATGTATCTCAGTGACAATATTCTAATATAATTTCTTGTCTAATGCTCTATTAAAGTGATTGATTTCAAATTAAACCTTTGGAGTAGTAGTTGATTATGTGAAAGTGTGACAGTTGCCAGGATGCCATTTTTTTATGAGTTTGCATTCTGACTGACTTAACAACAGTCCTATTCCATTCAGTATTATGTGTATGTCTTTACCTCAATTTGCATACCTAAAAAATGTTCTTTAATGGATAAACTGGCTCATGACAGTTGTTGCTTGATTACCTTTTTCTAAATCTTACTTGTAAATAAGGCTCTGCTATGCAGTAACCAAAAAGTTGTTATCCATTACCTTGCTGAATTTTGACTGATCCAAGTTATTTCTTCTTAAAAGAAGAATTTTATTTTGGAAAATCAATCATTATGTCTATTCACTGTGTGTATATTGGTCAGGCTTTTAAAACCACGTCCTCCAGAAAGGAGACAAAAGAAAATCAAAGAAGTAAATCTAATATGCTAAATTTTGCAGGGGAAAAAACATCATTATATGCATACCTGATGCATTTCATAACCTGAGTGACATTCTTTAGACTTACCAGCACACTGGCAAGCTCCAGAAACCAGCTGATCCAGGCTATCAGAATACCAAAACACCTGAATGTGGTGTCTAAAATTAGACTATTGAAATTCTCCCTGGATGTCACTTTCCTTTATTACAAGCACATTTTTTTTTTCTTATCAAAGCTGTTTTAAATGAGTAAAGAGTGCCACCAAGCGGCAGCATATCATATTCCTAAGTCTAATGTGTTTTTTTTGAAAGATATATTTTACCTTTGTTAATTGTGCTCACACTCTTAAGAGAAATAGGCTTAAATGTGCTTCAAGTGTCCACAGCTTCCCTCGTAGCTTAGTCAGTAAAGAATCTGTCTGCAATGCAGGAAACCCAGGTTCAATTCATGGGTTGGGAAGATCCCCTGGAGAAGGAAATGGCAACCCATTCCAATATTCTTGCCTGGAGAATCCCATTGACAGAGGAGCCTGCCAGACTACAGTAGATGGGGTTGCAAGAGTCACGACTTAGTGACTAAATCACTACCACAAGTGTCTAAGTCATATTGCAGGAGCAAAGCACATTTTTTGAATTGTTGAGCAAATTTGCTATGATAAATTTTTTAAACATGAATATTCTATCTGCACTTATTGGTATTTGTAAAACAAAAAGTATTAAAAATAAAAATCCAGATTCCAAACCTTATTGGCTATATAGTGACTACTGGTATGAAAATTTGCATAGTTTCCTAAAGAAAATTGGCTTGTTATACAGAAATGTTATCATTTCTGTTCAGGAATTTCAAGTATATTAGACTGAGGATAAAAGGGAAAGAATTTTTGAAGTAGCACATAATCCTTAACAATATTGACCTCCCACCTTGCTCCACATTCATTTTCAATGGATTATGCAATTATATGAGAAAAAAATTGATGGATAGCCCCTTAAATCTACTGTAGGTATTTGTTCTGCCTCTGTATTCATTTAAATCTTTATTAAATAATGATCCTGAATGTATACCATGGGAAGAACAATTGTTGCTGTTATTTAGTCACTAACTCATGTCCCTTGGACTGCAAGGAGATCCAACCAGTCCATCCTAAAGGAGATCAGTCCTGGGTGTTCGTTGGAAGGACTGATGTTGAAGCTGAAACTCCAATACTTTGGCCACCTCATGCGAAGAGTTGACTCATTGGAAACAACCCTAATGCTGTGAAGGATTGGAGGCAGGAGGAGAAGGGGACGACAGAGGATGAGACGGTTGGATGGCATCACCGACTCAATGAACATGGGTTTGGGTAGACTCCGGGAGTGGGTGATGGACAAGGAGGCCTGGCGTGCTGTGATTCATGGAGTCGCAAAGAATCAGACACGACTGAGTAACTGAACTGAACTGAACTGAAATCATGTCCAACACTTTTGTGTCCCCATGGACTATAGCCCTCCAGGCTTCTTTGTCCATCGGATTTCCCAAGAATACTGGAGTGGATTGTCATTTCCATCTCCAATGGATCTTCCCCATCCAGGGATCTAACCCAATTCTCCTGCATTGGCAGGCAGATTCTTTACCATTGAGAAATCAGGGAAGCCCAGGAAGAATAGTACCCAGAAGGAAATGAGTAGGACAGTCTCTCTCCTGATGATGTTCATAGCAAGCTGGGGCTCCTAGTTCTGACTGGAACTCTGTTGAAAACTTCAGGTTCACTTAGCACCATTTTATTTACAAAGATGCACTTCATATATTGTGAGGATTTTCTAAACCTTTTAGAATGATTTTTCAGTTATAATTTTGCTTAAAATCATAGTGACTTTATGTACAGTAGCTATGAGAACGTTAATTATTATTCTTACATATGGCTCAGAATGTGTGGTTAAGTGATTTACCTAAGATGTCATTGAAAGGTTGTGGCAGAATTAAAATTAAAATCTCATGACTTCCTAAACTGTGCCCTTTCTAGGAGGCCACCACTCTTTATAATGAATACATTAAAATTAGCATGATATTTCAAGAAGGTCATCATCATAGGAGGTTCTACAATAATTACAGTGATGCTGATACTGCTTAAAATATTTCGGGAACTCTTGTTTTGAATTTCCCTCTGGTGAACACAAGAAAATCAGTCTAATTCAACTCAGAATAGGTTTATTCAGTATCTGTCACTTGCCAGACACTACACTGAATGATATAGAATTATAGAAATGTTACCATTTAAGAGGCACAATGAGAAATGTAGTACTGGTACTTTTTTTTTCTTAATCCTAATAGACTGCATGGCTAATGTATAGCCATAATACATGCTGTAATTTGTTGAATCTAAAATGTTGTTAAACATGTTATTTTATGTCCCAGTAAGAAAGAAAACACTGCACTGACAATTGACAAGTTTCTTTCCCATTGTTTAAAATTTTTATTTTACATTTAGAAAAAGATCTGTTTGAGCTTTATTTTGACATTGATCTTCTTTACTATATCACTCTATTGGCATACATAAACAAGAAAATATAAGCAAAATAAATAAGTTAGGGCAACCACCTGATGGTCAATAATTATAAAATTTTCAGTGACTATTACATACATTCCAAATTAAGAGATGTGTTAAAATATGTGTGTATTGCAATAGGTGCATTTTAGAATCACCAAGGTGATATTTCCTGCTCAGTTCCTAAACTAGTCATTGTATAATGAAGCTGGGTTAAATCATGGTACAGTGGTTTAACTTATTTTCTTTTGTCTTTGGGTGTTATCAGTAATTACCACGGTGGTTAAGAGAATGTATCATAGAGGCAGAGTCCTGAGATCAATTATTGGCTCTACTTCTTATCAGCTATGTGACCTTTGGGCAGGTTAGTAAATCCTTCAGTATTTCAGAACCCCCATCTGTAAAAATCAGTAATAATAATAATTACTACTAGGTAATATTAAATGAAATAATATACTTAACATACTTAGCACATAGCCAGCAAATACTATTGTATTCAAATATAGCTAAACTCTGGGAATTCTTCCAAATAAAATAATATACTGTTAAGCCCCAGAATAGCTTAAATAAACTGTTTTCTCTGCTCTCCAATGATGCACTGTGTAGCATCACCCTTTCAACTAACCTTATTAAAGGCCTTGGATCCCATCTTGACCAAGGCAGAAAAAGAATCAAGTGCTCTAACTTAAAGCCATTCTAGATTAGCTACCATTTTTTCAAGTAGGAAAAAAAAACCTGAAAGAGAAATTCATTTTCTGAATTCATCCTTTTAGTTCAGATATTCAAATATTAAGAAGACTGTATGAAAGTAACTTTATTCATAATATATTCATACACTCATAATCACAGTATTTCAAAATGAGCTGAACTTAAATACTATCAAATTTAACTACCACAGCCAGGAGAGGTACAAGCTGAAAACAAAAAATAAAAATAAAAAGATCTGAAAACCTGCCTTTTCAGATAGAGTGTCTGCCAGAATCATGACTCTCAATAATAATGAACGCAACTCAGGAAACAGTGAGAAAAGGGATTCCAAATCAGCTGGTTACAGCAAGCCTTTGGGTAACTAGCCAATGGCTTAGCTGCTGCCTTGGCTTCCCCAGGTTACCTCTGTGACAGGTGGAACCAAGCCAAGCCCATAAATCAGACACAGCCTCTAGGTTGAGACTTGTTCATAGTACATGAAGACAACCTTCAGAGACAACATATCTTGTGACCCTCCCTGAGGCTGATGAGTCCAAATAGCCTAGTTTCTAGGTCACTTTCTGAATAGGAAAGGAAGTTTTAATTTGGGAATATTCCCCCATTATAGATGCCCGGCCACCATTATTACCATAGATTTTTCATTTTTAATTAATAATATATATAATTGCAAACAGTAATGCTTACAAATGGAATAAAAACCTTAATGTTTCTGAAAATAAGTTTCTCTACTGGGACCAGTGCCTAGCTATTTTCATTTAAAAAGAGGAGGAGAGGAAGAAACTTAATTCTATGAGTGAGTGAGTAAAATGGACAAATAAATATTTGGAAAGGTATACAGTATATATTTCCATTTCACCAGAGGGAGTGGATTTGTCTGTTTCATTATTCATAAGCCAGAATTTTAGTTTAGTTATCTTGCTTGCTAAATATCAAGAATGTTCTAAACCCTCAGGTAATAGACTTCAATAAATATGGCTGAATTTCATTCACTGCATTAAGGAAAAATTAAAAAATTTTAATTATAAAACATGAGAATAACAGTGTTCAGTTTCTCTTTCCTGAGAAACATTGTAACTGCTACTTTGAGGTCAAGATCTTGTTAGTCTGTTTATTGTGGCAAATTAATACTACATGAATTTCACATTAATAGAAAGTTTATGTTGGTGTTTCCAAAGAGGCAAATTACTCAGTTGTTGCTTTACTGTAAACCTAGATTTTGTAATAAGGTCAAACATCATAAAGAAGCAATTTTTAAATTACTAGTGTTCATAGCACAAAGATTATAGCTCTTTAAAATATAAAATACAAAACCAGGTATAAAAATAATTGTTTCTTAGTCTCTTCCCTCAAGAAGTATATTTTAAGAACCTTCTTATACTTAGTCATAATGAAGACTGTTATGTGGTCAAGTTAAACAGATTAAATTCTTGGCCTATTCACCATTTTAAATAGAAGACTTTCATCTAAAATTGTAAGTGAAAAATTGAAAATTCTTTGTTAAGACCACCAGTCATTAATATATGTCATCCTGATCTGGTGTATTTACAAAAGAAAATTCCATACATGAAACACTGCATTCCAGCCCTGCAAAAGATTCAGCCATCATCATTGATATAACATAAAAGCATCAAAATAGAAGGGGAATATTCCCCCATGGGTGCTACCTATAATGTCCTAATCATGATATGCAGAATGTTTTGAAGCCTCCAAGGTGATGAGAGAAGGAAGACAGTGGTAAGAGAAAGTTACCTGTGAAATCTATAGAAGTCAATGAGGGTAAAGCCTGTCAGGTACACTTTGGGCTGTTCCCTGGGCATTTTTTCCCTCTCTATTGTTCACTTTAAGATGATATAATCTATTTAGCTCTAACAGAAGAAATCTCATCTAAAAATGTTTTTCTCTTGGGCTCTGACAGAGGCCTGAAATCCACAAAATGCTAATTCCTTTAGATCAAAATATACACTATTTTATTATATCAGCCTTTAGCATTTTGGTTTAATGTTGTTGATTAGATTTACAAGTAACTTGATAGGATTCTAACATACTAAGATATAGGTGAACAAAACTTTGATGACAAAGAAGTCTGGAAAGATACAAAGAACTTTCAAAAATGCTGCTGAAAAAAGTACCAGTGTCAGTGGAAGGGTGGAAGTAGGGGCATGGCTTTGATCAAGCTAAGGCTGTACTGAGCACCTAGAAAATGGGCTAAGAGAAGGAAAAGTGAAAGTGAAGTCGCTCAGTCATGTCTGACTCTTTTCAACCCCACGGACTGTAGCCTACCAGGGATTTTTCCAGGCAAAAGTACCTGAATGGGTTGCCTTTTCCTTCTCTAGGGGAATCTTTCTGACCCAGGGGTCGAACCCAGGTCTCCTGCATTGCAGGTAGACGCTTTACCCTCTGAGCCACCAGGGAAGCCCATAAGAGAAGGAAAAGGATGACTCAAAATCAAAACTGGATGGAGAGGATCAAAGATCCTCTCAAAGATCAATCAAAGATCAATCAAAGATCAATTATACCTACTTCCCAGAGTTCCCTAAGATTGATCTTAACTATTAATAGAATAAATGCCAATTAATTTTGATTATTCTCAATTAATTCTTAAAAACAAAATCAACTATATATTAGGGGTCTGACTGGATAGTATATATTAGGATATTAGTTTAAAAAAATCATTAGAGCATCTCTAAATTTTTACACTTAACATTTGTTTGTTGTTTGTCTTAGTATTAAAAGCTGGCTAAAGGAACAGAGAGGCTAAGGCTTTAAATCACAAAATAACCACAAGTGGAACTCTGATTAGTTCAAGTAAACAAGGTAACCAGACAAATAATTGACCACTGTCAATCATCTAGTGAAGACTAGAAAATGAGTTGATTTTGACCAATTCTTCAGTTCTTCCTTTCACCTCTCCCTTAGGAAGCAACAAAACTGTTCACCAAAAAGATTTTCCAAGTCAAAATAAAGAACTAAGTTTAAAAGTTTTTACACTGAGCATTTGAGAAGAGGTTGAGATAAGTTAGGAACAAGAGGGAGGAAAAGGGTGAAGAGTTCTTGGTGTTACACATGGAGAAATAAGAGCAAAAACTCCTGTGTGATGCAGTACTTTTTAATTGCTTTCTAATAGCTGGACATTCATCTTCTTTGATCTCTGCTGAAACCTGGTGTAAAATAAAACTTGCCTACATTAATTTTATCACCTTTAATCCCTAGTTGTCATTTAACTATGGGAAGCTGTAACTACCAGAAAAAAAAAGAACAGAGAAGTCAGAAGATACACGGTTTTATCGTTTTGCATTTTATGTAACGTATGCTGAAATGCTTCCCTGGTGGCTGAGGCGATAAAGAATCTGCCAGCAATGCAGGAGATCTGGGTTCGATCCGTGGGTTCGGGAGATTCCCTGGAGAAGGGAGGCAATGGCTACCCACTCCAGTATTCTTGTCTGGAGAATTCCATGGACAGAGGAGCCTGGCAGGCTACAGTCCATGGGGTTGCAAAAGAGTCAGACATGACTGAACAACTAACACTTATGTCAGAAATGAAAAAAAAAAAAAAAAACAGAAATCAAAAACGCTAAAGCCACTCTGTAACACTAGGCTGAGCAGACTAATTATAAATAATTTTAATGTGTTTATTCAAATGCAAGTTCTTAGAACTGAAATTGAGCTCCTTCCAGTATGAATCCCTCTCCTCACTTTCAGAGAAGAGATTCTGCATTCACTGAGGGAACTGGGGCTGCTTAAATTCCCCACAACTATATTGCCTTTTAGCATAAGGCTGGTTTTCAGAAGAGATTACTATATTAAAATGGATTTGCTGGAGCTTCTTAACCTCTACCCTTGAACACTTTTTTAGTATGGAGCTGCAAGCTTCATTTGACTTATATAAATGAAGTATCAATGTGAATTTACTTACTCTTCAGTGAATTTGAAGGACTTAAATACTACATCCACATTCTGAAATTTTAGGAGATAAAGTAAAAATAACTCAACTGACAGCCCTAGACGGAGCTCAGAAATGACTTTCCACACAGTTCTCACTACCTCAGGCAATCCACAAAATAATTTCGTGTTGAGCAAAAGCAGTGTAATAGTTAATGCCAAATACTGGGATTATTGTGTGAGGAAATCGTTACATTATGTGAGTAGCATAGTAAGATATGCCCTTTTCTTGAACAACATTATCTGATCTCTTCACTAGAGATTTTTTTAAGAGGCTTTTTTTCTCTCATTTTTGGTGAATGAATAACTTCTAAATGGAAAGAGATCCATCTATTTTTGTGCTGGTCATTTTTATCTTTGAATACTAGAAATAAAATTAGAGCTCAATTAAGCCAAAAAACATGTAAAGTTGTGGAAAGTCATGAGATTCTCCGAGTTTTTTATTTAAAGACAAAAAACCAATGTAAAAATGCTTAATCTACCTTCCGCCTTTTTTTCCTAAGACAGTCAAAACACATTGTGAAAGAATGTTCACTGGTTCTTCATGTGCTTGTTTCTTCAAAGGAAACCTCATAAAAAATAATTCCCTGTTATCTAAATCTTGAGTGCTTCAGGCCATCAGACCTATTTTTCTTCCCTTGCCCCCAAGTCCAACTGCCTTCACCACTGTCTGCCATTTCTGTCTTCAACTTTATGGACAGTTTAGTGAAGACTCTTTCAAAATTTCCCAGATCTCTCCTAAGAAAACCCCTTCAGAAAAAAATATTGAACCATTCACCTAATGAGACTCAACACATTTCAAATGATAAGAATCATATAATTTGTATTTTTTAATAATAATGCATTTATGATGCATTTGTGATAGAAATGCATCATTATTATCAAGCCCAGTTTCAAAGATGCTTCTGAGACAGGCTGGAACCTGGGACCTGGGACCCTTTGCTGCAGTGATTACATCTGAACAAACATCTCCTCAAGCAGCAAAATACAAAGAAACTAAGCGGGGCGGGGGGTGGGGGGGTGGGAAATAGCAGCGTGCTTGCATAGTCCGGGCAAATTATGGACAACAAGCTACAAAAAGATCAAAAACCCAGTGGCCATTTCGGAAGAGTCAGGAGCAAAAACAGGGTGCCAGGAGAAAAAGCAGGGTACATCACATGCCCCAGGGTACATCACATGCCCCGTGTACCTGAAACCACTAAAGGGGTTGGAAAACCACCTAAATTATCCCCCTGGCCTCATCTCTGGACTCACCCCTACCCTTACCCCATATAAAGGAACTAGGTTACCCCCCCTTGGGGAGCTGAGCCAGGGAACTTGTTAACTTCTTTTCATTCCCTCCTGCTGCAGCAGGAGCCCCAGTAAAGCCTTGTCTGAATTTCTTGTCTGGCATCTTATCAATTTCTATTGATTAGGGAAAGTCAAGAACCCTGGTCAGTAACACTTCCAAGAAAATAACACACATCCTCTGAGTTAAAGCAGTTTCAAGTGCTGCTCCTTCTTCTCTGAACTTCACTTTTCCTGGGGTTTTGGTTCAGAAACTTCTCTTTCACATATTTGATGCTTTTAAGTAAAAATTTTAAGTATTTTATTCAGCATTTTCTTGAGAGGCAAGGTTGGTCAAAATTACCAAGCCAGCTATTAACTAGAAGTAAATGTCCAAGAACATTAACTTTTCTGCCAAACATTTAAAAAACATTCAGCCTCAGTTCTTGAGTAATTATAAAAGAGATGTTTGACTTTAAGATGCCTAGTCTTCCTCAGTTTCATAATTCTAAAGGGTTGTCAATCATGATACTTGGTCCTTCTTGACCACAGGACTAGCAACAGGAGCCAACCTAGTCACGCAAAGTATGACATCCCCTCCCCACACAAACCAGATGAAGCCAATCACAGTCCCTCTGAGATCCAGTGTTATCAACTCTGAAATGGAAACTGGCTCTGTTTCCATGGGGTCACAGACCATAAATAAACCCCTGTACCTGCAGTCATCTAATCTATGACAAATTGAGGCAAGAATATACAATGGAAAAAAGACAATCTCTTCAGTAATTGGCGCTGGAAGAACTGGACAGCTACATGTAAAAGAATGAAATTAGAACACACTGTAACACCATACAAAAAAATAAATTCAACTTTGATTAAAAAATGGAAGGCTGACTGTGGATTTGTAGTATAGCCTAAAGTCAGGTAGGTTGATTTCTCCAGTTCCATTCTTCTTTCTCAAGATTGCTTTGGCTATACGAGGTTTTTTGTATTTCCATATAAATTGTGAAGCAACGGGCAAACAATTAATCTCAAAAATATACAAGCAACTCCTGCAGCTCCATTCTAGAAAAATAAACAACCCAATTAAAAAGTGGGCCAAAGAACTTAACAGACATTTCTCCAAAGAAGACATAAAAATGGCTAACAAACACATGAAAAGATGCTCAACATCACTCATTATCAGAGAAATGCAAATCAAAACCACAATGAGGTACCACTTTACACCAGTCAGAATGGCTGCCATCCAAAAATCTACAAGCAATAAATGCTGGAGAGGATGTGGAGAAAAGGGAACCCTCTTACACTGTTGGTGGGAATGCAAACTAGTACAGCCACTATGGAAAACAGTGTGGCGATTCCTTAAAAAACTGCAAATAGACCTGCCATATGACCCAGCAATCCCACTGCTGGGCATACACACCGAGGAAACCAGAATTGAAAGAGCCACGTGTACCCCAATGTTCATCGCTGCATTGTTTACAATAGCCAGGACATGGAAGGAACCTAGATGCCCATCAACTGACGAATGGATAAGAAAGCTGTGGTACATATACACAATGGAATATTACTCAGCATTAAAAAAAAATTCATTTGAATCAGTTCTACTCAGGTGGACGGAACTGGAACCTATTATCCAGAGTGAAGTAAGCCAGAAGGAAAAACAACAATACAGTATACTAACACATATATATGGAATTTAGAAAGACGGTAACGAGAACCCAGCATGCGAGACAGCAAAAGGAACGCAGACGTATAGAACAGACTTGTGGACTCTGTGAATGAGGGCAAGGGTGGGATGATATGGGAGAATGGCATTGAAACATGTTAATTATCAGATGTGTAATCAATCGCCAGCCCAGGATTGATGCTCAGGGCCAGTGCACCGAGATTTCCCGGGGGAGGGAAGAAGGAGGAAGGAGGGAGGGGGTTTCTGGAGGGGGAGCATATGTACACCCATGGCGATATCATGTCATTTTATGGCAAAACCAATTAAAAAAAAAATGGAAGGCTGGGTAGCTATAAAATTCTTAGAGGAAAATGTCAGTGGAACACTGTCTGAAATAAATCACAGGAAGGTCTTTTTCAGTATACCTCCTAGAGTAATTAAAATAAAAACAAAAATAAGCAGTTGGGAACTAATTAAACTTAAAAGCTTTTGCACAGCAAAGGAGACCATAAATAAAATGAAAAGACAACCCTAAGAGTGGGAGAAAATTTGCAAAGGAAGCAACCAAGGGATTAATCACCAAAATATACAAATAGCTCATGCAGCTCAATATCAGAAAAACAAACAACCCAATCCAAAAACTGGGTAGAAGGTCTAAATAAACATTTGTCCAAAGAAGACACACAGATAGTTAAAAAGAACATGAAAAGATGCTCAACATCACTATTGTTAGAGAAATGTAAATCAAGACTGCAATGAGATATGACCTCACACCAGTCAGAAAGGCCATCATGGAAAAAACTGACAAACAGTAAATGCTGGAGAGCTGTGGAATAAAGGGAACCCTCCTACACTATTGGTAGGAATGTAAATTGGTACAGCCACTAGGGAGATAGTAAGGAGGCGCCTTAAAAAACTAAAAATAGAGCTGCCAGATGATCCAGCAATCCCACTCCTGGGCATATATTCACAGAAAACCATAATTCGAAAAGATACATGCACCTCAATGTTCACTGCAGTACTATTTAAAATAGCCAGGACATGGAAGCAACCTAAAGGTTCATCAACAGAGGAATGGATAAAGAAGATGTGGTTCATATATGGGCTTCGCTGGTGGCTCAGATGGTAAAGAATCCGCCTATAATGTGGGAGACCTGGGCTCAATCCCTTGGTTGGGAAGAGCCCTGGAGAATGAAATGCCTAACCACTCCAGAATTCTTGCCTGGAGAATTCCATGGACAGAGGAGCCTGACAGGCTACAGTCCAGTGGAATATTATCCATCCATTAAAAAAAAATGAAATAATGACATCTGCAGCAACATGGATAGACTTAGAGACTGTCATACTGAGTAAAGGAAGTCAGAGAAGGACAAATATCATATGATATGGCTTATATATGGAACCTTTTTTTAAAAAGGGTACAAATGAACTTATCTACAAAACAGAAATAGAGATACAAATGTGGAAAATAAACTTATGGCTATCAGGGGTAAGGTAAGGGGAGGAATAAATTCGAAGATTGGGATTGACACATACTCACTGCTATGTGTAAAATAGATAACTAAAAAGGACTTATTGTATAGCACAAGGAACTCAGTACTCTGTAATGGCATATATGAGAAAATAATCTTTAAAAAGGCATATATATGCAGATGTTTGTATAACAAATTCACTTTGCTGTGCACCTGAAACTAACACAACATTATAAATAAACTATATCCCAATTTAAAAAGAGAAAGAAAGAAATCCCCATGATGTCTATCACTTCCTAGAATAGACTAATTTCAGTGTCATTCTGTAGAAGTCTTTTTGTTTGTTTGTTTAGTTGTTTTTTCCCAAACACTCTTTAAATTTAAGTAAGCTTCTTCTACAGAAAAGAAACAAGATTCTAATTTAGGTTTTCACTATAATTGTAGTTATGTAGCTTTAGCTACCTGGAATGTAAATTGCATGCTTTCTCTCAAATTTTCATTCAGTTATAATAATGTCTTCATAAAAATAAAGCAATTTCAAGCTGATTATAAATAATTTCTTAGCATTCAGATAACATTATACTTAAAAGAATGATGCACAAATAATGTTTTAGTTAAGTTCCCAACAGGAAACAGAAGGAACATTCAAGATAATTCAGGGAGAGTTTAGTTACAAAGTGACTATTCGTAATGGTGTTGACAGGGTAAGAGGAACCACAAAGGATGGTTCTGTACCCTAGTTTTATTAACTTCAAAGGGACAGGAGAGGGAGCAGTAACTTTAGAAGAGGAGAGACTTGTGTAGGGGAGGTGGCCTTAAAAAAATCAGTTACCTTCAGTTTGACTAATGAAAACAGCCAAAGGCATCCTTAGGTGGAAAAAGCCAGGGAAGTAAATACCTTGGCCTCATTCACATACCTCTCATCCTTTGCCAAGTCTCCCTTTTGGTTAAACCCAACCAGGAGCCAGAGGACAAGTCTGTTTTTATAATCCATATAGGCTATCTCCTAGGGACAGTGAATAGGATGGAGAAGGGAGTAAAGAGATGATAACATAAATGTGCATAACTTAAAGTCTTTCTTTTTAATCCTTATCATCAAAACTATTTAACATCTAAATTTCAATTAAAACTCTAATTTTTTTCTTGGTTTGAAATATTTGTCTACAAATATTTAAGTTAGATAACAGATAAGCTTCCGTATTAAAAGAAACTCCTTTTACAATGGTTTTTAAAAGTAAGTATTTTTCTCTTACACTTTTTCCGAGGTGAACGGTCAGCTTGGTAGGGTGGTTGCATTCCATTCAGTTATCAAAGGTGTCTGTTCTTTTTTGGACTTCCCTAGTGGCTCAGGCAGTAAAGCATCTGCCTACAATGTGGGAGACCCAGGTTCAATCCCTGGGTTAGGATCTCCTGGAGAAGGAAATGGCAATCCACTCCAGTATTCTTGCCTGGAATCCCATGGACGGAGGCGTCTGGTAGGCTACAGTCCATGGGGTCGCAAAGAGTCAGACACAACTGAGCGACTTCCTTCATGTTCTTTTTTACCTTGCGATTCTACCATGCCCTTTGGGCATAGTCCTCATCCTGGGGGCTAGCGAGGTCTTGAGCATGTCCACATTCCAGGTCACAAGACACGAAAACGGGATAAACTCAGAGCAAGTAAATGAGGGCAAAGTTGTGCACATCACTTTCCCTCACATTCTCTGACAAGGAAATGTGTCATGGCATTTGTAGCAAAGCAGGTTGGGTAAGGTTGTGTGTGACCATGTGCCCATGAAGAAGAGAAAAATAGATTTTGTAAGAAGGATAACTATAAGTATTCCTGAAGGTATTAAAACCTTCGAAGCTTTTTCTAATTTTAATGGTTTATATAATAATGGGTCTTATAATAGATTCTCAAAACTCTTCATCTTTTTCTAGCTAAAATCTACCTTTGTTAGCATATTTAAATAAGACCTCATAAGATTGTTTTCCAATGTTAGAAAATGATGTCTCAGTCTGAGTCCCTCACCCAAATCATTCATTTTTCAGACATGATATAGGACCCCTTAAACTGTATCCTTAAAACTTTCTAATCACATACAAATCCAGAATGTCCTATTCCAAACTACTGCCACATCCTCTCAATTTGCTAATTGTACTGAAAAAATGATAAGAGCTGTGGTGGGAACTGGAGAAGGAAATGGCAACCCACTCCAGTATTCTTGCCTGGAAAATTCCATGGACAGAAGAGCCTGGTGAGCCCCAGTCCATGGGGTCACAAAGAGTCAGACATGACTAAGTGACTAAGCACACGTGGTGGGAATATGTAGGTCTACCCAAGGTACTAAATGAAGCCCTGTTGTATGAGTAAAGTAAAACACAAGCTACATACAATCATATTGGGACCCAGGGAATGATGGAGATGCAAACTCAGTAAATAGGCAGAAGACTGTCAGGAAAGGAAAGCCAAAGTAATATAATTCCCAAAGAACGTGAACTTCAGTCACATAAGATTTGTGATTTCTACCTGCAAGTCATCAATGCTGCCAGAATTGTGAAACTCTTAATTTTTTTTAACCTATGTGTAATACCTGAAAGTTTTCTCAAACTTTAATTTTTATACTTCAGAAAGATATAGTTTATTGTACATGCCATGACTGACAGATTCCTGAATCACTTTTATGTTTAAAAGAAAGCTAAGAACAAGGGGAAACAACCCCTTCCTGGGATTTAACCCAGGAAAATCCTTAACAATGTCACTTGCCCTAGATATGTCTAGGGAGGCTTTGTTTTCCTTTATATATCTAAGAAAGAATGATCTAACCTGAAGATTAATTCATATTATCTAAATTATTATCAAATATCAGCATTTGACAGTCTCTATAGCATAACTTTAACATTCTTTCAAAATTTGTTAGTTAAAATGTGTGTTTTTCCCCATTTCTTTAATTTAATTTATTTATTTTAATTTTCTTTACAGTATCTTGTTGGTTTTGCCATACATTGACATGAATCTGCCATGGGTATACATGTGTTCCCCTTCCAGAACCCCCCTTCCACCTCCCTCCCGATTGTCTCTCCCTGGGTCATCCCAGTGCACCAGCCCTGAGCATCAGACCTAGGCTGGCGATTGATTTCACATATGATGATTAACATGTTTCAATGCTGTTCTCCCATATCATCCCACCCTTGCCCTCTCCCATAGAGTCCAAAAGACTGTTCTATACATCTGCATTTCTTTTGCTGTCTCGCATACAGGGTTCTCATTACCATCTTTCTAAATTCCATATATATACATTAGTATACTGTATTTTTGTTTTTCCTATGTGTTAATCAAATCATTAAAACATCATTGTTGGCATAAATTAAATTGATTTTTTCCATTTATGCAAATTGAATTTTAAATATCAATACAATCATGAAAGTAAATTAAAAAAAAAGAAACTGAACAAAACATCCATCTTCTAACTTGAAAGGCACACATATCTTGGTGAAAATTAGTTTGGTTATCAGTACTTTCACCTACTGTGTAAAGTCTTTTTTTTAAATTATGTCTTAAACATTTAACAATTTCTATCATGATTCAAAATTTCACATTTTTAATATTTTGCACTTACATTTGAGACGATTCTTTTCATGCAGGTGCCATATGTAAGTTTAGCAGATTTTCAATACTTTGATGTTTATATAGATGTCTGAAGTAACCCTGAGGTCACTTTGAATTGCATCTTCCTTCTTCATCTATTGTCATTTATTTCTGGTTCAGTTACTATCCAACTATACTATATCTTTTAAATAACCTTATTGTATAATTCAGTCACTGGGTTGATTTTATTTCTTTTACTACTGTCTATCATAAAGCTTTTCTTTCCACTCAAAGGCAAAGATAATGGGCATTAAGGTCACTGTCATTGATACTTTCTAACACAAATAGTTTCACATGAAAAAAATAATATTCATTCCAAATTCAAACTCAATCTTAGAAATATAAAACATACCTGAATAAATAACAACTTTATCTAGGGAAAACCCAGAAATACATTTTATTAAACCATGTTCACTCTTTTCAAAATTCGGAGATCTGCCCTCTAGAAGTGGCTGAACTTTCATTTTGAAGTTAATTTTAAATATACTCCCCCAATAAATTATAATATTATCCTGCATTAAAAATTTAGGAAAGCAAGAAGCCATTGCAGTTCTTTTTTTAGGTTAATAATGAATTCTTAGGAATCAGAATGTTTGAGAGGTCATTTAACCATCATGAATACCCATCTCTGCTACCTTCAGAGACAGACAACTGCATCAAACATACTCTAAACAGATGGAAGAATCTCATAAGAAACTCATTCCACAATT
Source organism: Antilocapra americana (assembly GCA_007570785.1). Taxonomy (NCBI): domain Eukaryota; kingdom Metazoa; phylum Chordata; class Mammalia; order Artiodactyla; family Antilocapridae; genus Antilocapra; species Antilocapra americana. Next base: position 45,815,770 of record ML660197.1, on the reverse strand, counting down.
CAGTACTCACTGTCAGAAAATTTTCCTTTCTGTTTAAACTACAAAACTCAGGCTACAGATTAAGTCTGTTTGCTCCAGTTCTATTCCTGGTGGAGGACAAAAACAGATGGACACAATCCGTCATACAGTTGAAAACAATAATTAGGTCACTTCTCTTTCTCTAGCCTAAAAACAGAAAAAAAATTCTTTTGGTCTTTAACATATATTTTATTTCCTGATAATATTCAAGAGTACAAGCTATTTTAATAATAAAGTAGGGGCTTTCTATGCAAAACCAAGTGGTAGGCATAGTTATTTGACTTTTAAATGTCTTATCTTCCAACTATCAATGACCTCATGTATCCTCCCACTCTGTCTGAAATACCTTGGGACCACTGCAGATGAATATGAGATAGGACTGATAATGAGAGGGACAAGGACTTGGTCAGATCCAGCTGAGCCCAGAACCTAAGGCATCTGCATTTTGGCCTGGGAGTTTACAGCATCTGCAATGAAGCTATGGGCAAGCAGCATGTTGAGATAGCAAGTGAAGGAGTTGTGCATCCCTATTAAGGAATCTGAGCCACAAAGAATGCAAATGAGCAATAAGGAGAACTGCAGGCAGGCTCTCAGCATCTGCCTGAAGCAAGATGTTTTTCACGTTAGAAAAGCTGTAAGATTAGACTGATCACTAGAAAACAAACTTGAATTAGGACTAGAGGGCCAGCCTTAGATCTGAGCCACATGGAGAAAGTATTAGTAAAGCAGGAAGGAGAACATGCTGGCTACATCCTGGGTCAGTAAAAGGAAGGTGACAGAGGACACAAGGGAGCAAAGGTCAGTGGCAGGGAGCCACTGAGTTTGTTTGGTCCACAGACATTCACTGCCTTGATAAAGCTGAACTTATCAAAACTCGTTCTGCAGGATCTAAAACACATTTATGCAAAACTTAACAGACCTATAAACCTTAACCTATATAAACCTTAAAAAGATTTTTTATTCACTTATTTAGAGGTTTTTGAGAATCTACAATAAGCATCTACCATGTGATCTGGTGCTGGAAAATAACAGTGAACAAAACAGAAAAAGAATTCCTGCCCTATGATGGGATAAAGAATAAAGAAGATAATAAGTAGAACATATAATATGGTAATAAGTGCTATGATGAAAAAATGGAAAAAATTGGCATTTTAAATAGTTTGCAAACACTTATTTTACTGAAGTTACAAGAATAAAGTTCCTTTGAATTCATATGGTCATGAATGATGAAGAGAATCCTGGGGGTGCCTTTCCAAAGCTTCTAAAATCTCAGCGCATAGCAGGCACTTCTCACTCCCCTTTTGCCTGTTGTTACTGAATCTGACTTTTCTGTCTACCTGGTTAGATAGAAATAATTACTGGAGTAGATCACAATGGTTTTGAAACCATAAATACTGTTTTAAAAGCTGGACCATTATTCATTTAGGTGGAGCATCATTAACTAAAATTTCTCAGATAGCATGCTATAGAATTATATCTTTACCCCTTTCCTAGTAAATCGTTTTTATCAACAGCCTGGATGAAACCATGAAAAGGATGGTTATCAAATTTGAAAATAACACTAAGTTGAAAGGCAGAGTTAATCTGTTGGATGACAGAATTGAGATTCAAAATGCTCTTGACAAGGCCAAACACTAAGATGAAATGCATACAAAAAACTTAATAAACATGCTATGAGTAAAAAAGCAGATTAATGAACAAACAAACACCCTGCATGTGTACAGGATGAGTGAGATCAGACTGGATAGCATTTTTATTAATGGGGGGAAAAAAAACCTAGAAGCTTTAGTTGAACATTAGTCAACATTTTGATACAGCTGCAAAAAAAAAGTCTTAGGCTATGTAATACGGTAATAGTAAAATCAGGGTAGATAACATCTATGTAGAGAAAAATATTGACGCCTGGGTGTCACACTTACGAGCAATATTAAATTTTCTAAGTATTCATGAAAGAGTGACAAATAGGAAATGCACTTTTCGTATCATATAAGAATAGCTGAGAAATTGCTTACTGTGGAAAGGGAACTTACAGTAAATTAATATATATTTTCAAAATTTTAGAGGGCTACTAATAAGAATACGTCATCATTTTAAAACATATTAACTGTATGATCCCAGGAAAGGTCTTTGGCCCTCTGTGCCTCAATTTTTTAATATCTAGGAATATCAATTCTGTAGAATTATTACAAGAAGTAGCAAGGATTCATGTAAAGCATATGGTACGTTACCTGAAATTCTGCCTGCACCCTATAAACGGTAATTTTTTTTTCTCTACTGCTGTAAAGGACTAGAGTGAATAGATGAAGCCAGCAGAGCCATGCCACACACACACACAAACACACACACACACACACACACACACACACACACACACACAAAAGGCCCTTAAAAGTTAGTTCCTTGCCATGAATTTTCCATGTAGATGTTACATGACTATAGGGGAATTTGAGAAAAGGTTCCCACATTAGGTGAAAGTTATGTTAGTTTCTAAATTCCTTTCACTGGATAGTTTTTAAGGTCCCTCCCAATACTAAGATTTTGTTATTCTCTGCGATTTCTCTCCATGCCCCCAAAGGATATGTTTCTGATTGATAAAACTAAAAATATATAGAAAAAGTTAAAAACAAGTAAAATTAATTTTGTTTTCATTTGTGCCCCACACTAAAAAGAAGCTACATTTATTATTCTCTTTTCACAAATGAAGAAGCTGAGGCAGAGTACAGTAACCTAGTTCAAAAGTTCATAGAGCTCATCAGTGGTGGAGCAATGAGTAGAACTCAAGATATCTGAAGAGTCACTTTGGCTAATTTTGACTCAAGCGCCAGACTTTCTATAGCCATTACATCATGAGGACCCTAGTAGGTTTTGTGATGCCCTGGGATTTCTTCAATCATCTCTGAACTGTTGCACAAACATATCTAATTTTAAAAGTAAACTAAATTAAAAATGACAAGGTACTGCTGGTGATTCAAATGAAAAATTTGCTCTGCATTATTAAAAAATTATATATTTTACAAAAATGTACTTTGTAAATTAATAAATCCCACTTCTTAAGTGCTCAAATTTTTTCAAGCATTTTGGATGGCACTCTTCCAGAGATGAATTGTTGTAATTTATTCTAATTTGCAGAACATGAGTTAACTTGTACTTATTACTCAAAATCATATCATTAATATTGGTTATTGTTTTATGACATCAGTCATTAATGTTCTCAGAATATATTGATAAATGGGCTATGCCAAAAAAAAAAAAAAATTAGGGAGGGCCTGAGGCACTCTCCAAAACGTAATTCTTTGAATTACAGGGTCTGGTGTTTGTGACTTTGTCCCAGGCTGTTCAGAAACAGCTCTTGTTTTCTTCCTTGTTCCAGGTTATTTCAAAGGCGTGTAGTTGCAAGATAAAAGACTCCTAATTATGTAAGATGGTGGTGCTTACTCAAAGCAGATTTCAGTGCCTATCAGATAATAAAAAGACAAAGTGTGGGAATTGGTGCATGGTGAGAGGGCAGGAAAAATTAACTCAACAATGTGGTTTTTCAAGCCACAGGATATTTTGTCTACCGAGAGGTGCATTGCTGAGAGGAAGTAGAGGGAACTGAGAGGAACAAATGAAAAAGTTTAAAAGTTGGAGGAAGTAAAATTCTTTAACACCTTAAAACTCAAATCATATTTTCTGTTTACTTGGGTAAATTTTGCTTCCTGGTTATCATAATTGGCTTGAGTTTCTAGTTCCCATGTCTCTGTGTGTTTAAGGTTTCAATGCAGATGTGTTTAAGCTTTCTAATGTTTACAGCTTTTCCTTTTTCCTGAAATGTAAATAGCTTCATATTCAGTTTTATGTGTGTTTTTTTTAAATTTCCAAGGAAAGATATAACTTGAGACTTAGAAATTTACTTTTGAAACTAAGGATAATGATCTACAAATATTTCTCTGGGAAATGTGGCATTCATATAAGTAAACAGATTTTATGTGCTGAGCTAGAATTTGATTGAAACTTGATGGGTATTTGATCTGTTGGTTAATCATTCTGCTTATCTTACCAAATATTTGGCTAGAAGCCTAACTACTGAACTGTACCTAAAGAACATAAATAATAAACTTCATAGAGAAATAGGGTATATTTTATAACTCTTATCAATATGCAAGAGCCCCCTTCAAATAATTATTAATTCAATAAGTATGTATTGACATTAATTCCAATTAAGCACTCTGCTCAGTGCTGGGCATACAAAGGAATTTACTGGGGAGAGAGTTTACATCCTACACTGTATCAAGTGTGTTGGTGGATAGGAACCAAAAGGAGAAAGAGCTAAACCAGACAGAGAGTAAGGGAAGCCTCAGTGATAGGAATTAACCACATAAACGGAGTGGAATTAGGATGGGAAGGACAGCCAGTCAAGGAAGGTAATGAGCTAAAACAGAGATAAGAAAGTACGGCTTATGTGGGATGGTATATATGCACTCTCTCCAACTGTTCTCTCTTTCTCTTTTGAATCCCTTCTAAATGGCCTTCCATTTCTCATTTCCCCAAAATAGCTTTTATCAATATCACCAACTACCTCCATATCACTAAATCCAATTGTAATAGTTTTCTATTGCCACAATAATGAATTACCACAAACTTAGTGGCTTAAAACAACACAAATTTATTGTCTGATAGCTCTGTAGGTTAGAAGTTCAAGCATGGGTCTCATTGGGCTAAAATCATGATGTTGTTAGGCTCTTGAGAATTTTATACCAGCAGAAGCTGTGTAAGTTTGGACTAAAAGAGAAAGTACAAAATTGAAGAATCCTGTCAGATCCCCAAAATTCTATAGGCATAAAAAAAAAAAAACCCAGACTGATAAAGCTACCCAGCTGTAAGCATGCACTCAGTTCAGTTCAGCAGTTCAGTTGCTCAGTCATGTCCGATTCTTTGCAACTCCATGAATTGCAGCACACCAAGCCTCCCTGTCCATCACCAACTCCCAGAGTTTACCCAAACTCATGTCCATCGAGTCAGTGATGCCATCCAGCCATCTCATCCTCTGTTGGTCCCTTCTCTTCCTGCCCCCAATCCTTCCCAGCATTAGGGTCTTTTCCAATGAGTCAACTCTTCGCATGAGGTAGCCAAAGTATTGGAGTTTCAGCTTCAACATCAGTCCTTCCAATGAACACCCAGGACAGATCTCCTTTAGGATGGACTGATTGGATCTCCTTGCAGTCCAAGGGACTCTCAAGCGTCTTCTTCAACACCACAGCTCAAAAGCATCAATTCTTCAGTGCTCAGCTTTCTTCACAGTCCAACTCTCACATCCATACATGACCACTGGAAAAACCACAGCCTTGACTAGACAAACCTTTGTTGGCAAAGTCATGTCTCTGCTTTTTAATATGCTATCTAGGTTGGTCATAACTTTCCTTCCAAGGAGTAAGCATCTTTTAATTTCCTGGCTGTAATCACCATCTGCAGTGATTTTGGAGCTCAAAAAAATAAAGTCTGGCACTGTTTCCACCATTTCCGCATCTATTTCCCATGAAGTGATGGGACCAGACGCCATAACCTTAGTTTTCTGAATGTTGAGCTTTAAGGCAACTTTTCTACTCTCCTCTTTCACTTTCAAAAGGCTCAGCTTTTTTTTTTTTAATTTATTCATTTTTATTAGTTTTGCCAAACAATGACATGATATCACCATGGGTTTACATATGCTCCCCCTCCAGAACCCCCCTCCCTCCTCCCTCCCCCCCGGGAAATCTCGATGCACCAGCCCCAAGCATCAATCCTGGGCCAGCGATTGATTAGACATATGATAATTAACATGTTTCAGTGCCATTCTCCCATACCATCCCACCCTTTCCCTCATCCACAGAGGCCACGAGTCTATTCTATACATCTCCGTTCCTTTTGCTGTCTCGCATGCTGGGTTCTCGTTACCGTCTTTCTAAATTCCATATATATGCGTTAATATACTGTATTGTTGTTTTTGCTTCTGGCTTACTTCACTCTGGATAATGGGCTCAGCTTTTATGAAAAAGGAAGGATGACTCCAGGAGTAGAGTGTTAAATCCAGAGGGCAGAATGGAGGGCCAGGAGGGAGTTTTAAATTGCTTGGGACCCATGAGTTTTGTATTATTTTACAAGATGATTGGTCAAGTATGACCACGAGAGGAGACAGAGGAGAGACTTAGGAAAAAAAAAACAAACACAAAGTTTATTATACTCTTAGGTCCCAGAGACGCTCTTGCTATATTCCAGGAGGGGATGACGCAGAAGGGAGCATCAGAGAGCAAGTTCACAAGCAGATGGGGAGCCGAGAAAGAGAGTGAGGCCCTGTGAGAAAGTGCCTTTGTTGGGGCTCAGAGTAGGGTAGGCAGGAGAAGGCATGAGGGGATTTCATGAGTGCATTTGCATGTCATGATATCACAGTCAGGGGAGAACAAGAAGGGGCGCTTGTGGCAGGGGCCAGCCTCACCAGACTGGTACAGATGGTCCACCTGGGCAGAACGTGCAGAGCCTGATTGTGGACATATTGAGGCAACAGGAAAATATGAATCTTTAAAGGTTCATTTTAACACCCTAAAACTCCTTTTTTTTTCCCCTTCTATTTTCTTCTCTTTTGAACCAAACATCTATAGCTGATATTCTGTGCCTATCCCACTACTTTATTTTGGAAGCAAATAATTTGTTTCTTGAGTTTCATGTTCACAGATAGAAATCATGGCCCAGATGAATTCTACACAGACCCTTACTCTTAACTGATTTCGATCATGAGACTAGGGAATTTTGAGTGATGATATTTTGGACTTGAGGCTTTGCAGACCTTTAGATAAATATATTTTAGATGTGGAACAGATAAGAGTCATTGGGAACCAGAAGGTAGGTTGTAGTAGGCAGAATAATGGTCCACCAAATTGTAACAGTCCACAATTGCTCATTGGCTCAATGAGCAATTAAGTTTGTGGGTAAAATTTGAGTTAGAAATCAGCTGACTTTAAGATTGTCCTGGATTGTCATGGTGATTCCAGTATAATCACATGGATCTTTAAATGGGAAAGAGGGAGACAGAAGGGTCAGTACAGAGATATAGCATTGTGAAAAAGGCTTGACTTGACATTGCCAGCTTTGAAGATGAAAGGATTATGAAACTAAGCAATGTGAGCAGCCTTTGGAAGCTAGAAAGGGCAAGAAAATGGATTCTCCCCTAGAGTCTCCAGAAAGGAATGCAGCCCTGTGGACACCTGAATTTTATCCCAGTGAAACTACCCAGCTTTTTGACTTCTGACCTTCAGAACTGTAGGATAATACATTTACACTGTTTTAAGCTTAAAGGAGGTCAACCCTGAATATTCATTGGAAGGACTGATGCAGAAGCTGAACACAATACTTTGTCTACCTGATGTGAAGAGCTGATTCACTGGAAAAGACTCTTGGTGGGAAGATTGAAGGCAGGAGGATAAGGGGACAACAGAGGATGAGAAGGTTGGATGGCATCACCAACTCGATGGACATGGGTTTGAGCAAGCTCCAGAAGCTAGTGAAGGACAGAGAAGCCTGATGTGCTGCAGTCCATAGGGTCGCAAAGAGTCAGACATGACTGAGTAACTGAACAACAGCAACCAAGGCACTAAATTTGTGGGGTTTTGTTCCAGCAACAATGGGAAACTAATATACAAGGAAAGACTGAGAAACTATCACAGACCAGAGAAGACTAAATGTAATCTAATGTCCTGGATCAAATCATGGAACTGAAAAAGGACATTAATGGAAAGTTGAACTTCAAATGAAGTCTTGAGTTTAGTTAACAGCATCAAACTAGTGTGAATTCCTTGGTTTTGACAAATATACCATGGTTATGTAAGATGTTAAAATTAGGGGAAGCTGAGTGAAGAGTATTTGGAACTCTGTACTATCTTTACAACCTTTTTCTAAATCTAAATTTATTCTAGAATAAAGAGTTTATTTTTAAAGAAAAGTTTAGCTAAGAATGAAAGGAGTGAGTTTGGATTGTTAACTCAAGCAGATGCTAGACTCAAGAATAATTTTATCATTGCATGTTCTTTTCAAAAGGCTTAATCTTGAAAACAAGTTTCCTCAAGCAGTTTATTTGACATTTTTCTTGAGAATTTTTAAAGAAATCATAGAAAAATTAAGGAAAATATTTTTTCATACATGGTTGGCAGTAAAATTATGAACTCAGAAACTTATGTAACAGGTCTTGCTTCTTTCCTTTCTACCTTCCTTTTCCCACTTTCTCCATGGCTCTGTTTTATTCATTCTTTTCCCAAGTGGTTTTATGCAGTCCTTTCCAGTTGAAGAAAGAAGCAGGACTGATAAAAAACATTTGCACCAAGGTACAGGTGAATTAAAGTATTCAGTATTCTTCAAAAATTTGCACTTCAAAAGAAGCAGATAGTAAGGAATATTAGAACTCCTAACAACATAACTCTAAATATGCAAATCAATTTCTCCTACAATTTGCTTTTACTATCACTGTTTAAGAATATTATATAAATAACTAAGTTCCATATTGTATTTTATCCTTGTAACTTGAATAAGATGGATAGTTTGGGACAGGCTTTTAAAATAACCAAATCAGTAGTTATCCCTTTGAACTTATTAAGCTATCAAACTACTGACCACCACTAGTCTCAATCAAATTATTTTATAGCAAAATATGGGGTGCTAAAATTTATTAAAAATAACAATAACTTTCCACTATAAGAATATTTACTTTGTGGTACCCTGCCAATGTAATTTCACCTCATAGCAACAGTATATGGTAGGTATTATTATTCAAATTTAAAAGTAAGAAACAGAGGCTTAGAGAATTTAATCAGTTTGCCCAGGGTCAAGCAGGTAGTTCAGGACACATATATTATTGAAGTGAAGTCCTCTAGCTCTAGAACATAGCCCAGAGTTTACCCTATCTTAAGCCTTCACCCCTGCTCGCCCAGTTTCCTATCCTACACACATTTGATCTAAATAACTTCAATAGAATTCATTACCTTCCCTGCATATCCATTATCATCCTAACACAGAGACAGAAAAATATAAGCTGTACATGACATGCAATAATTATATCAAAACATGTTTTTTTAACAATAAATTTTATGGCATTTTCTGCCTTTTCAAAATCACGTGGGAGAAGTGGCTTTCTTTGTTAATATATGTGTAATGTTCCTTCATTCTGCTCATAAGCAAACTACTAACATTATGATCTGGCTCATTCATGTTAAGTAAAGCACATGCTCTACAGTGAAGGACACAATTACCTTAGATTAAATTTCAGGTTCCTTTTGACTTTGGTTTCTAAAACTGAAAGCATCCTTTTCAGATCAGGGATTTCCCATTTATTTCTGTGAAGCCTTTGTGTTTGATAGGAAAAGCACATATATACAGATTATTATTTCTCATGAGAATGAAAGGTATTGTGTGCAAGTGCACTTTTAAAATCTTGTTTTACCTCTGAAAATGTAACTTCAGCTATATTACTGTGGGACTAGGATAGAATATCTTGAGTAATTCTGTTCAAGTTGTGCCAAAAATCTCATTTGATAATTGAAATGTGTAAAGAACAAGCTTTAAGGACATGATGATGGAGAATGAAGTCTAGTGGAAGGACAAAGGAGGAGCAGGAGCCTGGTTTCATGAAAAAGCAGCAGTCTCATGAGCTGGGACTCAGAATCCTGGCTCTACCTGAGATACTCCGGCAAATGTCAACCAAAGAAAAGATAGAAAAGATTTCTCTCAACTGAAATTACATTCACACATTGCCTTGGAGTAAACTGAAATTTTACTGAATTGTTTAAAATCGGTAATTACTATATTTGAAAGTGAAAGTCACTCAGTTATGTCTGACCCTGATCCTGTGGACTATAGAGTCCATGGAATTCTACAGACCAGAATACTAGAGTGGGTAGCTGTTCCCTCCTTCAGGGGATCTTCCCAACCCAGGAAGATTCTTTACCAGCTGAGCCACCAGGGAAGACTGTATTTAGGAGGGGGGGTGTCTAAAAAAAAATTTAAGGTTCAGCTACAATTAAGAGCCTATTCCTAAGCATTTGCAAAAAAGGAATAAAAGATCTAACCCTTCAAACCAACTTAAGCTCCAATTTTCCTCCCAAACAGCTAGGATGAAAGAAAGGGATGAGATGAGGGAGGGAGGACTCTAACATTAACTTGGACTAATTTGGAACTCAGTCTTATAGTAGGCAGTTAGCAATTTTGTTCGATCCTCATAACAATATTGTACAGGGCAGGTTTTAGAAGATATACATTATATACAGAAAATGGAGACTCTAAAAGCATAATTTAGCCAAGATCACTCAAGGAAGTTTGAACCAGGTGTCTTATCACTGAGTCTAGAGCTCTCTTCACTGCAACACAACACAAGTAGCAGTTATGGTAGTGTGATCTGGAATACACAAGTAAACTATCCAAAGAATTATCACCTACAAAAAGTGAAATGACTTTCCCCAAAATCATTCTTTGTCAATCTTTAAATCTTCCTAAATAGTTTTGCCTATAATTTTATATTTTAAATATGAATAGTTCAGTAATATGCCTACTATACATTGTTAAATGAGAAAAATTAACTTGCTAAGAAAAAAGTAAAAATGGAAATGCCCCCAAATATGAGTGTAATTAAATAAATTATAGAGGGATCCAGTCATTAGAATAATGACATATACTAACAAAGGACTAGGTTAAGCTCTAATGTGAAGTAGAAAAGAGCAAGATGCAAAGTACCATGTAGAGAGTATATTTGTATCAAAATGTGAAGAAAATAGAAAGCTCTAAGAAGTATTAAAGTGATACATTAAAGTGAAAGAATTATGAAAAATTATTCTCTTGTATTTGTTATTACTTATATTTTCTCTAGCAGACTTCAGTTCATTTTTATAATTTCTTAATGAGAAATCAATGAGCTTTTAGAAGCAAAAGACTTTCGTATAACCTTGAGCCATACAATAGTCTCTTCCTTGAAAATCAGAAAATTTTGTTTTCCAATTTATTTCCCAGAGTGCACAGTTCCTTATATCAGGTAGATGCTCAATACATTTTTTAAATCAAATATATTTTTTAAAGAGTAGACAAGAGCAAAAAAGATACCCCTGCTTAGAAAGTATTTCCTACATAGGTTCACTAATTAGTGATTTATTTGTGTTAACGAGTTCCTCTTTTAAAATGCAAATGCATCAAATAGCTAAATTAGGAAAAAACATGAACAGAGAACACTCAAGAGGAAACACAAATGGATAATAAACATTAAATGAAAAGTTCAACCTCATTAATAATCAAAGATAGGAACATTAAAATGATATCAGTTTTCCTCATGAAACTTGCAAACATTTTCATGTAATTGTCAATGCCAAGTGGGATATAAATATTGGGCTGGTGCAAAAGTGATTGCGGTTTTTGCATTGTTGAAGTTTGACATATGATATTGGAATACATTCTTGAATCACTGTGGTTATGTTATACATCATTTTAATGCACATTTCTCACTTTATGTTTTTGGCTAATGACATTGTGTGCATGCTAAGTTGTTTCAGTCCTATCTGACTCTTTGTGACCCCATGGACAGTAGCCCTCTAGGTCCTCTATCCATGGGATTCTCCAGGCAAGATCACTGGAATGGGTCACCATTTCTTACACCAGGGGAATCTTCCTAACCCAGGGATCAAACCTTCATCTCTTATATCTCCTGCATTGGCAGGCAGTCTCTTTACTACTAGCACCACCTAGAAGGCCCCAATGATTATTGCTTTATGTTTATTTTATATTTATTTTAGACTATGGAAATGATGTTAGACAAAAAGCAAATTTCTTATCTGAGTACAAAATGGGTCATAAAACAGCAGAGACAAATCACAATGTCAACAATATATGCAATGGTGGTTCAAGACGTTTTGCACAGGAGACAAGAGTCTTGAAGATGAGAGGCACAGTGGCTGGCAATTGGAAGTTGACAATGACCAATTGAGAGGCATCATCAAAGCTGATCCTCTTAAAACTACACAAGAAGTTGCTGAAGAACTCAATGTCAACCTTTCTATGGTCGTTCTGCATTTGAAGCAAATTGGAAAGGTGAAAAAACTCAATAAGTGGGTGCTTCATGGGATGAGCACAAATTTTAAAAAAAAGTCATTTTCAAGTGTCATCTTCTCTTATTGTGCACAACAAATCATTTCTGGATCTGATTGTGATGTGCAATGAAAAGTGGATTTTATACAACCAGCAACAGCCAGCTCAGTAGTTGGACCCAGAAGAACTCCAAAGCGCTTCCCAAAACTAAACTTGCAACCAAAAAGGGTCACGATCACTGTTTGGTGGTCTGCTACCAGTCTGATTCACAACAACTTTCTGAATTACAGTGAAACCATTACATCTGAGAAGTATTTTCAGCAAATCAATGAGATGCCCCAAAAGCCACAGTGTCTGCAGTCATCACTGATCACCGGAAACGCCCAATTCTTCTCCGCAACAATACCAGACCACACGTTGCACAACCAACACTTCAAACGTTGAACAAATTGGTCTATAAAGTTTCACCTCATCTTCTGTATTCACCTTTCGCCAGCTGACCACCACTTCTTAAAGCATCTTGGCAACTTTTTGCAGGGAAAACGCTTCCACAACCAATAGGAGGCAGAAATGCTTTCCAAGAGTTATTCAAATCCTTAAGCACAGATTTTTACACTACAGGAATAAACAAATTTATTTCTTGTTGGCAGAAATGTGTTGATTGGTTCCTATTTTGTTACTAAAGATGCATTTGAGCCTAGTTATGATTTAAATTCACCATCCAAAACCACAATTATGTTTGCACCAACCTTGTAAGAATAAAAATGCATGCGTCTCATAAACTGCTGGTAGGATTGAAAATTTGATACTAACTTCCTTGAAAGGAAGGTAGCAAAATACTCCTAACTTTTGATGCAAGAATTCCATCTCTAGGAATCCAGTTTAAAAAATAAATTAGAGATATATGTGAAAAAGTTTTATTCATGGATATTCAGTGCAGTATCATAATCCCTAAACAATTTAACCCTTCATGGTAAAGGAAAAGAAAACTAAAGTTTTATAAATCAATTCAGTAACATACTATCTAGTCTTTAAAGCCAAATTAAAAAAAAAACTTGACTATGGAAAAAAATTCTCATTATATTAATTGGGGAGAAGTAGTATACAAATCTTACTATACATCATGATCTGACTTTTAAAATATTTAAGCACAGGCAAAATATTGGAAGAAAATAGTTGTAATGCATTTCTCTGGTTGATGGTATATAACATGATTTTTGTTGTCTTCTTAATTTTCTTATATCACATCTCTAAGAGGAAATTTTTATATGTAACCAGCATTTTAAAAATGTGTTATATCTCTTCCAGTTGTAATTTATAGAAATCCATCCTAAGAAAATAATCCTAAATGAATAAAATCTTTCTACACAAAGATGTTTATGCACTGTTTTATTTAACACATTGGGCATAGCAAACACCCTGCTCCAGCAACACAAGAGATGATTCTACACATGGACATCACCAGATAGTCAATACCAAAATCAGATTAATTATATTTTTTGCAGCCGAAGATGGAGAATCTCTGTACAGTCAGCAAAAACAAGACCGGGAGCTACCGTGGCTCAGATCATGAACTTCTTGTTGCAAAATACAGACTTAAACTGAAGAAAGTAGGGAAAGCTCTGCTAGGCCATTCAGATTATGACCTAAATCAAATCCCTTATGATTATACAGTGAAAGTGACAAATAGATTCAAGGGATTAGATCTGATAGATAGGGTGCCTGAATCTCTATGGATGAAGGTTTATAACACTGTACAGGAGGTAGTGATCAAAACCATCTCCAACAAAAAGAAATGCAAAGAGACAAACTGGTTGTCTGAGGAGGCCTTACAGATTGCTGAGAAAAGAAGAGAAGCAAAAGGCAAAGGAGAAAAGGAAAGACCATTTGAAAGCAGAGTTCCAAAGAATAGAAAGGAGAGGCTAAGAAAGCTTTATTTAAAACAGTAAAATTGGAGGAATAAAGAACTGGTTGTTGATAGTCTATAGAATAGGTCACATTGTCTTTTAATATTATGTTTAATTCATTTTACTTTTTGCAAAACAGCTTATTTCAGTGTTCAGCCATGAGAAATACTAGCACAGATAAGAAAGGACACAGACACCATACACAAACACACCCTTACTCTACTACCTTCTCCCTAAAGAGCTAAGTTCAGGATTAGAGATCAAGTGTCCAGCTCTTTGAGTACCAGGCAGCAAGATGAATAAAGCTGTTCTCTTCTCTGTAGTTTAGCCTTTACTTCCTAAACACCTCAATCGTAAACAAATATAAATAACAGAAAATTTTAAATAATGTGGAAAAATATTTTGACACTGTAGTTAAGTATTGAAAAGCAAAACAATATTGTGAAATCAGTGGTATAACCTCAGCGGTCTTTAATGTACATAAGCTTGGTCCGTTGAATAGCCCTTGAATTCAGTGAGAAACAAATATGGTGTGGTTTTATTTTTCTTCTTTCACTACCTTCAAACATGCTCTGTTGAATTTCCCTGTTTCCCATCTTTTAATGATGTCTCAGTTCACTTCAGTTGCTCAGTCGTGTCCGACTCTTTGCAATCCCACGAACACAGCACGCCAGGCCTCACTGTCCACCACCAACTCCCAGAATTTACCCAAACTCATGTGCATTGAGTGGGTGATGCCATCCAACCATTTCATCCTGTGTCGTCTGCTTCTCCTCCTGCCCTTAATCTTTCCTAACATCAGGGTCTTTTCGAATGAGTCAGCACTTTGCATCAGGTGGCCAAAGTATTGAAGTTTCAGCTTCAACATCAGTCCTTCTAATGGACACCCAGGACTGATCTCCTTTAGGATGGACTGGTGAGATCTCCTTGCAGCCCAAGGGATTCTCAAGAGTCTTCTCCAACACCACAGTTCAAAAGCATCAATTCTTCTGTGCTCAGCCTTCTCCACCGTCCAACTCTCACATCCATCTGTGACTACTGGAAAAACAATAGCCTTAACTAGACAGACCTTTATTGACAAAGTAATGTCTCTGCTTTCTAATATGCTGTCCTGTTTGGTCATAACTTTCCTTCTAAGAAGTAAGCATCTTTTCATTTCAGGGCTGCAATCACCATCTGTAATGACTTTGGAGCCCAAAAAAATAAAGTCTGCCACTGTTTACACAGTTTCCCATCTATTTGCCATCTGGATGTTGAGCTTTAAGCCAACTTTTTCACTCTCCTCTTTCACTTTCATCAAGAGGCTCTTTAGTTCTTCTCACTTTCTGCCATAAGGGTGGTGTCATTACCTTGTCTGAGGTTACTGATATTTCTCCCGGCAATCTTGATTCCTGCTTGTGCTTCCTCCATCCCAGCGTTTCTCATAAGGTACTCTGCATATAAGTTAAATAAGCAGGGTGACAATATACAGCCTTGACATACTCTTTTTCCTATTGGAACCAATCTGTTGTTCCATGTCCAGTTCTAACTGTTGCTTCCTGGCCTGCATACAAGTTTCTCAAGAGGCTGCTCAGATGGTCTAGTATTCCCATCTCTTTCAGAATTTTCCACAGTTTATTGTGATCCACACAGTCAAAGGCTTTGGCATAGTCAATAGCAGAAATAAATGTTTTTCTGGAACTCTCTTGCTTTTTTTCATGATCCAGCGAATGTTGGCAATTTGATCTCTGTTCCTCTGCCTTTTCTAAAACCAGCTTGAACATCTGAAATTTCACAATTAACATACTGCTGAAGCCTACCTTGGAGAATTTTGAGCATTACTTTGCTAACGTGTGAGACGAGTGCAATTGTGTGGCAGTTTGAGCATTCTTTGGCATTGCCTTTCTTTAGGATTGGAATGAAAACTCTCCTTTTCCAGTCCTGTGGCCACTGCTGAGTTTTCCAAATTTGCTGCTATATTGAGTGCAGCACTTTCACAGCATCATCTTTTAGGATTTGAAATAGCTCAACCAGAATTCCATCACCTCCACTAGCTTTGTTCATAGTCATGCTTCCTAGGGCCCACTTGACTTCACATTCCAGGAGGTCTGGCTCTAGGTGAGTGATCACACCATTGTGATTATCTGGGTCATGAAGATCTTTTTTGTACAGCTCTTCTGTGTATTCTTACCACCTCTTCTTAATAGCTTCTGCTTCTGTTAAGTCCATACCATTTCTGTCCTTTATCGAGCCCACCTTTGCATGAAATGTTCCCTTGTATCTCTAATTTTCTTGAATCGATCTCTAGTCTTTCCCATTCTATTGTTTTCCTTTATTTCTTTGCATTGATCACTGAGGAAGGCTTTCTTATCTTTCCTTGCTATTCTCTGGAACTTTGCATTCAAATGGGAATATCTTTCCTTTCCTCCTTTGTTTTTCGCTTCCTGTCTTTTCACAGCTATTTGTAGGGCCTCCTCAGACAGCCATTTTGCTTTTTTGCATTTCTTTTTCTTGGGGATGGTCTTGATCCCTGTCTCCAGTACAATGTCATGAACCTCCATTCATAGTTCATCAGGCACTCTGTCTATCAATCTAGTTCCTTAAATCTATTTCTCACTTCCACTGTATAATCATAAGGGATTTGATTTAGGTCATACCTGATTGGTCTAGTGGTTTTCCCTACTTTCTTCAATTTCAGTCTGAATTTGGCAATAAGGAGTTCATGATCTGAGCCACAGTCAGCTTCTGGTCTTGTTTTTGTTGACTGTATAGAGTTTCTCTATCTTTGGCTGCAAAGAATATAATCAGTCTGATTTCAGTGTTGGCCATCTAGTGATGTCCATGTGTAGAGTCTTTTCTTGTGTTGTTGGAACAGGGTGTTTGCTATGACCAGTGCATTCTCTTGGCAAAACTGTAATCCATTGCCCTACTTCATTCTGTATCCCAGTGATGTCTCAGACAGATCCTATAGCTCTGACATTCTCCATTGTTAAAAATAGCTCCAGACATTCTCAATTGTTAAAAATTTCAGTCAAGTCTAACAGGGTTTAAAATCTCAATCTTGCCTTCAGTTCTATGTTCATCATGGCCAATCCCCCTGTAGATGGGATCTTGGAATGGAAACAAGGGTACTCCTTCACTCTTCCCCTCTCTTTTGCTGATTTTCTTCTAGCACTTCCAAAAATGGGTAGGAAGTGAGATTACAGAAATAGATTAGAGATGTACTCTTAATGCAGCTGCTCTGGTCCCTCACAGCTATAAATGTTCCCAGTGGCCTCTGGTACAGGTTCCTGCAGACCCTGAGAGAGACCTCTTCACTGAGCCATCTGCTGACATGGGGAATTCACTTCAGATAGCTTCTTAACTCCATTTCCACCCCACATCCAGCTCTAGCATTCACATACAATCCTTCATCTGGTATCCCCTTTCCATAGGCCAATTCTCCCAGGTGGGCCAGGAACCATACTACTGATGCCCAGGTGGAAATATCAAGGAAGCTTGATATTTCTTGATATTTCTTGGACCCACTAGAAAAGGATACATCTTCATCTCAATAAAAAGTTACAGTGAAAGACAGTTTTACTTGTCTATCTTCCTCCCTCAACCACTCCTGAATTATTTTCCTTACTCCCACTTCAAAAAGGCACAGAAGCCAGATCATTAAATCTGAAGTCTTAGTGCCCAACTGAGAAATAAGAAACCTATCACTCTTTTCCTGGTCGCACCTACCCTGATGTTTACAAGTATTCTATTGGAAGCCTGTTGTACTTGTCATACTTCTGCTGAAGCCAAAAGCTCACATCTCTGAAAGGTCATAAGATCCCTTGAGTCCAGTACTCATATACACTAGGGAAGGGGGAGGAATGAAGAGGGTGGCTGGTTATGCCACCTTAATAATCTTATGGAAATATAACTGATGCCATTTTGAAAGCTGTGTTGTAGAGTGTGGATGTACATGCTACCTATGCATTTGGTTACTTGTTTGTTATTAGTTTGGATGTTTGGTTGGTTGGTTTTGGGATTCTAAAAGCAATTCCAAGATAACAGTGGTGGAAGTTCAATATTGTCACAGGTAGGAAAAAACTAGAAGGAAAGATAGTAATATACTACAGTGTTACAAGTGCTTGTTACTAAATGTGTGTGTTTGTGTTTTCTCAGTCATGTCTGATTCCTTGCAACCCCATGGACTATAGCTCACCAGGCTCCACTGTTGTTGGGGATTCTCCAGGTAAGAATAGTGGAGTGGGTTGCCATGCCCTCCTCCAGGGGATCTTGCCAACCCAGGGATCAAACCCAGGTCTCCCATACTGCAGGCAGATTCTTTATTGTCTGAGCCACCAGGGGAGCCTTGTTACTAGATGGCAATACTATATTATTACCTGTAGTACAGGCGTGTCACCTGCCAATCAGGAGACACAGGAGACCTGGGTTCAATCCTTTGTTTAGGAAGATCCCCTGGAGGGGGAAATGGCAACCCATTCCAGTATTCTTGTCTGGAAAAATCCCATGGACAGAGAAGCCTGGCTGGCTACAGTCCATGGGTCGCAAAGATTCAGACACAACCGAATACACACGTGCTTAGGTATATATTACAGTATTATTTCCTCCTTACTTTGTGGCATTTTCTGTTTAAAGGGAAAACACTTGAAAAATTAAGAGGATATCTTAAATGATATTAAAATATAATGCATATATTTTCATATAAAAGTGATTGTAGGGGGTACGTTTTTATTTTTTCAGCTTTATTGGAGCATAATTGAAAAATAAAATTGTATGTATTTAAAATGAACCATGTGATGGGTTTGATAAACATATGCTTTGTGAAATGATTACCACAACCAGGTTAATTTGCACGTTTTTCACATCTCATGGCTCTCTTATTTTTGTATGTAGTAAAAACAATTAAGGTCTACCTTCAATGAATTTAGAGTCACAGTGCAATATTATTGACTATAGTCACTGCTATACATTGTATCCCCAGAGCTGATTCATCTTATAACTGAAGACTTGAACCTTTTGACTAGCACCTCTCTGTCTTTCCCACCACTCTACCCCAGATCCTGCAAACCACCATTGGACTCTATGTTTCTGAGTTCAGTTTTTTAAGATTCCATGGTATCAGTGAGATCATACAGTATTTGTCTTTGTCTGACTAATTTCACTTAAGGTAACGTCCTCTGCATTATTTCTGTTCTTGCAAATGGTGAGATTTCATTCTTTCTCGTGGCTTAATGATTTTCCATATTTTGTGTGTGTATGTGTGTGTGTATGTGTATGCGTATCACATCATCTTTATTCATCTGTCAATGGTCACAGATTGTTTCTGTACCTTGGCTGTTGTGAATAATAGAGCAATGAACACAGAAATGAAGATGTATCTGAGACACAGATTTCAGTTGTTTTAGATGAATACCTAGAAGGGAGATTGCTGAATCATATTTCTGTTTTTAACTTTTTGAGGAAACTCTGTTCTGTTTTCCATATTGGCTGTATCAATTTACATTCCTCACAGATGTGTAACAAGAGTTCCCTTTTCTCCAAATCCTTGCCAGCACTCATTATCTGTTTTCTTTCTACTAAATGCCTTCCTAACAGGTGTACAATGGTATCTCATAGAGGTTTCAATTTGTGTTTATCTGATGATTCATAATGTTGAGCACCTTTTCTTGTGTCTATTGGCCATTTGTATGTCTTCTTTGAAAAAAATGTTTTTTCAGGTATTTTGCCTATTTTTAAATCAAATTATTTGGTTTTTAGCTATTGAGTTAATTTCCTTATCATATGAAAGTGATTAAATAGGCATGCGTATCTACCATTATAAAAAAAGATTACTTGATTGTAGATATATAGAAAATGAGGGTTTTCCTGATGGCCCAGTGGTAAAGAATCTGCCTGCAATGCACAAGACCCAGGTTCAGTCCCTGGATTGAGGAGATCCCCTGGAGAAGGAAATGGCAACCCAGTCCATGGAATTCTTGCCTGGAAATTCCATGGACAGAGGAGCCTGGCAGGCTACAGTCCATGGGGTCTCAAAGAATCAGGCATGACTGAAGCAACTGAGTACACATATACGCATACACCAAGTGCCCAGGCACTGGAAGCTTTTTTACTACTCAGACAAATCAAGAAATCATTCTTTTCTGGAAAAATGAATTTAACCTACATAGCAAAACACATACACACACACTGGCTCATATATAGTGAGTTGTCATTATTCAGTTTTCATGGTGTCAAAGGGAAAGACATTTAAGTAACCCCCCCCTAAAATGATGACAAAATTTTACATATAGAGTAAAAAAATGTATAAACAAGACTTTATTTTGAAACATAAAATTTAAAAATAAGTTTATCTCCTAGTGAATGAAATAGAGGTTATATTTACAAACATATGACAATTCTTAGAATTTATACCAAAAAAAATAAGTCTATTGTATCCTTTAAAAAATTCTAATTATTCACAAAAAATTATATGATGTTTTTACCTCAAACTTGACAGCAGGATCATATAAGAGGGCTGTTTTCTTGCAATGTTACTCAGGGGTTCATTTATTTTCCCAAGGACCTTTCCTAATCCTTTGAAATTCAAATTTTCTTTTGAAGAACTCATCTAATCATCATGCTTGTCATTTTTCACTTTAGCTATTAACTTGTCAAACTCTGCCAGATCCTCATTTATCAGTGGTTTTCCATGTGATTGGACTTCCCTGGTGGCTTAGATGGTAAAGAATCTGCCTGGAATGTGGGAGACCCCGATTTGATCCCTGGAATCAATCCCCTGGAGGAGGGCATGGCAGCCCTCTCCAGTATTCTTTCCTGGAAAATTCCATGGTCAGAGGAGCCTGGCAGGCTACAGTCCAGGGGATCACAAATCGTCGGACATGACTGAGAGACTAGAACTTGCATGTGATCATAGCAGTTCTCAAACATTGTTTTTCATAGGCTTCAGAGTTGCTTGCAAATTTTTCAGTTATGCCTCAAAATTCATTAGAATTTTATTTGCAAAAATTGAATGTTTACAGCTTTCTATGTGCGTGCATGCTAAGTTACTTCAGTTGTGTTCAACTGTGTGCAATCTTATGGATTATAACCTGCCAACCTCCTCTTGCCTAGGGTTCTCCAGGCAAGAATAATGGAATGAGTTGCTATGCCCTCCTCCCTTCCCTTCTCCAGGGGATCTTCCCAACTGAGGGATCGAACCCCCAACCTCTAGCATCTCTTGCATTGGCAGGCGGGTTCTTTACCACTAGCGCCACCTGGCCCACAACTTTCTATAATCACCTGTAAAACAAACTAAAGCAGTACATTTGGTGGAGAGATATAAATATATTTACATGATGAATACTTTTTATTTCTCTAACAACATAAAAAAATCAGATAATATACTTATTATTAGGACACCTAGGGGCTCTGTGCATGTGAATGTAGGTGTTCATTAAATCACTAGGCCAAGATAAACCTGCCTAGTAACTGGAAAACTTTTTGGTGCCAAAATTGAATGAAACTAGATAAACATTCTCTCCCATTTTCAGCCCCCAAATATGCAAACACACTGGGAAACCTAAACCAAATCCCATTGTATATAATAGTCAGAATATCATCCAGCCCAGGAATTCAACTATACAGATGAGTATTTTAACTAGAGTGAGAAAGTAGAATAAAAATTTAGATTGGGAATATGAGACATTTTAGAAGGGGAAAATGTACTTTTAGAGATGCTTCGCTTCCCATGCTGGTAAGATTATGCTCAAAATCCTTCAAGCTAGGCTTTAGCAGTACTTAACATCAAGAACTCCCAGATGTTCAAGCTGGGATTAGAAAAAAGGCAGGGGAACCAGAGATCAAATTGCTAACATTTGCTGAATCATAGAAAAAGCAAGGGAATTCCAGAAAAACATCTACTGTTTCATTGACTACACTAAAGCCTTTGACTCTGTGGATCATAACAAACTGTGGAAAACTTTTAAAAAGATGGAAATATCAGACCATCTTACCTGTCTCCTGAGAAATGTGTATGCAGGTCATGAAGCAACAGTTAGAACCTTATACGGAACAACTGACTGGTTCAAAATTGAGGAAAGAGTATGATAAAGCTGTATATTGTCACCCTGTTTATTTAATTTATATGCAGAGTACATCATGCACAATACCAGGCTGCATGAGTTACAAGCTGGAATTAAGATTGCTGGGAGAAATATCAACAACCTCAGATATGCAGATGATACCACTCTAATGGCAGAAAGCAAAGAGGAACTGAAGAGGGTTCATCACTCTCTTGATGAGGGTGAAAGAGGAGAGTGAAAAAGCCAGCTTGAAACTCATTATTAAAAAAACTAAAATCATGGCAGCTGATCCCATCACTTCATGACAAATAGAAGGTGAAACAGTATAAGCAGTGACAGATTTCCTCTTCTTGGGCTCTAAAATCACTGTGGATGGTAATTGCAGCCATGAAATTAGAAGGCAATTGCTTCTTGGAAGGAAAACTGTGACAAACCTAGACAGTGTATTAAAAAGCAAAGACATCACTTTGTTGACAAAGGTCAATATATTGTCTTTCTAGTAGTCATGTACAGATGTGAGAGTTGGACCATAAAGAGGGCAAGGTGCCAAAGAATGATGCTTTTGAACTGTGGTACTGGAGAAGACTCTAGAGAGTCCCTTGAACAGCAAGGAGATCAAACCAGTCAATCATAAAGGTGGTCAACCCTGAATATTCATTGGAAGGATTGATGCTGAAGCTGAAGCTACAATACTTTGGCCACCTTATGCAAAGAGCTGGACTCATTGGAAAAGACTCTGATGCTGGGAAAGATTGAAAGCAGCAGAAGAAGAAGGTGACAGAGGATGAGATGGTCAGATGGCATCACTGATTCAATGGAATGAACTCGGGTGAACTCTGGGAGATGATGAGGGACAGGGAGGCCTGGTGTGCTGTAGTCCATGGGGTCACGAAAAGTTGGACATGACTCGGTGACTAAGCAACAACAAAAATTAGGTTTTATGTGTATTTGGAGGATTTATATTTTGATCAGGTAAAATGCAATATAAAATTCTTAATTAGGGAAAGGGAGAACGAAATAGTGAGAGAAGTGCAAAGTACGGAAAACGAAGCTTGATCACTCAGAAAACCAAATAGACCTGACCAACATATGCGGAACCTTCTACCAAACAACAGGAGAGTATACAATCTTTTCAATTGCACATAGAACCTTCTTTAGGATACAACATATGTGGAGTCAGAAACAAGTCTTAACAAACTGAAGCTGACTGAAATCATATCAAGTATATTTTCCAACCACAATTGAATGAAGCTAGAAGTTAATAGCAAAAGTAAAACTGGAAATTTCACAAATGTGTGGAAGTTAAACAGCACACTCCTGAACAACCAGTTTGTCAAAGAAGAAATCAAAAGAGAAAATTGAAAATACCTTCAAGCAAATAAACTTGAAAATACAACATACTAAAACCTATGAGATTCAGGAAAAGCAGTACTAAGAGGGAAGTTTATAGCAATAATTAACCTATATTAAAAAAGAAGAAATATCTCAACAAACAGGCCCAAAGTTAGCAGAAGGGAGGAAATAACGATTAGAGAAAAAAAATTAACAAAAAAGCATTAGATATTACTTAGAAAAATTATACACCACCAGACTCGATAATTTAAAATAAGTGGACAAATTCCTGGAAACACCCAGCCTACTAAGGATGAAACATAAAGAAATAGAAAGTCTGAACAGGCATATAACTAGTAAAGTGATTGAATCAGTAATCAAAAAGCTCCCAGCAAAGAAAAGCCCCAAAGCAGATGGCTTCATGGGTGAATTCCCACCAAACATTTAAAGAGGAATTGATACCCATTCTTCTCAAAATCTTCCAAAAAAGTGAAAAGGGGGAAACACTTACAAACTCATTTTAGGAGGCCAGCATTACCATTACACCAAAGCCAGATAAGAACAGTATAAGAAAAGAAAATTATAGGCCAATATTCCTGAAGAACATGGATGCAAAATCATCAACAAAATACTAGCAAACTGAATTCAACAATACATTAAAAAGATACATACCATGACCAATTTGGATCTATCCCTTGGATACGAGAGTGATTCAGCATATGAAAATCAATTAATGTGATATGACACATTAACAGAATGAAGGATAAAAATCATATGGTTATCCCAATAGATGCAGAAAATGCATTTGACAAAATACAACACCACCTCATGATAAAAGCTCTCAACAAATTAGGAATAGAAGGAAATAACTTCAACATTATAAAGATCATAAATGAAAAGCTCACAGCAAATTTTATACTTAATGGTGTAAAACCAAAAGCTTTTCTTCCAAGTTCAGGAATAAGACAAGAGTGCCCACCTTTCACCACTCCTATTCAACATAATACTGGAGGTTCTAGCCAGGGCAATTAGGCAAGAAAGAGAAATAAAAGACATCCAAATCATGAAGAAAGAAGTAAAATTATCTCTGTTTGCAAATGACATAATCTTATATAAAGAAAACCCTAAAGAGTCACTCAAAAAAAAACTAGAACTCAACAAATTCAGTGAAATTGAAGGATACAAAATCAACTTTCAAAAATTAGTTGCATTTCTATTCACTAAACAACAAACTGTCTGAAAAGGAAATTAAGAAAATAACCCCATTTAGAATTATCCAAAACAGATAAAATACTTAAGCATAAACTTAAGCAACAAGGCGAAAGACTTATACACTAAAAATCATAAAACAATGATGGAAGAAATTAAAGAAGATACACACAATTGGAAAGGCAAACCATATTCCTGTATTGAAAGACTTCACACATTATTGACTAGGGGATTTTTGCAGAAACTAACATCTGTGGTGTTAATATGTCTCCAGTCAATAATACATTAATATTGTTAAAATGTCCGTATTACCCAAAGTGATCTACAAATTCACTACAAACCCTATTAAAGTCCCAATGGCATTTCTCACAGAAATAGGAAAAGCAATCCTAAAATTTATATGGAACCACAAAGAACACTAAATAGACAAATCAATCTTGAGAAAGAACAAAGCTGGAGGCCTCATACTTCCTGATTTTAAAATATATTACAAAGCTTAATAATCAAAACAGTATAGTACCGGCAGAAAGACAGACATTTAGACCAATGTGACAGAATAGAAAACTCAGAAAACAACTCATTCAATACAGCCAACTGATCTTTGGTAAGGGTCCCAAGAATATACAATGGGGAAAGAATATATCTTCCATAAATAATGTTGAAAAAACTGGATATCCCCATGTAAAAGAATAACCTTGGATCCTTATTTTACACTATATATAAAAATTAGCTCAAAAATAAATTGACTTAAAACTCCTAGAAGAAAACATATGCAAAAAGGTTAATGATATTAGTTTTGGCAATGATTTCTTGGATATAACACCAAAAGCAAAGGCAACAAAATCCAAAATAACAAGTAGGAATGCAATGAAACTGAAAAGCTTCTGCACAGCAAAGGAAACAGTTAAAAGAGTGAAAAAATAATCTAGGGAATGGGGAAAAAATATTTATAAACAATGTATCTGATAAGGGGCTAATATAAAAAATATATATAAGGAACTCTTACAGATTAACTGTTTAAAAAAGAGAGAGAGAGAGAAAGAGAGAAACATGTAAACTGATTTTAAAAATGGGCAAAATACCTAAGTAGACAAACAAGACATACAAATGACCAATAGGCGCATGAAAAGGTGTTCAACATTACTGGTCAATTGGGGAAATGCAAACCAAACTATAATGAGATATCACCTCACATCTGCTGGATGTCAATTTCAGGAAACCAGAGATAACAAATGTTAGAAAGGATGTGGAAAAATTAAAACCCTTGTTCACTGTTGGTGGGAAGGTAAAATGGTACAGCTATTATGGAAAGCAACATGGAGGTTCCTTAAAAAACTAAAAATGCAATTACCATATAATCCAGCAATTCTATTCCTGAGTATTTATCCAACATTTTTTTTAACTCAGGATTTCAAAGAGATTTGAACTCCCATAAGCCAGAATGTAGAAACAACCTAAATGTCCATTAAAGGATGAATGGATTTTTTAATGTGATATGTACATACAATGGAATATTATTGGAGCCTTTGAAAAGAAAGAAATCTTGCAATATGTGACAACATGAATGAACTTGGAGACGCTATGCTAAGTGAAATAAGACAGTCGTAAAGGAAAAATACTGCATGCTTCTACTTACATGAGGTATCTAAATAGCCAAACTCATAGAGGAAAAAAATAGAATGGTGATTTCCAGGGGCTCGGGAGAGAGAAAATAGGGAGTTTCTATTCATTGTGTATGTTAGTCACTCAGTCGTGTCTGACTCTGCAGTCCCATGGACTGTAGCCTGCCAAGCTCCTCTCCATGGGATTTCCCAGGCAAGAAGCCATTCCCCTCTCATGTGATCTTCTCGACCCAAGGATCAAATCCAGGGTCTCCTGCATTGCAAGCACATATTTTACCATTTGAGCTACCAGGGAAGCCCTATTCATAGGGTATAAAGTTTCAGTTATGCAAGAAAGGTTGTAGAGTTCTGCTGTACAACAACATCATGCCTATAGTTAATAATACTGCATTGTACACCTATAAATTTATTAAAAGATAGATCTCAAATTAAGTGTCGTTACTAATTTATCACTTTGAAATATTGTGTATTGTCCTCAGAGTTCACACAAACACACCCCATCACCACCACCATCGCTACCCACTACCACCTTTATTTTCATACAGTGAAATTGTGTGACTCTTCATGGACTGTAGTTTGCCAGGCTCCTCTATCCGTGGAACTCTCCAGGTAAGAATACCGCAGTGGGTAGCCATTTCCTTCTCCGGGGCATCTTCTCAACCCAGAGATCAAACCCAGGCCTCCTGCATTGGCAGGGTTAGGGTTTGTACCTTGCTTCTGACCACTGTCTGACCACCCAGGAAGCCTTTTTGTACAGTACCTAATTTTAATGTTAATTTATGCAATAAGTATTTGTTAACTCTACATTGCCTTAGCCTGCTTTAGACAATGAAGTACAACTTAATAAACCAGATTTAATTTTAAATTCTTCCTGTATAGAAATAGAGTTTCACTATTTCTAGCCTTACTTTATATCTTAGTAAATCTAATCTCTTCTGAACATTTCCAGACTCCTTATTAAGTGACTTCTGACTTATACAATTTATCAGAAAATTCATTAAAGCATTCATTAATTTTTCACCAATTTATAAACCTTATCACTGCAGTTTTTATTAGCTAAGATATAATTAACTAAGTTTGACTTTTTAATTTTAGGGACAAGTCATTTACCTACACTATCAATGGTTTTGTAGTAATTACTTTTTTATTCTATCAGATTTCTTTCCCCGTCAAGTCCATTAACTAGAATTCTACACTTAATATTTTATAGTCATGGTGACATTTATTTCTGTCCTTTTAACTCTCAGTCCTTAATACTAAATAGTTTGTGATATTACTATTTTAAAGAAATCAATAGTAATAATGTGTACAAAATTGAGTACTAAATATGTTACATGCTTGCATGCTAAGTTGCTTTCAGTTGTGTCTGGCTCTGTGACCCTATGGACTAGCCCACCAGGATCCTCTGTCCAGAGGATTCTCCACCCAAGGGTACTGGAATGGGTTGCCATGCCTTTCTCCAGGACATCTTCCCTTCCCAGGAATCAAACCCTCATCTCTTATGTCTCCTCTATTGGCAGACAGGTTCTTTACTAGCCCATTAATTGCTGAGGTCCAGCCCCAGCGGGTCCAGGGGTCTTGAGGGATGAGTGGCATCAGTGAAGTACTGTGCTGAGTCAATGTGTTGATGGAGCAGTCCCTCACTTTATTGTGGTTGGTTTATAGTTTTATACCCAAGAAACATCCTCGTTACATCACATATCATTCTATACAATCTTTTGTTTTCTACCTTCCATCAACAACTTTATCATTGAGCTCATTCCCCAATCTATCATCGAAACATTCCCCTTGCGGAAGTCGGATTTCTGCATAATCAGATTTAACAATAGTGTGTTTATTATTTTATCGTCTTCATACTTCAGTCATGATAAGTACATCAATCTAAGCAGAAAGGTTACATTTCTCTTATCAGGTGCAGCTGTGTAGAGGCTTGAGGGAAGGGCTAAGCTTGAAACTGTTTTTATTCTAGTAACCTCAACCACTACCTGTCTCATTCTCTTCTGAAACTCTGGTTCTTTACTAGGAAAGAGGAAAGAGGACAATGAGACAGTCTAGCAGCACTGCTTTAGCAATAAAATCTTATTAACCTTATATAACTACTATAATGAATTCCTGTGTCTACACTATCCTAAAGCAATCAGTGTCTCCAACTATGCTGGCTACAGTTATGAGCATTTCTAAGTCCCATCCCCCCTGGCCTCTTCAAGGAAGGGAGCCTCCTCCGTGGAGTGGTCGGGGGAGTGGGAGGTGGAAAGGTGACCCAAGTAGAGCCCTTCTGGTGGTGGCCTTGCCATGACCCCCAGAGAACTCTTGGTAAACTCTCTAGTAACGAGTAGGAGGTGTAGTAATCTCTTGAAATATCCCTTTTATTCCTCCTTTGTTCCCGAGGAAGAAAACCCTCCCCCAATCCTCTGAGGGAAATAAGGTCTGAGGAATTATCTCAGGATGAATTCTTTCTAACTGGGTCTGACCTACTGAGATGAGCTAATGTTCCGAGCATAAACAGAACTTCCCAAGAAAAATACCAGGAGGGGCCTTGCCCTGGGATGCCCGAAGGAAAATCCGCTTTGCAGTTTCCTTCTTAGACTCCTGACCTTGTCATCCAAGCGAGGGGGCTCCCGGCAGTTAATGGAAAAATTAGGTCGTCATTTCCTGACATTTATATCACATATAATCATTGACAATCACCTTCCTCAATGTAGTAGAATATATGTTCAATGTTAGTGATTCTTGACAGGTGAAAATGGAAACAATGTTGTTTAATTAATATGAACACACTGAATTCACTGAGTAGTACTAATGTTAATCTTGTGAGCAGCTTCATGCATTCTCTCACGCATTCTTTAAGAGATCAAGTCTTTTAAACAATAACCAGTATGGTCTCTTAAATAAAATTCTGGAATCTCTATAAACTATTTTCCTACAAAAATACAGGTTTTAAAAATAAATAAATAAGATGGAGTTGTGAGAGTTTTGCTCAAGCTAAGAATCCAGTTAGCTAAATAATTCCATCATTTGTCTTAATCTGTATCTCAAGTATTTCCCTTTCTGAGATTTAAAAATTCTGAAACTGAGTTTAAATGGCACTTATCCACATTGTTTTAATTCTTCTTTTGCTTGCAGCATTATAATGAGTATTTGCAGACAGCATCTTTATATGAAACATCCAGTGTAATTTTAATGATGATTAGTTCTTTTCAAAATAAAAATCTTTAAATAAAATGTACATAATTAAACTGAGAGAAACTTATCTTATGTGGAGTCAAGATTTCTAGAGAGTTAGATGCTATGTGAAAATTAGGAAATAAAACTTATGTTCATTGAAAAAGACATGGGAAGCTTTAAAAAACAGTTCAGGAAAGTCTTCTTATTACAATACTCTGTAGCGTGGATTTGATTATTTAATGTGCTATGTGTCTATTAGTGCCAATAGAAACACTGTTATATGTATTTCATTCAATGTTTTTCAGTTTTCCAATTTTGAATATACCTATGGTATTACTATATTCAAAAGTTATAAGATATGGAAGGAAATCAGAATTAAGCATGTGATTTAGAATATAACAACAAAAAAATATTATTCAGAGAACTATCTTTCTACCAGAAGCACTGAAATTCAGAATTAGGAAGAAAAATAAATAAAAGTTAACATAAATTATCTGACATAAGAAATTATTTAAGTATGTGGCATAATGGATGTGAACAAAAATAGATCTTTAAAAAAAGATTATTGACATTTTCAATCCTTTAAGTTTAGACAAGATATTTTCCAACATTTTTTTTCTAAAGCATCCTCTAGACTTTTAAAGTAATCTTGGAAGTAGAAATTTTTTAAAAATTGAATAATGTGTGTTAGAAAGTGAATGTGAAAATTAGCATGTGAATGGCTCATATCTGAATACATTTTGTCAATTAGAAAACATGGATTCAGTACTAACAAAAGATAAGCTATAAAAATGTACAAGACACATTTACAAGAGCTTATAATTCCTTGATAAAATGTACATATATATACATATATGCACATATTTATATGTATACATGTATAGTAACTCTAAACACATAGTAACCTATAAAGGAAAATAATCTGAAATATATATATATATATAGTTTTTAGTCAATTCCTAAGTCATTTCTGACTCTTTGCGACCCCACAGACTGTAGCATGCCAGGCTTCCCTCTCCTTCACTATCACCTGGAATTTGCTCAAATTCTTGTTTCTTGAGTAGACTATCTCATCCTCTGCTGCCCTGTTGTCCTTTTGTGTTAAATCTTTCCTAGTATTAACATCTTTTCCATTAAATTTCCTCTTTGTATTACGTGGGCAAAGTATTGGAGCTTCAGCTTCAACATCAGTCCTTCTAATGAATATTCAAGGTTGATTTTGAGAGAGTCAATTCCTAGGCTGATTGATAAGAAGTCCAGGGATCCTGAGGAGAGAAGGGTCTGGGGGTCTCGAGGAGGAGGAAAGAACAAACATTTTCTTTTCCCCCTCCACATTCCTTAATCTTAGTCACATAAAACATTTACCTGATGATTACACAACAAACAACTCAGTTTAAACTCTGTCACTTCAGTTCAGTCCCTCCGACTCTTTGCAACCCCATGAATGGCAGTACACCAGGCCTCCCTGTTCATCACCAACTCCCGGAGTCTACCCAAACCCATGTTCATCAAGTCAGTGATGTTATCCAGCCATCTCATCCTCTGTCTTCCTCTTCTCCTCATGCCCACAATCCTTCCCAGCATTAGGGTCTTTTCCAATGAGTCAACTCTTTGCATGAGGTGGCCAAAGTATTGGAGTTTCAGCTTCAACATCAGTCCTTCCAATGAACACTCAGGACTGATCTCCTTTAGGATGGACTGGTTGAATCTCCTTGCAGTCCAAGGGACTCTCAAGAGTCTTCTACAACACCACAGTTCAAAAGCATTAATATTTTGGTGCTCACGTTCTTCACAGTCCAACTGTCATATCCATACATGACTACTGGAAAAACCATAGCCTTGACTAGATGGGGCTTTGTTGGCAAAGTAATGTCTCTGCTTATCAATATGCTATCTAGATTGGTCATAACCTTCCTTCCAAGGTATAAGTGTCTTTTAAAATTTCATGGCTGCAATCACAATCTGCAGTGATTTTTGGAGACCAAAAGATATAAAATCTGACACTATTTCCACTGTTTCCCCATCTGTTTGCCATGAACTGATGGGACCAGATGCCATGATCTTAGTTTTCTGAATGTTGAGCTTTAAGACAACTTTTTCACTCTCCTCTTTCACTTTCATCAAGAGGCTCTTTAGTTCCTCTTCACTTTCTGCCATAAGGGTGGTGTCATTACCTTATCTGAGGTTACTGATATTTCTCCCGGCAATCTTGATTCCTGCTCGTGCTTCCTCCAGCCCAGGGTTTCTCATGATGTACTCTGCAAATAAGTTAAATAAGCAGGGTGACAATATACAGCCTTGACATACTCCTTTTCCTATTTGGAACCAATCTGTTGTTCCATGTCCAGTTCTAACTGTTGCTTCCTGACCTGGATACAGGTTTCTCAAGAGACAGGTCAGATGGTCTGGTATTCCCATCTCTTTCAGAATTTTCCACAGTTTGTTGTGATCCACACAGTCAAAGGCTTTGGTAAAGTCAATAAAGCAGAAATAGATGGTTTTCTGGAACTCTCTTGCTTTTTTCATGATCCAGTGGATGTTGGCAATTTGATCTCTGGTTCCTCTGCCTTTTCTAAAACCAGCTTGATCATCTGAAGGTTCACAATTCATGTATTGCTGAAGCCTAGCTTGGAGAATTTGAGAATCACTTTACTAGCATGAGGAAGGCTTTCTTATCTCTCCTTGCTATTCTTTGGAACTCTGCATTCAGATGAGAATATCTTTCCGTTTCTCCTTTGCTTTTCGCTTCTGTTCTTTTCACAGCTATTTGTAAGGCCTCTTCAGACTGCCATTTTGCTTTTTTGAATTGCTTTTCCATGGGGATGGTCTTAATCCCTGTCTCCAGTACAATGTCACGAACCTCCATCCATAGTTCATCAGGCACTCTGTCTATCAGATCTAGTCCCTTAAATAGATTTCTCACTTTCACTGTATAATCATAAGGGATTTGATTTAGGTCATACCTGAATGGTCTAGTGGTTTTCCCCTATTTCTTCAATTTAAGTCTGAATTTGTCAATAAGGAGTTCATGATCTGAGCCACAGTCAGCTCCCGGTCTTGTTTTTGCTGATTGTATAGAGCTTCTCCATCTGAATACAATCAATCTGGTTCGCTGTAGACCATCTGGTGATGTCCATATGTAGAGTCTTGTGTTGTTGGAAGAGGGTGTTTGCTATGACCAGTGTGTTCTCTTGGCAAAACTCTATTAGCCTTTGCTCTGCTTCATTCTGTACCCCAAGGCCAAATTTGCCTGTTACTCCAGGTGTTTCCTGATTTCCTACTTTTGCATTCCAGTCCCTTATAATGAAAAGGACATCCTTTCTGGGTGTTAGTTCTAAAAGGTCTTGTAGGTCTTCATAGAACCATTCAACTTCATTTTCTTCATTGTTACTGGTTGGAGCATAGGCTTGCATTACCATCATATTGAATGATTTGCCTTGAAAACGTACAGAGATCATTCTGCAATTTTGAGATTGCATCCGAGTACTGCATTTCAGACTCTTTCGTTGACCATGATGGCTACTCCATTTCTTCTAAGGGATTCCTGCCCACAGTAGTAGATATAATGGTCATCTGAGTTAAATTCACCCGTTCCAGTCTATCTCAGTTTGCTGACTCCTAGAATGTCAACATTCACTCTTGTCATCTCCTGTTTGACCACTTCCAATTTGCCTTGATTCATGGACCTAACATTCCAGGTTCCTATGCAATATTGCTCTTTACAGCATTGTACCTTGCTTCTATCACCAGTCATATCCACAGCTGGGCATTGTTTTTGCTTTGGCTCCATCCCTTCATTCTTTCTGGAGTTATTTCTCCACTGATCTCCTGTATCATATTGGGCACCTATCAACCTGGGGAGTTCATCTTTCAGTGTCCTATCTTTTTGCCCTTTTATACTGTTCATGGGATTCTCGAGGCAAGAATACTGAAGTGGTTTGCCATTCCCTTCTCCAGTGGACCATAATCTGTCATACTAGGGATTATATAACAACAATGTATTCTGCTTGAGGACAGTTTCTCCTACCTGAAAACCTTCTGACTAGTCCTGATATCTTAGAATGTAATTTATGGGAATGGGTCTGGTTGGATCTTTCTATTGTTAAGCTCTAATCCTGTTATCCTAAAATGTAAATTGTGGGAGTGGGTCTGGCCAAGTTTTTACAACCTTGATTTTTACAGATTTTTACACTCTTTACAAAATTCTTACAACATTCTTTTGATTTATTGTAACAACTAAATTAAAAAAGTACATAGCTCCCTTGCTAAAGACTAGCAAGTTAGGCACTCTCTGCCCCCTTCTGATGTCTATGTCAGAAACTTTCTCTGTCCCTTTTCACTGTAGTAAAACTTCTGTCACACAAGAGCATCAGTCCTTCGGCACTCAGCCTTCTTTACAGTGCAGCTCTCACATCCCTACCTGACCACTGGGAAGACCATAGCTTTGACTGTATGGGCCTTTGTCAGCAAAGTGATGTCTTTGCTTTGTAATATTCTGTCTAGGTTTGTCATAGCTTTCCTTCCAAGGAGTAAGCATCATTTAATTTTTTGGCTGCAGTTAACATCCACAGTGATTTTTAGAGCCTAAGAAAATAAAATCTCTTGCTGCTTCTACTTTTTCCCCTCTTATTTTCTATGAAGTGGTGGGACTGGATGCCATGATCATAGATTTATGAATATTGAATATATAGAGGAAATATGTGTGTGTGTGTGAATCATTTGCTGTACAACCAAAGCTAACATAATATTGTAAATCAATTATATATATTTTTAAACTGTGTCCTCATGGAATGTCACTGCATCTTGGAGCTGGAATGGGCCCAAAGTTTCTTGGCCCAATCAAGTGGCCCCATTGTCCCTAAAAAACAAGGACAAGGAAGACCCTGAAAATAGAGAAAAACAAATCTCCCCTCACTAATGGACAGGCTACATTGTCCAAAAAACAAACAAATAATCATACAGATTTCTCTAAAAGAGATGTGCTTATTTAAATAGATCATCAAGCAAGGACAATAGAAGAGCCATGGGAGGAGTGGCCAGAGATTGGAGAATTCACTTCCACCTTTTCTCATAAAACAGTCAATGATATACTTACAGTCTGTGAGACAGCACAGAGGTGATTGTGAACTCTCGTCCAGCTGAGGTCCAGGGTCTCACTTAAACCTGAGAAAATCACATGTACTCTGGTGGAAAGACAGGAAGGTTCTCAAGAGAAAGACTTATGCAAAATCACCTGAATGGCTAGTGTAAAAGCAGCATCTAGGTGAGGTAGAACTTCAACTCTGTTGTCATTTCCTCCTGAGAATACCCTGTAAAATCTTGCATATATAAAAATGTAGAATATTAGTGTGTTGAAGGGGCAGGATGCTCAGCAGGAGATGGTTGTTCCATTGCATTTATTTTGGGCTGCAGTTTGCAAAATGCTGAGCTGGATCAATCACAAACTGGAATCAAGATTGCTGGAAGAAATATCAACAACCTCAGATATGCAGATGACACCACCCTTATGGCAGAAAGCAAAGAGAATTAAAGAGCTTCTTGATGAAGGTGAAAGAGGAGAGTGAAAAAGCTGGCTTAAACCTCAGTATTCAAAAAACTAAGATCATGGCACCTGGTCCCATCACTTCATGGCATATAAACGGGTAAACAATGGAAACTGTGACAGACTTTATTTTCTTGGGCTCCAAAGAAACCATGAAATTAAAAGACTGTGGCTATGAAATTAAAAGACGTTTGCTCCTTGGAAGAAAAGCTACAACAGACATAGACTGTGTATTAAAAAACAGAAACATTTCTTTGCCAACAGAGGTTCATCTAGTCAAAGCTATGGTTTTTCCAGTAGTCATGTATGGACATGAGAGTTAAACCATAAAGAAACCTGAGTGCCAAAGAACTGATGCTTTTGAACTATGGTGCTGCAGAAGACTCTTGAGAGTCTCTTGGCAGGAATAGCAATACTCATATTAGACAAAATAGACTTAAAAATAAAGGCTGTGAAAAGAGACAAAGAAGGACACTACATAATGATCAAAGGATCAATCCAAGTAGAAGATAGTAGTAGTAGTAGTAGTGGAGTTGCTCAGTCATATCTGACTCTTTGCGACCCCATGGACTGAAGGAGTTATAACACTTATAAATATATATGCACCCAACATAGGAGCACTGCAATATGTAAGGCAAACGCTAACAAGTATGAAAGAGGAAATTAATAATAACGCAATAATAGTGGGAGACTTTAATACCCCACTCACACCTATGGGCAGTTCAACTAAACAGAAAATTAACAAGGAAACACAAACTTTAAATGATGCAATGGACCAGTTAAACCTAGTTGATATCTATAGGACATTTCACCCCAAAACAATGAGTTTCATCTTTTTCTCCAGTGCACAGGAACCTTCTCCAGGATAGAGCACATCCTGGGCCATAAATATAGCCTTAGTAAATTCAAAAAAATTGAATTCATTCCAAGTGTCTTTTCTGACCATAATGCAGTAAGATTAGATGTCAATTACAGGGAAAAAACTATTAAAAATTCCAACATATGGAGGCTAAACAACACATTTGTGAATAACCAAGAAATCACAGAAGAAATCAAAAGAGAAATCAAAATATGCATAGAAATGAATGAAAATGAAAACACAACAACCCAAAACCTATGGGACACTGTAAAAGCAATATTAAGGGAAATATTCATAGCAATACAGGCTTACCTCAAGAAACAAGAAAAAAGTCAAATAAATAACCTAACTCTACACCTAAAGCAACTAGAAAATGAAGAACTCCAGTATTAATAGAAGGAAAGAAATCTTAAAAATTAGGGCAGAAATAAATGCAAAAGAAACAAAAGAGACCATAGCAAAAATCAACAAAGCTAAAAGCTGGTTCTTTGAGAAGATAAATAAAATTGACAAACAATTAGCCAGACTCATCAAGAAACAAAGGGAGAAGAATCAAATCAACAAAATTAGAAATTAAAATGGAGAAATCACAACAGACAACACAGAAATACAAAGGATCAAATACAAAGGATTACATAGTTGCTGATCATACTATCAGCAACTATATGCCAATAGAATGGACAACTTGGAATAAATGGACAAATTCTTAGAAAAGTACAACTTTCCAAAACTGAACCAGGAGGAAATACAAAATCTTAACAGACCCATCGCAAGCATGGAATCGAAACTGTTATCAGAAATCTTCCAGCAAACAAAAGCCCAGGACCAGATGGCTTCACAGCTGAATTCTATCAAAACTTTAGAGAAGAGCTAACACCTGTCTTACTCAAACTCTTCCAGAAAATTGCAGAGGAGGGTAAACTTCCAAACTCATTCTATGAGGCCACCATCACCCTATACCAAAACCAGACAGAGATGCCACAAAAAAAGAAAAATACAAGCCAATATCACTGATGAACATAGATGCAAAAATCTTTAACAAAATTCTAGTGTACAGAACCCAATAACATATTAAAAAGATCATACATCATGACCAAGTGGGCTTTATCCCAGGAATGCAAGGATTCTTTAATATTTGCAAATCAATCAATGTAATACACCACATTAACAAATTGAAAGATAAAAAACATATGATTATCTCAATAGATGCAGAGAAAGCCTTTGACAAAATTCAACATCTGTTTATGATAAAAAAAAAACCCTCCAGAAAGCAGGAATAGAAGGAACATACCTCAACATAATAAAAGCTATATATGACAAACTCACAGCAAACATTATCCTCAATGGTGAAAAACTGAAAGCATTTCCCCTAATGTCAGGAACAAGACAAGGGTGCCCACTCTCACCACTACTATTCAACATAGTTTTGGAAGTTTTGGCCACAGCAATCAGAGCAGAAAAAGAAATTAAAGGAATCCAGATTGGAAAAGAATAAGTAAAACTCTCATGCAGATGACATGATCCTCTACATAGAAAACCCTAAAGACTCCACCAGAAAATTACCAGAGTTAATCAATGAATATAGTAAAGTTGCAGGATATAAAATCAACACACAGAAATACCTTGCATTCCTATACACTAACAATGAGAAAACAGAAAGAGAAATTAAGGAAACAATTCCATTCACCATCGAAACAAAAAGAATAAAATAC
Organism: Antilocapra americana; assembly: GCA_007570785.1. NCBI lineage: Eukaryota > Metazoa > Chordata > Mammalia > Artiodactyla > Antilocapridae > Antilocapra > Antilocapra americana. Next base: position 45,778,299 of record ML660197.1, on the reverse strand, counting down.
TTAGGAGTATATCTACCTAAAGAAACAAAAAATCTATATATAGAAAACTATAAAACACCAATGAAAGAAATCGAAGAGGACACAAATATATCAAGAAATATACCAGATTCATGGATTGGAAGAATCAATATAGTGAAAATGAGTATACTACCCAAAGAAATTTATAGATTCAGTACAATTTCTATCAAGCTACCAACAGTGTTTTTCACAGAACTAGAACAAATAATTTCACAATTTGTATGGAGATACAAAAAACCCTCAAATAGCCAAAGCAATCTTGAGAAAGAAGAATGGAACTGGAGGAATCAACCTGCCTGACTTCAAGCTACACTACAAAGTTACAGTCATCAAGACAGTATGATACTGGCACAAAGACAGAAACATAGATCAATGGAACAAAATAGAAAGCCTAGAGATAAATCCACGCATCTATGGACACCTTATCTTTGACAAAGGAGGCAAGAATATACAATGGAGAAAAGACAACCTCTTTAACAAGTGGTGCTGGGAAAACTGGACAGCCACTTGTAAAAGAATGAAACTAGATCACTTTCTAACACCATACACAAAGATAAACTCAAAATGGATTAAAGATCTGAACATAAGACCATAAACTATAAAACTCCTAGAGGAAAACAGGCAAAACACTCTCTGACATATATTAGAGCAGGATCCTCTATGACCCACCTCCCAGAATAATGGGAATAAAAGCAGAAATAAACAAATGGGACCTAATTAAACTTAAAAGCTTTTGGACAACAAAGGAAATTATAAGCAAGGTGAAAAGGCAGCCTTCAGAATGGGAGAAAATAATAGCAAATGAAGCAATGGACAAAGAATTAATCTCAAAAATATACAAGCAACTCCTGCAGCTCCATTCCAGAAAAATAAATGACCCAATCATAAAGTGGGCCAAAGAACTAAACAGGCATTTCTCCAAAGAAGACATGCAAATGGATAACAAACACATGAAAAGATGTTCAACATCACTCATTATCAGAGTGATGCAAATCAGATTTGATTTGCATTATCAGAGAAATGCAAATCAAAACTGCAATGAGGTACCATCTCACGCCGGTCAGAATGGCTGCTATCCAAAAATCTACAAGCAATAAATGCTGGACAAGGTGTGGAGAAAAGGGAACCCTCTTACACTGTTGGAGGGAATGCAAACTAGTACAGCCACAATGGAGAACAGTGTGGAGATTCCTTAAAAAACTAGAAATAGAACTGCCATATAACCCAGCAGTCTCACTGCTGGGCATACACACCAAGGAAACCAGAATTTAAAGAGACACGTATATTCCAGTGTTCATCGCAGCGCTGTTTATAATAGCCAGGACATGGAAGTAACCTAGATGTCCATCAGCAGACAAATGGATAAGCTGCGATACATATACGCAGTGGAATATTACTCAGCCATTAAGAAGAACACATTTAAATCAGTTCTAATGAGGTGGATGAAACTGAAGCCTATTATACAAAATGAAGTAAATCAGCAAGAAAAACACCAATACAGTATACTAACACATATATATGGAATTTAGAAAGATGGTAATGATAACCCTACTTGTGAGACAGCAGAAGAGACACAGATGTATAGAACAGTCTCTTGGACTCTGTGCTAGAAGGTGAGGGTAGGATGATCTGAGAGAATGCATTGAAACATGTATATTATCATATGTGAAACAGATCGCCAGTCCTGGTTCAATGCATGAGACAGAGTGCTCAGGGCTGGTGCACTGGGATGACCCAGAGGGATGGGATGGGGAGGGAGGTGGGAGGGAGGTTCACGATGGGGAACACATGTACACACATGGCTGGTTCATGTCGATGTATGGCAAAAACCACTACAATATTGTAAAGTAATTAGCCTCCAATTAAAATAAATTTTAAAAATTAATAAATAAGGTATTTACAGTAAAAAAGAAAGAAAGAAAGTCCCTTGGACTGCAAAGAGATCAAACCAGTAAATTATAAAGGAAATCAGTCCTGAATATTCATTGGAAGGGCTGAAGCTGAAGTTGAAACTACAATACTTTGGCCACCTGATGTGAAGAACTGACTCATATGAAAAGACCCTGATGCTGGGAAAGATTGAAGGCAGGAAGAGAAGGGGACAGCAGAGGACAACGTGGTTGGATGGTATCACCAACTCAATGGACATGAGTTTGAGCAAGCTCTGGGAGATAGTGAAGGACAAGGAAGCGTGGTAAGCTGCAGTCCAAGGGGATGCAAAGAGTCAGACATGACTGAACAACTGAACAACAACAACAATCAGCAGAGAAGAGGGGCTTTGGCACCTCTGTTCACTACTGGCTATAATGATGGACTATGCTTAGTCATTTAAGTCATGTCCGACTCTGCAATCCTGTAGACTATAGCATGCCAGGCTCTTCTGTCCATGGAATTCTCCAGGCAAGACTACTGGAATGAGATGCCATTTCCTTCTCCAGGGGATCTTCCTGACCCAGGCATCGAACCCAGGTTTCCCACATTGCAGGCAGACTTTTTACCATCTGAGCCACCAGGGAAGCCTATAATGATAGATTCAGTGAAAGAGAAAGTTGTAATAAGAAGGCCAGGAGAATAAACGTTAATTGCTGCCAGCATTTATAAAAGGCTGTCATTTGAGGGAAAGGATTAGGAATCAGTGGAGCAGCAACATCTCTATTACAGTAAGTTAAACAGGCAATTCTTTTTCTTAAATTCCCCTTCATCCCAGTTCTTCTTCCAAATATATATTAGCTAACCTGAAGACTGTCAGTTCTAATTGGATGATGGTTTAGAGGCTTCAAATCACCCAAAGGTCAAGTAATATAGCATAGACCCTGTGTTATTCAAAGGGAATGTTTTAATACACTGGGAGAAGTGCAGTGACACAGCAGCATTGTGAACTCTGGCAGACATAGTGCCCTGAAGAAGCCCTATATTGTCTCTAATACCATAGGTTTAGCAGTTTTAATTCCCACCTCTGTGAGATGTTTGACAGTTCATTCATTTAGAGAGCTTCAGGGATACACAGGTGACTCAAGTTCAGATAGCTGTTTTAAGGATATGTCACTTTTGTTTATTTTTTAATGCTAGGGAGAATACACTGAGTGAATCAAAGGAAGACCTTTGCACACAAAAGAAACTGTCCTTTCAAAAAGGAGAATGTTTTGACATTTAGGGACTCAGCACTTTTTTGAGGGATAGACTTCCTTAACCTAAAACACTGATTGGTAGCAAAGCTAAGTGGAGCCCCACCATGTAGCACCCTATTGGAATGCTAGGTTTTAAAATATTCAAGGCTGTAAAACAGAGATCAGGCTAACTATGTACACCTTTCTGTATATACCCTTCATCCAGGTTATAAAGAGTGTTTATGAACTTCATTTGCATTGAATCAGAAAAATTACCAAAAATTGAAGACCCCAGAGTTAACAGAGGAAACCGTTCTGTTTACACCAAAGGAAAATATGGAGGAAACAGGTCTCTAAACACTACCCACAGTACTTTACCACTTTATGAGGTTATTGGTCAACTGTCAGGGATTATGGGTGTGTAGGTTCATCCCCAAGAAAAAGAAATGCAAAAAGGCAAAATGGTTTTCTGAGGAGGCCTTACAAATAGCTGAGAAAAGAAGAAAAGTGAAAGGCAAAGGAGAAAAAGATATGCCCATCTGAATGCAGAGTTCCAAATAACAGCAAGGAAAGAAAAGAAAGCCTTCCTCAGTGATCAATGCAAAGAAATAGAGGAAAACAATAGAATGGGAAAGACTAGAGGTCTTTTCAAGAAAATTAGAGATATCAAGGGAACATTACATGCAAATATGGGCACAATAAAGGACAGATATGGTATGGACCTAAATGAAGCAGAAGATATTAAGAAGGGATGGCAAGAATACACAGAAGAACTATACAAAAAAGATCTTAATGTCCCAGATAACCACGATGATGTGATCACTCACCTTGAGCCAGACATCCTTGAATGTAAGTGAAGTCAAGTGGGACTTAGGAAGCATCACTACAAACAAAGCTAATGGAGGTGATGGAATTCCAGTTCAGCTACTTCTAATCCTATAAGATGATGCTGTTAAAGTGCTTCATTCAGTATTCCAGGAATTTTGGAAAACTGAGCAGTGGCCACAGGACTGGAAAAGGTCGTTTTTCATTCTAATCCCAAAGAAGGGCAATGCCAAAGAATGCTTGAACTATTGCACAATTGCACTCATCTCACATGCTGGCAAAGTAATGCCTAAGTCTCCAAGCGAAGCTTCCACAATACATGAACCAAGAACTTCCAGATCTTGAAGCTGGATGTAGAAAAGTCAGAGGAACTAGAGAACAAATTACCAACATCCGTTGGATCATCGAAAAAGCAAGAGTTTCAGAAAAACATCTATTCTGCTTTATTGACTATGCCAAAGTCTTTGACTGTGTGGATCACAACAAACTGTGGAAAATTCTTCAAGAGATGGGAATACCAGACCACCTTACTTATCTCTTGAGAAATCTGTACACAGGTCAAGAAACAACAATTAGAATCAGACATGGAACAACAGACTGGTTCCAAATAGGAAAAAGAGTACGTCAAGGCTGTATATTGTTACCCTGCTTATTTAACTTACATGCAGACGACATCATGAGAAATGCCAGCCTGGATGTAGCACAAGCTGGAATCAAGATTGCTGAAAGAAATATCAATAACCTCAGACATGCAGATGACACCACCCTTACAGCAGAAACCAAAGAAGAAATAAAGAGCCTCTTGATGAAAGTGAAAGAGGAGAGTGAAAAAGTTGGCTTAAAGTGCAACATTCAGAAAATGAAGATCACAGCATCCGGTCCCGTTACTTCATGGCAAATAGATGGGGAAACAATGGAAACAGTGGCTGACTTTATTTTTGGGGGGCTCCAAAATCACTGCAGATGGTGATTTCAGCCATAAAATTAAAAGATGCTTGCTCCTTGGAAAGAAAGTTATGACTAACCTAGATAGCATATTTAAAAGCAGAGACATTACTTTGTCAACAAAGGCCCATCTAGTCAAGCCTGTGGTTTTTCCAGTAGTCATGTATGGATGTGAGAGTTGGACTATAAAGAAAGCTGAGCACTGAAGAATTGATGCTTTTGAGCTGTGGTGTTGGAGAAGACTTTTGAGAGTCCCTTGGACTGCAAGGAGATCCAACCAATCCATCCTAAAGGAGATCAGTCCTGAATATTCATTGGAAGGACTGATGCTGAAGCTGAAACTCCAATACTTTGGCTAAAAGAAGCAAAGAAGTGACTCATTTGAAAAGACCCTGAGGCTGGGGAAGATTGAAGGTAGGAGGAGAAGGGGACCACAGAGGATGAGATGGTTGAATGGCCTCACCGACTGAATGGACATGAGTTTGAGTAAACTCCGGGAATTGGTGATGCACAGGGAGGCCTGGAGTGCTACAGTCCATGGAGTCACAAAGAGTCTGACAGGACTGAGCAGCTGGACTGACTCAGGGATAGATTATTGTGATAAACAGAAGAATAAGAGTGTGAGTCAGGTCATATGTGGGTGGAGGGAGAGAAACCTGAAAGAACTGAGATCAGAGGTAGCAATGGTAGCAGATGAGGTCTTCGAGCAAACCATAGTATATCCAGTAGCTACATACTTAATAAAGGATGTCTATCGAAAGTAGTTCATAGGATTTTTTTAAGTTAATATAACATATCTATTTTAAAAAAAAACTGGTGTACTTACTAATGTAGAAAGAACTTTACCAAGAATAAGTTAGCAGCCCTTAAAATATTATTCTCTATGCTCCAAACTAACATTTTCATATTTCAATGGAAAATAACCCGTTTTGCCACATTAAATCACATGTGAAAGTCGCTTGGTTGTGTCCAACTCTTTGGACCCCATGGACTATACAGTTCATGGAATTCTCCAGGCCAGAATACTGGAGAGGGTAGCCTTTCCCCTCTCCAGGGTATCTTTCCAACCCAGGGATCAAACCCAGGTCTTCTGCATTGCAGGCAGATTCTTTACCAGCTGAGCCACAAAGGAAGTCCAAGAATACTGGAGTGGGTAGCCTATCCCTTCTCTAGGGGATCTTCCCCACCCAGGAATTGAATGGGGTCTCCTGCATTGCAGGCTGATGTTTTACCAACTAAGCTATCAGGGAAGCCCACTTAAATCACATAATTCAAAGTAAAAATTCTGTATAGAAAATGAACCAGGTTTTTTTGAAATTCAAAAATATCAATTGCTTCACAGAATCAATTCCTTTCTTTCCTTTTAAAAACTCTATAAAGAATTCACTGCTCAGATACAAAAGGCTATTTTTTAAATAAGGAGCTCAAGACCATTTTTCTTTCTCTCACATTCTTATATCCCATTTTCTTGTACCATTATTCCCCTCAAAGTCTCTTTTTAAAAATATCTATTTATTTATTTGATGGTGTTAGGTCATAGTTGTGGCACACAGATCTTTGTTGTGCCATGTGAGCTCTTTCTTTGTGGCATGTGGACTCCCTAGTTGTGGCTAAATGGTTGCAGGGAGCATGGGCTCAGGAGTTGACAACCAGGCTTAGTTGCTCCATAGGATGTGAGATCTTCATTCCCCCAACAGGGATTGAATTCATATCTGCTGCATTGCAAGGTGGATTCTTAACCACTAGACCTCCAAGAAATCCCCTTAAACTCTTAACTTAAATCTTCATTTGCATTAACTTCAGTTCAGTTCAGTCACTCAGTCATGTTCAACTCTTTGTGACCCCATGGACTGAAGCATGCCAGGCTTCTCTGTCCTTCACTATCTCCTGGAATTTGCTCAAACTCATGTCCATTCAGTCGGTGAGGCCATTCAACCATCTCATCCTCTGTGGTCCCCTTGTCTACCTGCCTTCAATCTTTCCCAGCCTCAGGGTCTTTTCAAATGAGTCAAATCTTTGCATCTGGTGGCCAAAGTATTGGAGTTTCAGCTTCAGCAACAGTCCTTCCAATGAATATTCAGGACTGATCTCCTTTAGGATGGACTGGTTGGATCTCCTTGCAGTCCAAGGGACTCTCAAAAGTCTTCTCCAACACCACAGTTCAAAAGCATCAATTCTTCGGCACTCAGCTTTCTTTATAGTCCAACTCTCACATCCATGCATCACTACTTTTGACCATCTAGTCAAATAGCTTTGACTAGATGGACCTTTGTTAGCAAAGTAATGTCTCTGCTTTTTAATATGCTATCTAGGTTGGTCATACCTTTTCTTCCAAGGAGCAAGAGTCTTTTAATTTCATAGCTGCAGTCACTATCTGCAGTGGTTTTGGAGACCAAGAAAATAAAATCACTCACTGTTTCAATTGTTTCCCCATCTATTTGCCATGAAGTAACGGGACCGGATGCTGTGATCTTCATTTTCTGAATGTTGCACTTTAAGCCAACTTTTTCACTCTCCTCTTTCACTTTCATCAAGAGGCTCTTTATTTCTTCTTTGCTTTCTGCCGTAAGGGTGGTGTCATCTGCATGTCTGAGGTTATTGATATTTCTCCCTGCAGTCTTGATTCCAGCTTGTGCTTCTTCCAGCCCAGCATTTCTCGTGATGTACTCTGCATATAAGTTAAATAAGCAGAATGACAATATACAGCCTTGATGTGTACTCCTTTCCCAATTTGGAACCAGTCTGTTGTTCCATATCCAGTTCTAACTGTTGCTTGTTGACCTGCATACACATTTCTCAGGAGGCAGGTGAGGTGATCTGGTATTTCCATCTCTTGAAGAATTTTCCACAGTTTGTTGTGATTCACACAGTCAAAAGCTTTGGTGTAGTCTATAAAGCAGTTGTATATATATTTTCTGGAACTCTCTTGCTTTTTCAATGACCCAACAGATGTTGGCAATTTGATCTCTGGTTCCTCTGCCTTTTCTAAATCCAGCTTGAACATCTGGAAGTTCAAAGTTCATGTACTATTGAAGCCTGACTTGGAGAATTTTGAGCACTACTTTTCTAGCGTATGAGATGAGTGCAATTGTGCAGTTGTTTAAATATTCTTTGCTATTGCCTTTCTTTGTTACTATATCCAAATAAAATTTTTTTTTTCTAAACCAAGTTTCTTTGTCCTGTGCTTTAATTTCTGTTTATACAACCTGGCCCAAGCCTTTTCAGAATCCTTAGCATTTGATGTTATTCTATTGATTCACCCTTGGAAGATGGGAGGTTGTGGGAGAATTGTTTCTAATTCTCCAGGGAGGAAGTCTATCTATGTCCTGTATCTACTCCCTCCAACCTCATTCTCTTGAGAATCACAGATTTTATCAATATATTTCATGCATGCATCACTATTAATCATCTTTCTCACGTGTCATTTTGATTTTATCATGACCCTATTTTAGGGGCTTGCAATCATTTTTATTTGTCATTTGAGTCAAATTAAAATGGATAATCATTTACATTTATAAAGAGTAATTTCTCAAATGCACAATATCTAGTTTTCAGGACAAGCCTTATTAGCACTTTTTTATCTGAAGATATTTTTATTTTCCCTGGCAAATCACATGCTATATCACTGAAGTCTTGAAACTTAATTAAAACATAAATGTTAGATGCTTTCTTTTTTTTTTAACCCAAGATGTTATAACGGGTCTGTTCACTTTTCTAGATATGGAAGACATTCACAGGAAACTGGAGATTTCCTTTGAATGAGTAATTCAGTTTTTAAAATATTTAGTGTTGCATTGAATTATAAGTCATTTTGTTCTGACATTTCTACAAATTGTATTTCTGGAAAAATCTTGTGTCTAGGGACAGCATTTTATCATTGTCCTTTTAAAATGTTGGAAAAAATTCTGTCTAACATTGTTTTTGTTTTGCCATCAATAAAACATGTTCAGTGGTATTCAGAGGCAAGAAAAATACCTTTTAATAGTCAGTAGTCATTTTACATTGTGAGCATAAATTGTTGCTAATATTTTTTCTTATTTTGAAATTAACATTCATCAAAGCTGAAAATATGTTGTATTCATATGATGAATTTCTCCCTTGGTAAGAGCATAGAAAGAAATGAAACCAGGCTCATGAGAAAAGTCTTCAACTATCTTCATTAAAGTGATATTTCTGTAACACAAATTATGCTTGTTTCTGTTTGTGATTTGTTCCGGTTATCTTTTGCTGAGTAACAAACCACTCCAAATTTAGTAGCTTAAAACATCATTATTTTGCTCACAACTAGAAATGTAAGCATAAGTCAGTGGCAATGCCTGAGCAGGAGCAGTGCTGTCACCACCGTCCAAGAAACCGAGGATGTCTTAGCTGGGAATGGAACCATCTGAAGGCTCACACACTCACACAGCTGGTGGTTATGTGGGATGGATGGGACTTTAGCTGCTGCAAGAACACTTAATTACGGTCCTTCATGTGGTTGCTTGTCTTCTTAATAGCGTGGTGGTTCACATCTGAGAATAAATGTCACAAGAGAACAATGTGGACATGCATGACATTGTTATGACTTCACCTCTGAAGTCATATAGTATCACTCACTACATCTATTAGTTAAGGCAGTTAAGGTCTTCCCAGTTTAAGGGGAAGGGAATGGGCCCTATCAATGGATGGCAGGCTTATCAGCTCACAGTGTGGAAACTGCATGTGAAATGGCATAAATTGTGGAGACCATCTTTGGAAAATACAGTCTGCCATATGACTATACAAATATGGATGATTTCAGAAGATGAAGCTCCCTTACAATATATGTTTCACAAAATACTCCTGCTGAAGCTGTTCTTGCCAAATACTTTCCCAGTGCAACATGGGGAATTTTTATTTGAGGGTTACAATAGGAATAGATTCTAGGCTGAATATTATTCTAAAAGCTTTTCTTCTGATGAGAAGCATGCTCATCAAACTATCGTTGTTTTACTCAGTCAAGAGCCTAGAGTTAGGCCACTTTATTGTCACTCTGTGGAATATACAACTACTTTGATTCATCCAAAAGAAGTTCGTTATGTACCTATAATAAGTAATAAACTATCCTTGGTTGGCCTAACCCTGTACCTTTAAATTAGTAAGCTCCTTTGTGTCAACATCCAATAATTTTGATCCCTAGCATCTTTCCTTTTCTCTCAGTCTCAATTACTAATGTTCCCTCATTTCACATCTTTTTTCATGGACCTAATCCTCAGCCCAAGACCTCTTGCTTCAACCTTTTGACTAGAGTGTCACATTTGATGCCTTTAAATCTGATGATATATAGGACAAGTTAATGAATCATTTTCTTGCTCAAGATTCTCACTTTTCCTCAGGCTACATCTTCTTCCACTACTCCATACAGCAGGCCTCTGCCACTACTGGTACCCAGCAGCCCAGCATCTGCAGCTCTGCCTAAGTCCCAGCCATTTCTGGGGGCCTGGGAAAGCTGAAAGAATAATGCCCAACTCTGAAGCATACATGCACTAATTAAGCAGATGCTCACCTCCAATTTGTTTGGCATCTAGTTGAAAAAACATAAATGTTTATGTAAACAGCTAAACAGAACACAAAAGAGGATAAAATGAACACTATAACAGAAATACAAAGCACTTAGCAGTATTACTTGAGAATGCAGATAAACAACTGCTTTTTTTCCTAGAAAAATACTTGATACTGATGATTATCGATAATAAACTTAGCTCAATGTGTTCCTAGTTTAGTCCAGTTAGTTGACTATCCCAAAGGAAGAGAGAAGCACCTTTTGGTGAGTACCATAAAAATACAGCATCTTAGGGCTGAACATGTCTTAACAAGGAATGACAAACTCCCACTCTCCCCTGCCCACAGTGCAGTCACTTAAATTTCTACCCTAGGGAACAGACCCCAAATAGTTCAACAAACTAAAGCTCATGACTGATAGCTCTGATGGAGCAGGAGAAGCAAGTGTGGCAGGTGCTGAAAGTTATGCTACATACCATGGGAATGTTTCTGATCTCATTTATACATGAATATTTGCTCACACACAGTTCTGCCAGTGTTTGGTGGTTACTGCCTATGCTGTTGTGCCCCATATAAAAATATCTACTTGTTTATCTTAGGTATTATTTAAAATTCCTCCATGTGTTTCTTACCAAAATTCTAAACATCGTCTTTGATCTTTTCTTTTTATTCAACTAGTTTGACTCCCTAAAATTCTGAGATATACTTTGGCACAAGACAAAAAGAACTGAATAGATTAAATATTTTTCTGATTCCCTTTTAAACTTTGGAGTAAACATAAGTTAAAAGCTATTGTCAATACCATGTGACTGAATGAAAGGTGCTGAATGTGTTTTTATGTGCACTTCAGAAGAATATTTGCTACTAATATCATTTAGATAACATAGCTGAACCTCTTAGCACATTTTTTCTTTTGTCAAAATTGTTAGGCCAAGATCATTTTTATGTTTTATCTTTAATTGCTGGAAAAAGCCTTGAGCATTTCAAGAAGGTAAGATTTGAAAAAAAAGAAAAAGAAAGAAAAAAAAAAGTGAACTTCTCTTTGTGTAAGCTAACTCTTTGAATGTGGATGACTAATGTTTGGGGAATGAATAGGCACTGTGTAAAATCGTGGGTGGTAATTTCTTCAGTCTGTGGACTATTTTGTAATCAAAGTATAATTTTATTTCTATATCTTATGTAACCCAATGTAAGTTATTTGAACTAATGGAAAAATAGATAAAATATTAATAGTTACAAAGAACCAAAAACCTGGTACAGGAAAGAATTCTGAATTATGAAGTCATTCCTGGGTCCTTAAAGCAGTCTATACTAACAGTGTTTTGTTCATCTGATTGCTGCCTATCAGCCCTTATTTACTTTGTCTCCTGTCCCTGTTACGGTCAGTCTCTTGTGAGAAAGTATTTATGTGGACTCTGCAGTTTGGTCTGAGAATGGGAAGTAGATACCCTTTTCTTGTCATTCTTTTCCCCTGTCTCAGTAGGTATAATGGTTACCTTCTATCAGTAGACTGGGCTCCTGCCTGAACTGGACCAGAGTTCTGAAGCCCTGGTCCCACTCCACAGTGAGAGCAATTAGTGGGGTCTCCATATATCCAACCTTGATAGGAAGACTACTAATCTCCCTTCTGAGCATTCCAACTCCCTTTTGGAACTTCAATAGTCACTTACTAAATTTTATCTTGATGCATGAGGCCCTTGGAATGCTCCTCTTCCAGGGATCTAAGAACTGTCCGAAGGAAATACTCTTTTAAAATAAGACATTCTTCAGTTATAGGCTCTCCTGTGAAGTGGTTAATGGCTACTATATATGTCTTACATCTATCTAGATATAAAATAGGCAGCTACAACTTGATTATATATAGCAAGGTACATTATTCAGATGTCAATGCTATATTTGACATCCAAGTGTATATTTAGTTTTAAACCTGATTTAATTTTTAATGATGGTTTTCTTTTTTGGAGCAGCCTGGCCTCTGAAAAGCTTTTGCTGTCATTATACAGCTCAAATCTTCAGCTGTGGTTACCCACATGGCCTGGCACCTAAGTACCTGGTTACTCACAGGAGTCAAGATTATACCTGGCCAGGCCTGTGAAACAACCGTGTACTCACCTAGTTAGTTTTCCTCTAACCAAACAAGTTTATCCTAGGATTTCTGAGAATCTATAGGTTATCAGAAAATTCTCACCTTCCCATGCTCATCATCAGCATGTATCAAACATTGCCTGGAATGTCAACAACTAATTCCCTTTTTGACTCAAGCTAATCCTTGATGCTTTTGAACTCTGGTGTTGGAGAAGACTCTTGAGAGTCCCTGGGTCTGCAAGGGGGTCCAACCAGTCCATCCTAAAGGAAATCAGTCCTGAATATTAATTGGAAGGACTGATACTGAAGCTGAACCTCCAATACTTTGGCCACCAGAAGCAAAGAAGTGACTCATTTGATAAGATCCTGAGGCTGGGAAAGATTGAAGGCAGAAGGAGAAGGGGATGACAGAGGATGAGATGGTTGGATGGCATCACCGACTCGATGGACATGAGTTTGAGTGAACTCCAGGAGCTGGTGATGGACAGGGAGGCCTGGCATGCTGCAGGGGTCTTTGTGACCTTGGGGTCACAGAGTCGGACATGACTGAGCAACTGAACTGAACTCTCTTTCTTACATGTTATGTTTATGCTATTAATATGTCTGTGTCTTGATATAAAGAAGCACTCAGCTAGAGAAAAAAGAACCTGCTTCAAGCTGCACATCTAGAACTAGAATGTATCCCTATTCTGCAAGACTAGTATGTAGTTTCTACCAAGCACTGATAAAATGGATGGCAATATATACAAGAATCTCACCTTTATACAGTTGATAATCTAAGAACCTAAGACTGATGACAGATGAACAAATAACTACAAAGGAAAGAAGGAAGGAGAGAGGGAAGGAAGGGAGAACTTAAGTAAATAGTGTAATAGACCTGAAGAGCAGCAGGCGTGTGGTACCCCCAGTGAACAAAACAAGCTGCTATCATGTACTGAAATGTAAGAAGTGCCGAATGAAGCCCCACTGATGCCCAGTGCGCATCCCTCCCTTGCCATAGTGACAGAAATTGCCTAATTAATCATTTTGCTTAACCAATCAAATTGCCCAGCATATGGTTAGAACCCAGTAGGTAATTACTGAATGAAACTTTACCATATTGGGTTTCAAGGATCCAAGCTATGGAATTTGGGAATTTGTTCTAGAACACCATGCAAGCATCAGAGTCCCAGAGGAATAAGCTGGCTGCATCCTTACAAATTTGCTCACAGCCAACTCTTCTAAAGACAATAATTTATTCTAATTTCCTAAGCTAGACTTTGAAAATTCAGTGTGAATGACTAACATCTTCTAACACATCTATTTCCATAAAAGGAAAACTAACAGTTACACCATAAAAACCTATAATATCAAACTCTGGTAACCACATTCAGTGCTGACCTACTTATACCACTGGCCCTGTTAAAAGAGAAAAATAAAAACAGATGTGCCTTGATAATTCATTCTTTTTCAACAAAATAGATTTCAGCAACTGAATTTCAACTACATGCCAAGGAAGATATATTATAAACTTAGGCTTAAAGTTTCTAGAAAACATAAACAGACTTTAGTTTAAATTTTTCTCTACTAGTTTTAGAGCTAATTAGAGATTAATTTAGTGGAGGAAAAATGTTTAAAAAAAAAAAGCTGAGATTGAGAGTTTTGAGCCATCTGCAGCATGTTCACATTGCTTTTTGAATTGCATACATTATTCTTACCAGTTCTTGGTTATAAAGGGAATCATCCATTCATTTCCTGATAGCTCAGTTGGTATAGAATCCACCTACAATGAAGGAGGCCTCAGTTTGATTCCTGGATTGGGAAGATCCACTCGAGAAGGGATAGGCCACCCACTCCAGTATTCTTGGGCTTCACTTATGGCTCAGCTGGTAAAGAATCTGTCTGCAATGCAGTAGACCTGGGTTCAATCCCTGAGTTGGAAAGATCCCCTGGAGAAGGGAAAGGCTACCCTCTCCAGTATTCTGGCCTGGAGAATTCCATGGACTGTATAGTCACAAAGAGTCAGACACGACTGAGTGACTTTTACTTTCATTCATTCATTCATTGAATTAGTATTTAAAGTTATGAATATTTGAGACAGAATTGATGGCTGATCCAAGAAACAAACAGCCATTCCTTGCAAATCCTAAATCAGAGTCATTTGATTTCATGAAACATTAATTTCATACCTATGCTATTGAGCAGACTGACAAACTGTTACCTGTAACATGTGATAAGCCTTAAAATAGAGATATGCAAATTGTGCTCCCTCAGTGTGAAGGAAGAAGTAAACAACTGCTTCATGATGACAGGAGTAAATTTGTTGTTTATTTTTCTGTGGGTGCGTGAGTATGTTTAATTTTGTTTTGAGCTTTTATTCAATTCTAGGCCCTATATAAAATACTTATAAAGAATTCTAATTTGATACAGCCCTAGGAAGTAAGCAATTATTTTCCCCACTTCCACCTTGTATATATGAAAGGAGGGTTAGCAGTAGAGAGGGCAGGAATGGCATATTAAATCTGGCCAGGTAAGAAAGACAATGGTCTTATAGCATTTGAGGGCAACAGGGAACTACTGAAGAATTTCATATAGGATAGTAACATGGATTCTTTTCCTGTTACAAAAAACACTCTACCTTTTCTTTAGCGTGGTGGAGTTATGCCCTCAGGAGCTTCCTACAGAGAAGCTTTGCTGGGTCATAAACATTAGGCAGGGATAGCATCATACAGAGCTGTTGTACAGTAGAATAAATCACACAAGGAAGCAGTGGGAACCTGATTAAGATAACTTTATCAAAGCAAGATAGCATGCCCAGGCATTATGTCAATAGTTCTGGAACCATTGTTTCATGTATTGGCTCATTTGTTCAGTGGTATTGTTTTTCTGCTGGTGGTATGTTATATGGATGTGAAAAGAAAGATTATCTCTAAGATACCTTGCTGTTTTCTTTCTGATGAATGTGATGATATTCTTAGAGAACAAGGCAGAGTTGTATCCAGGTTGAGCATTAAGTGAAACAAACACTCAACACCACCCACCCCCAAACACACATGCACACAGAGCTCTTGTTGATGTATAGACATGTTATTTATTGTTATGATTAGAATGTACTAATATGAGCTTCCCTGTACACACTGAGTAAAGTACTTATGGGTAGAGTATAATGGTTCTTCATCCTAGCTTCAGATCAGAATCTTTGATCAACTTTTAAAAACTATTCACTTTGAGGCCTCATCTGAAACCAGTCCACTTAGACTTAACTCTGGGCAGGCCAGGTATTTGTATTTTTAAAAAGGTTCCCAGGTGATTGTTATTCATAGCCAATGTTGAGAACTAAAATTCAGGAGTGCATCAGGCTACATAAGCTGCTGACTATGGTGTGGTGGATCTCAGTTCTTGCCATGATAAAGCTCTCTTTAGGCTTTCAGGGTTTCGAATACAATCCATCGCTCTCTACCCTAAACAATTATTTGTTTGCTTGTCTCAGCATACCTGTCTGGACATCTGCAAAGGTGAAAACTAAACTAATGCAGAAACTGTCAAGACATGCTATTGAATCTCAAGTACTATTGCTGGCCCACTTTATCCATTTTAAAGAATGGAGTTTTAAACTCTCCTCAAATAATTACTCATTTGCTCATATATTTTTGCTATAGTTAGCATGTTACTTCCAAAAGAGCAATGAAGACTGAATTGTTTATAAAATAGTATGCTTCTAAGTAAACTATTGAGAGAAACTAGATCCTCTTTCCTACAGTGATTCTTTCATAAATCAAAGTTGACCCTTTGTTAACACAGCTAAACATAACAATAATAATGACAGTCCTAAAAGTCACTATTTAAAAAGAATCTAGACATCATCTAATGCCTTTCTCATTTATCTGAGCTGTTCCAGTCAACATCTACTACACCTCTGTTTTTTTCTGCTTTTTTTTTTTTTTTTTACAGGATTTGAATGTTTTTTGTTGTTTAATCTTTTAAGGTGGAGCTAAAACTCCCTAAGGAATACTCTTCTCTGTGAAGCTTTCAGGACAACATGATTCAACAGCCTAGAGCTTATCAGCAGCTGACAAATGAGAATCTTCTCTAGGATTGCTTTTCTGGAAATGGAAGCAGTCTGTGGTGCTCTTCTATCCCCTATCAGGTGGATAAATTCCCTTCCCCATACCAGAAAGAACTCAGACAGATGTTGTAGTAGATGAGGTATAACACTGTTTGCCTGGGAGAAATTATAAGATAAAGCTCTTACCCAAAGAATGAAAAGTAAGGAAACAATTTTCCAATGTCCATCTTAATAAGGAGTAAAAGTTTCCCCACTTTCAAAGGCCACAAGCAGCTAATTCACCCTTTTAGAAGCCATCTCTTAAGTAAATCTTTTTCAGATTATATTTCAGACATAAAATATATTAAATGGTAAATTTTTTAAATGAGACCGTGTATTCCAGAATACACAATTTTGAAACAACATGTAAGAATCCTTAAAATATATTTTAATAAAAATTCCAATTAAATTAATTATTTCACTGTCTTCAATGTGGATCAACTGAATCATGATATAAAGCCTAAAAACTAAGGGTTTTCCAAAAGAGTTAATCCCTAAACATATGAAGAATATTTAAAGGTCAAAAGATATTCAAAATACCTATAAGAAATATGAGGTATCTTTTTCCACTCATCTCATCCCCATCGAACAACCATCAAGTTATAAATTCCTGCCTAATTCCTGTGGCTTAACACAGCTGATTGATACAAACCTACCAGTTTTTAGTGGTGATATTGTGAAGCATGGATAACTGACAACATCAGAGTTTTTCTAACTTTTATACTCAGTATACAAAAGTAGACCACTCGAGATCATTGAAGATCTAATGAAGGCTTTCTTTGAGTTGTTATTATAGTGTTGTTAAGTCATTAGGAGATCTGTCTCCAAAATAATGTATACATATTAATTATAGGAAAGGGTTTCCATAAATGTTAAGAAAAGGCAGCAGGCTTTCAGAAAGGGAAAATCTGTTTGTTTCTTTATCTTGAAGATATTGATAAGATCAATAAGGCAAGCATCTCTGCCCTCCAAGAGCTTAGTCATGTGGGATGATAAGATACATATACATAATGAAAATTTTAGACCACATGTTATAGGTTCTATACTACAGATAACACTGCAACAAACTATAAATTGATATTTAAGTATATTGTATTTACAAATGCATTTAGTGTTTACAAATGAATTTAGATTGGGTGAAGTTGAAAGAAGAGTAAGCCATAATTTTTCATACCAGTAAGTATTCAAGGGATAGAAGCAGAGAACCAAAAATAATATTTACTATCTTCCATGGTGGCTTAGACGGTAAAGTGTCTGCCTGCAATGCGGGAGACCTGCGTTCCATCCCAGGGTTGGAAAGATCCTCTGAAGAAGGAAGTGGCAACTCACTCCAGTACTCTTGCCCGGAGAATCTCATGGACAGAGGAGCCTGGTAGGCTACAGTCCATGGGGTCGCAGAGAGTTGGACACAACTGAGTGACTTCACTTTCACTTTACTATCTATATAATGGTATCTGCTAGAGAACATGAAGCATTTGAAATAAATAAATAATAAATAAATCTATTTTAGTGATAGATTTAACGTTGGATGTTTTTCCAACTGAAAGTATTAAAACTGAGATTCCTAAGTTTGTGCACTGTCTTGTACCACAGATTATTTGCCGGAAGGAAAAAGCAGTTTGGAAAATTCCTTGGTTAGGCCATCTGGAAGCAACTGATTCTGTTCTCTGGGAAATCTTCCTTCTTTCTTCACTGTTCTTTTGGCCTCTGACTTTATTGGCTGAGATGTGCTTTTCTACTCATTTTCCTCCTAGACTACATCTGAGTTGTTCATCTAGAATATGTCTGCTTGAGGAGCTGCACAGTCATTGCTGGTTTAAATGGTGGAGGAGGGAGTAAGGGGAGGTTGCACAGGCTCCTCACAAGGGGTTAAACTGACTCTCATAAAACAGACTCCTTGTTTCTTTGGCAAAAGTCCTTCAAATTTTTAGTAGAATTTTTATCTATTTGCTTACATCAATTTCCTATGCATATAACCCATGCCAAAAATCTCATCTCAAATGTATGCCTGAAATTCTGATCTTGTATTCACTGGCTTCATATAATAACTCTCCCTCTTTCTCCCTTAAAGACAGATCCCTTAAAGCCAATGGAAATAATTGGCTTAAGTGGGAAGAAAATATCTAAATCTGATCTTTGCTGCAATACTGAATCTCATTTTCTGTCACAGAGCTCCTATTAAAAGGTGCTTGAATAGGGCTGGGAAACACAGCCTCTCTTAGAAGGGTTGTGTTTCAACTGCACTTGAAGGCCAGCCCACTCTAACCTGAGTTTATCACATTTTTAGCACTATGCAACAAGAAACAACCAATGTATACCAGAATTCTGGATTTACCTTAATGCTTTTCTCAATCCCATTGCCTCAGTCAGCCCAAAGATTATCTTCCATGGAATTATTGGTGAAATTTAAGACAAATATTTTGCCATGATATAACAAAGATTGCCATATTTCCTAGCTTTAACATCTGAGTCCCTGACTTCCTCAAGCAGATTAAACCAATGTCCCATTTTAGACTTTTTTCATATGTAAGACCTACTTTTCTTTTCTTTTCCTTTAGTAATTTCGGTATTAGTAATAATTGTGTTTAGCTATAGGTGACCCACATACAAAATAAGAATAACTTAAACAAAAGGCAAGCTAATTTCTCTCTCCAAATAATAGGGTGTCCATGACTGATACAACTTGGAGGCACGAGTATTTCTGTCTTGCTCTTCTGTCATCCACAATATATGACAGCACTTCCTAGCCCGAGAAGACTACTCCAACTCAAGGCATCATGTCTGAACTTTCTCACAGCAAAAAAAGGCTAGAAGGAAAGGTCCTTACACTTTCCATGAAAGTGGATCATATGGATTCTAATTATATCCAATTGAAAAGATTTTTTTCATATCACTACGTGTAAGTTCAGTTCAGTTGCTCAGTCATGTCTGACTCTTTGCGACCCCATGAACTGCAGCACGCCAGGCATCCCTGTCCATCACCAACTCCCAGAGCCTGCTCAAACTCATGCCCATTAAGTCGGTGATGCCATCCAACCATCTCATCCTCTGTTATCCCCCTTCTCCCCCTGCCTTTAATCTTTCCCAGCATCAGGGTATTTTCCAAGGAGTCAGTTCTTTGCATCAGGTGGTCAAAGTATTGGAGTTTCAACTTCAGCATCAGTCTTTCCAATGAATATTCAGGACTGATTCCCTTTAGGAGTGACTAGTTTGATCTCCTTGCAGTCCAAGGGGCTCTTCTTCAACACCACAGTTCAAAAGCATCAATTCTTCAACACTCTGCTTTCTTTGTTGTTCAACTCTCACATCCATACATCACTACTAGAAAAACCGTAGCTCTGACTAGACAGACTTTTGTCAGCAAAGTAATGTCTCTGCTTTTTAATATGCTGTCTAGGTTGGTCATAGCTCTTCTTCCAAGGAGCAAGCATCTTAGAAAGCCTAGAAATGAAGGGTTTTTTTTTCTTATTGAAGTATAGCTGATTCACAATTTGTTAGTTTCAGGTGTGGGTTTCCCTAGTGGCTGAGTGGTAAAGAATCCACCTACCAATGCAAGAGATATGGGTTCAATCTCTGGGTCAGGAAGATCCCCTGGAGAAGGAAATGGCAGCCCACTCCAATATTCTTGCATGGGAAATCTCATGAGCAGAGGAACCTGGTGGGCTACAGTCCATTTGATCACAAAAGAGTCAGATACAACTTAGCAACTAAGCAACAACTGCAAGTTTCAAGTGTACAGCAAAGTTATGTAGTTATATATTATTTTTCAAATTCTTTTCTATTATAGGTTAAGATATTGAATATAGTTCCTGTGCTATACAATAGGTCTTTGTTGTTTATTTTATACATGGTAGTATGTATCTGTTAATCCCACACTACTAATTTGTCCCTTTTCCCTTTCCCCTTTGGTAACCATAAATTTGCTTTTTATGTCTGTGCAACTGTTTCTGTTTGTTAAATAAGTTCATTTCTATCATTTTTTTAGATTCCCAATATAAGTGATATCATATATTTGTCTTCTCTGTCTGTCTTACTTCACTTAGTATGATAATCTCTAGGTACATCCATGTTGCTGCAAATGGCATCATTTCATTCTTTTTTATGAGTGAGTAATATTCCATCATATATTTATATTATTCTATCATATATATAATATTCTATCAAGTATATATTATATACCACATCTTCTTTATGCATTTATCTGTTGATGGACATTTAGATTGCTTTCATATCTTGACTATTGTAAATAGTACTGCTATGAACATTGGGATTATGATCATCTCAAATAATAGTTTTCTCCAGATACAGACATTTCTCAAGAAAAGACACAGAGATGGCCAAAAGGCACATGAGAAAATGCCCAGCAAATCAAAACTACAATGAGATATCAACTTAACTTCAGTCAGAATGGCCATCATCAAAAAGTCTATAAATGATAAATGTTGGAAAGGGTGTGGAGAAAAGGAACCCCCCCCCATCTTGAGAATGTAAACTGGTGCAGCTACTATGGAAAACAGTATTAAGTTTCCTTAAAAAACTAAAACCAGAGTCACCATATGATTCTGCAATCCCACTTCTGGACATGTATCTGGAGAAAACTATACATTTAGAATTTGAATGTACACTACCACATGACCTAAGAGTCCCTGATTTAAGAAATTAACTCTGAAGTTAATCCATCTAGGCTGGATGCCTTACACAAACAAAAGCAAACCTACACCAAAAAAAGAAAAAAAAAATACTTTGGATCCATCACTATCCTTTTGGCAAAAGGGATGCTCACAAAACTATGGAAATAAAGGAATATCTAAGGGATAAAAAGTAACCCAGGGCTAGTAGTGGAAGAGCTCTTATTACCCATAACAAGAAAGGATCAGGGAATAGAGTGAGTACACGTGGGAATCGGGGAGAGAACTGGGTCAAGAAGGTCATACTGAGTGGGGCAATGGCTTGTACTTGAGAACACTTGAGGACATACACTCTATAAAATATTTCTCATAGAATATAGAAATATTTTATAATGAAGAATCAACTCTCCTAATGGCTAATTTAGCCCATTAGACATCAAAAGTGAAGCCTCACTGAACTAAATTAAAAATAAAGTCTTGTGAAATTACAATAAATCCAACTCTGATGAAAGATTTCTGTATATTTTACTATGTTGGGGTTTTCAAATACTTTCAAGTACAAGATTCAATTCATAGGCAAAATTATACATGTTCTCCTTTAAAGAATTCTAACAATTCATAGCATTAGAACATTCATGGGGATACAGAAGGAAGTGTCTACATTACTCTGTAGGGAAAAAGAGTCTCTAAAGAAAAATTATACAGTTATAGGCAAAAGGAAGAATCTTTGTGTTGGATGGATTTACCTTTCTCAGAATGACGATATCTCATTGAAATCACTAGGCTTTTTATTCTGTTTTCTTATTGATGTATATATACTTGACCTTGTTCCAGATTTATATACTTGACCTCTTTCCAAAGTTACTGAAGAAACTAACTGAATATGCATATAAACACCTTCTCTTGTCCTTATATAAGTGTATGAGGACAAGAAAATGATTGACTAAACTGAAATGAAAAGGATCCATTTTGAAATGATAAAAGTAAAACTATTAATACATGACAGGGACAAAATATTGAATAACTAATAACATGCCTGTCTTTGCCCTTCTTGCCATCCAAGCAGAAGAGATCACTTGCTGTTTGAGCGAATCCTCAGCTTGGGCCTTTGCCACACCGGCAAGTCAGGCTGCAGAATAACTGATTGATGTGATCACACTGTATTATGTGAGTTCACCAAATTGAGGAAGTCAAAGAAATCCCTAATAATATTCCAGGCTGGGAGTCTATCTGCATAAACATCCAGTTTCTTATCTAGAATCTTTTCTGGAAAAAAGAGGACAGTGACAGAGAAGACTGGAGGGGTTCAGAGCCCTTGCTCTCTTCCTCTGGCAAAGAATGGGCCCCCTGGTGGCCAAGTTGCTGCCAGATCCCACCTGGATCCTTGGGGAAAGACTGCTTGCTTCCAAGAATAATTGTGTTAGACTCAGAAACACAGATCTGACATACATTCTAGCCTTGGACCCAGGGATCCATTTACTTTTCTTTCTTTCTTACTGCCTATCGCTTACCTATAAAATACAATATCCCTGAGAGCTGGGGTATTTTTCTGATATTTTGTAGAATTCAGTAAATATTTGTTGAGTGAATAAACGTGGATGAACAGCTGACACATGCCACCAGAACAATACAAAGATGGCAGCCCTTATCACTGAAAACTTCCTGAGACTGAGTAAAAGTTGAAGATCTAAAATTGGGATTTTTGTCTGGAACCACAGACACAAAGACACCTGTTTTTGTATCAACTGTCTAGCTTTCTAGAAAGAGTATACTCCAAGGTGGAGAATTGTTAGAATTCAGGCATAGGAGGGATGAAAATGTACATTTAACTATTAAACGTGAAAAGAAATATAGCTCTGTTATCTTTCAGAACTGATTTCACTTTTTTATAAGCTCCCATTGAATAGTGGAGAAGTTGGCAGAGTACAGGATGTAGGGAACATCGTGTCAGTATAGTATACACTATTTCAGGTTCTTCTAGATTTTAAACTATTTAGAATAATTCATCTTTTAGATAAATACTTTGTCTTTTGGAGATTCTCTTTTTTCCCCTACTTTTACCATCATGGCATGTGGCTTTGTGGTAGGGATTACTTGACTTTATGGTGACACAGGAGGAGTCCTCGAGATATAAACATGTCTAATCCATCCTCGAGTCTACCACTGGTCTCTGCTGCAGAGTTGCTGGCCAAGGCCTGCTTTCCTGAACTGTGCCTAATCTGTCTGTTCCAGACTGAATTTTAAGGATCCAGCCATCTACCTTTGTTCATAAAATTATCATACCCTTACATTCACTCCTGTCTTCACTAGCCCCACAAATTCTTTCAGCACCTCCACATTACAGGTCTTTGTCCATTGTCCTCAGGATACAGAGATTCAGGATCCCAGCCTCCACACACAGACCATGGGAGATAGGAGCTCTGATTTAGGCTTAACTAACTACCCACCTCCCACCAGTTTGCACTAGCTCCCCGAGACAGAGCTCCAAGTCTACACTGGAGTTTCTCTCAGGTGCTCATTAGCCGCATTTCACCACCCTCCAAATCTAACTTCTCAGTTGATCTCTCTCAAGGGAATATTTCATGCAAATATGGGCACAATAAAGGACAGAAATGGTATGGACCTAACAGAAGCAGAAGATATTAAGAAGAGGTGGCTAGAATACACAGAAGACCTATACAAAAAAGATTTTCATGACCCAGATAATCACAATGATTTGATCACTCACCTAGAGCCAGATATCCTGGAATGTGATGTCAAGTGGGCCTTAGGAAGGATCACTATGAACAAAGCTAGTGGAGGTGGTGGAATTCCAGTTGAGCTATTTCAAATCCTACAAGATGATGCTGTGAAAGTGCTGCACTCTATATGCCAGCAAATTTGGAAAACTCAGTAGTGGCTACAGGACTGGAAAAGATCACTTTGCATTCCAGTCCCAAAGAAGGGCAATATCAAAGAATGTTCAAACTACCACACAATTGCACTCATCTCAAATGCTAGTGAAGTAATGTTCAAAATTCTCCAAGCTAGGCTTCAACTGTATGTGAACCATGAACTCCCAGACATTCAAGCTGGATTTGTAAAATTCAGAAGAACCAGGGATCGAATTGCCAACATCCGTTGGGTCATAGAAAAAGCAACAGAATTCCATAAAAACATCTACATCTACTTTATTAATTATGCCAAAGCCTTTGACTGTGTAGATCACAACAAACTGTAGAAAATTCTTCAAGAGATGGGAATACCAGACCACATTTCTGGCCTCCTGAGAAATCTGTATGCAGGTCAAGAAGCATCAATTAGAACTGGACAAGGAACAACAGACTGGTTCCAAATAGGAAAAGGAGTATGTCAAGGCTGTATATTGTCACCCTGCTTATTTAACTTATATGCAGAGTACATCATATGAACTGCCGGGCTGGTGAAGCATAAGCTGGAATCAAGATTGCCAGGAGAAATATTAATAACCTCAGATATTCAGATGGCACCATCCTTTTGGCAGAAAGTGAAGAGGAACTGAAGAGCTTCTTGATGAAAGTGAAAGAGGAGAGTGTTTTTAAAAGCTGGCTTAAAATTCAGCCTTCCAAAACAAAGGTCATGGCATCTGGTCCCATCACTTCATGGCAAATAAAAGGGGAAATAATGGAAGCAGTGAGAGACTTGATTTTCTTGCAAATGATGACTGAAGCCATGAACTTAAAAGATGCTTTCTCCTTGGGAGAAAAGCTGTGACCAACCTAGACAGCATATTAAAAAGCAGAGACATCACTTTGCCAACAAAGTCTGAGTAATCAAAGCTATGGTTTTCCCAGTATTCATCTATGAATGTGAGAGTTGAAATATAAAGAAAGCTGAGCACAGGAGAATTGATGCTTTTGAGCTGTGGTGTTGGAGAAGACTCTTGAGAGTCCCTTGGACTGCAAAGAGATCCAACCAGTCCATCTGAAAGGAAATCAGTCCTGAATAAATTCATTCGAAGGACTGATGTTGAAGCTGAAACTCCAATACTTTGTCTACCTGATGCAAAGAACTAACTCCTTGGAAAAGACCATGATGCTTGGAAAGATTGAAAGCAGCAGGAGAAGGGGATGACAGAGGACGAGGTGGTTGGCATCACCAGTTGACATCACCAAATCAATGGATAGAAGTTTGAGCAAGCTCCAAGAGTGGACAGGGATGCCTGGTGTGCTGCAGTCCATAGGGGTAACAAAGAGTCAGGCACTACTGAGCATCTGAACTGACTGACTGACTGGCTGATCTTCCCTCCCTTCACTCTATCAAGTTTATGAAGGAAGGACTATCCTCCCTTCCTGCATAGCAGAAAATTTTCTTTGCTTATAGGATCCTTGATAGTCAAGCTCACCAGACCTACATCTTAATATATTAATGAAAGTTTAAAAAAAGTAGATAATTCTGCAAAGTTTAATTTTGGGGGACTATGGTTTTAGTGCATATTCAAACACCCAAGATGTTAAAAACTTAACACTCTTTTGCTTATATTCTGTATCAGTGCTAAACTCCTCAGAGAGAAACAAATTGTGCCTCTTTCTAATAAGGAGATCAGAATATGAATCAACAAGGCCAGTCGTGCAGTACAATTTGGATAACCAGAAGCAGCTGAGCTAGATCAGTGTCAAAGGAATGGACAGTCCAGATTTACCACAGACTCGAATGTCATGGTTACTAAAGCCAATTAGAAAGAGAAAGTGGCCACATGGCAATCCTCAGCGTGTGTGTGTGACCGTATGCACATGTGTGTGGGTGTGTTTTAACACAATTCCATGCTGCTGCCACCACCAAGATGGCTCAACTTATTCACATTACATGTTGGGTTGGCCAAAAAGTTTGAGTTTTTCCATACGATGTTACTGATAAACCTGAACTTTGGCCATTTCAGTATATTAAAGGTATATATTTAATAAACTTTACTATCTTATTTTTTTCCATTTTTATCCTATCCGTGTTTAGTAGTCATTATCTTTATTAATTTATAAAATTATAGAAATTTAGAACTAGAAAACATCATAAAATGTATCAAGCCCTGTACCATTAGTTACTGTAAAGAAGCTAAAAGATAGCAAAGTTAACAAGTTACCAGTATAACACAGCTAGTTGAATGAGGCAGTGAGAACTAAGGTATGCCAAGAATCCAGTTTCTTGGTTCCTACTGTCTTAAACTTCGTATGGAAGCCAATCTTTTCCTCCTTTGGGGAAGAAATGAACAGTTCTGGCAGTATGCCTAAGCAAATTTTTGATGCAGCTTAATTTAACATTATGGGACACTATTTCCTCCCCACACAGCTGTCAGTCAAGAGTGACCTTTAGCCAGACTTTTCATTTATACCTAATTCAGTGGTTCTTAAATTTTGTTGTGCACTAGAATCACCTGATACAGTTTTTAAATTCCCAGGATCCAGCATACCAATTAAACTGGGAAATATATTCCCAACATACCAATTAAACTGGAATGTCTGGGGTCGGAAACCAAGCATCAGTATCCAGTATCTTTTAAAGATCTTTCCCTAGATGAGCCCAGTGTACAGCAGACCAGTGAGAGAGCCTAACAATGATGAACTCTCTCCCTCTCATTCTCTCTGTCTCTTTGCATGGATTGTCTGTTTTTCTATAGTTTATCCTTTTTGAATTACCTTCCAAAATTAAATGTTATGCTTGGATACTTTTAAAATAGCTTCTATAATCATTCCTTAAAATCTTTACATTTACCTTAGGAAAGTCTAAGAGAATCTGATTACTCTGGGTAAATAAAATCATAGCTAACATTTTATTGTCAGAAAATAGTCTTTGATTAACATCAAAAAACTGTTTAACTAAGCACCTTACATTTCTTCCATGATTGTGGAAGCACTTGATTGCTCTTCATTATGCAATTATTGGACTGCTAATGCCTTTATGAGCTCTAATCACTTTTTTTGGCCTCCTCGCATTTATGGCTGTAGCTCTAATTGAGTTTACTAAGTAAGTAAATTATGCAATTGTCCATAATAAGATTGACAGGCCAATTTTCCTACTTCCTAAATAGCTAGTCACAGAACCACAGTACCTGGCAGAAAATACTAGAAATCTGAAAAATCTCCTTTATTGAGAATCCTACTTTACTGCCAGGTTGTCTAAACCTTGTTCCCTGCGCTTTTGATACCTTGCAATATTAAATCATATGCTTACAGCTGCCAAAACTAATATTATTGATAGAGCACAAAGAGATATTTATTGAACTTCCAAGTGCCAGGCTCTAATTGAACACATTATACATGTTGCCTTATTTAATCTTCACAAAAATTCTAAGACACATCTTTATTTTACAGTGAGATAAATGAGTCCCTATAAAGTTAAGTAACATGTCCAAGGCAGTCTGGTTGGGAGATAACAGATTCTGAATTAAAACTGTCAAAAAATTGTAAAAGACCACTAGATTGTTGTTGTTGTTATTGTTAAATCCAAACCTATTGACTTGGCAAACAATAGAACACAGGTCAGTAACACAATTCAGAGTAGTTGATGAGTGAGAAAAGTTAGAGATTTAATTGCTAAAAAGAAGGAAGGAGTTCACAGTGATTATTCTAGTTAAGCATTGAAAATTAACCCTCTGGATAAAAATCAAATAAATACATATTGTCAATACATAGTTTTTTAAGTTCAGTTCAGTTTAGTTCAGTCACTCAGTCATGTCTGATTCTTTGTGATCCCATGAACCACAGCAGACCAGGCCTCCCTGTCCATCACCAACTCCTGGAGTCCACCCAAAACCATGTCCATCGAGTCGGTGATTCCATCCAGCCATCTCATCCTCTGTCTTCCCCTTCTCCTCCTGCCCCCAATCCTTCCCAGCATCAGGATCTTTTCCAATGAGTTAACTCTTAGCATGAGGTGGCCAAAGTACTGGAGTTTCAGCTTCAACATCAGACCTTCCAACGAACACCCAGGACTGATCTCCTTTAGGATGGACTGGTTGGATCTCCTTGCAGTCCAAGGGACTCTCAAGAGTCTTCTCCAACACCACAGTTCAAAAGCATCAATTCTTCAGTGCTCAGCCTTTTTCACTGTTCAACTCTCACATCCATACATAACTACTGGAAAAACCATAGCCTTGACTAGACAGACCTTTGTTGGCAAAGTAATGTCTCTGCCTTTCAATAGGCTATCCAGGTTGGCCATAACTTTCCTTCCAAGGAGTAGGCGTCTTTTAATTTCATGGCTGCAATCACCATCTGCAGTGATTTTAGAGTCCCCCCAAAAATAAACTCTGACATTTTTCCCACTGTTTCCCCATCTATTTTTGATGAAATGATGGGACCAGATGCCATGATCTTAGTTTTATTAATGTTGAGCTTTAAGCCAACTTTTTCACTCTCACTCACCATAGTTCAAAAGCATCAGTTCTTCAGTGCTCAGCTTTCTTTATGGTCCAATTCTCACATCCATACATGGCTACTGGAAAAATCATAGCTTTGACTAGATGGGCTTTTACCAAAGAAAACATACAGATAGAAAATAACCAAATAATACCATGCTCACTAGCCTTTGTGGAAATGCAAATTAAAACCCTAATGAGTTATCTCTGCAAACCTATTA
Source organism: Antilocapra americana (assembly GCA_007570785.1). Classification (NCBI taxonomy): domain Eukaryota; kingdom Metazoa; phylum Chordata; class Mammalia; order Artiodactyla; family Antilocapridae; genus Antilocapra; species Antilocapra americana. Next base: position 45,749,497 of record ML660197.1, on the reverse strand, counting down.
GAGATAATTTTTAAAAAATTAGCAGTCCAAACTGCTGGTGAGTATGCAGAGAAACCAGAACTCAAAACATTGTTGATGAGAATGTAAAATACTACAGGTATTTTGGAAAACAGTTTGGCAGTTTCTTAAATAATTAAACATATGTTTTTTTATCTACCCAACATTCCTACTCCTAGGTATTTATCCTAGGGAAATTAAAACTTATTTCTTACAAAAATCTGTACATAAATAGTTTAAATGGCTTTATTTATAATCTCCAAAAAACTGGAGAGAAAAAAACAAATATCTTTCAATAGGTGAATGGACAATAAATTGTGTTATACTCACACAATGGGCTACAGTTCATCAAATAAAAGAAAACAAATTATGACAAGTGTAACAACATGGATCTTAAAGGATTGTGCTGAGTGAAGGAAGTTAGTTCCAAAGGCCCCATATGCTATGATTATATATATATGATCCTATATATAATATCCTATAAAAAGCAAATTATGAAACAGAGAACACATCAGTACCAAGGATTGGGGTAAAAGAATATTTGACTACAAAACATCAGTAGGAGAATTTAGGGTATGATGGAATTGTTTTGTGTCCAATATTTGACCACCTGATGTGAAGAGCTGACTAATTAGAAAATGCCCTGATGCTGGGAAAGATTGAAGGCAGGAGGAGAAGGGGATGACAGAGGACAAGATAGTTGGGTGGCATCACTGCCTCAATGGACATGAGTTTGAGCAAGTTCCAAGAGATGGTGAAGGACAGCAAAGCCTGGAGTGCTGCAGTCCATGGGGTCACAAAGAGTCAAACATGGCTGACTGACTGAACAACAATTGGTTATGGTGGTGATAGCACAAATCTGTGCAAGGGTTAAAACTCATGGACCTACACACATACACAAAGACTTTTGACATGATCATATGTTTTAATGAAATCCACAGTCAGAGGAGGAAAAAAATCCCATTACTCATTCATCAAGAGTCTTCATTTAGATCTAATAGAGGTCTGGTTTACTGAAGGCCCTCAGAGTTCATGGGCATTTAGTTGATTGAAATAAACTTTGATGAAGCCCAGCATTCAGCTTTCATATATCCTGAGAAAGTTCTGTTGTATGGTTAAAAAAAAAATCTTTTTCTAGTTCCTCTTCTATTCCTTTACCCTGAGGCAATAAGATGAGCACACAAAAGATAGATAAATTCTCAGATTTTAGGGTCTACAAGACCACCATATTGGTTTTGAGCATCATTTTCACAAAATTTCATCATATTTACTCAGATTATTCAAGTTTTATTATGTAAAGTTATCTGCTATATTAATCTACAGGATGATGGCTGCTCAAAAGAATTTAAGGTCCTCTTAACAAAGAGCACTAAAGAATTGATGCTTTCCTGAAGGAAATCAGTCCTGAATATTCATTGGATGGACTGATGTTGAAGCTGAAACTCCAATACTTTGACCACCTGATGCAAACATCTGACTCCTTGGAAAAGACTCTGATTCTAGGAAAGACTGAAGGCATGAGGAGAAGAGGACAACAGAGGATGAGATGGTTGGCTGGCATCACAGACTCGATGGACATGAGTTTGAGCAAACTCCGAGAGCTGGTAATAAATAGGGAAGCCTGGCGTGCTGCAGTCCATGGGGTGGAAAGAGTCAGACACCACTGAGCAACTGAACTGAACTGACAGTAGCAACAAGTGAAAATGACATAATGAATATTTATAAAGCATCTGTTAAACAATTTTCTATTTGGACGAGTCCTAAACAGAAGCAATATCCAATGGATTGGTTTTTCCCATGTTGGGCGTCCAACCGGATTACTACTGAATTTTACTTAAGTATCCAAATGCAATAGGAGTTATTAAGCAGCACACAAATGTTACCTTTTTAGTGACTAAAATACCTAAAGTTCTGTGGCCTAGCACCTTTAGACAAGCAAGTCTAAAGCTTTTTTGTAGTGTTTGTATAACATACACAGTCTACACAGTATCATTTGCCATTATTGCAATTGTAAAACTAGTTTCAAATACAGCATTTAAGGACCTAAAGCCAAGAGAGAAACCTGTGCTCAGAGCATCGGAAACTAGTATCTCTATCCTCCACTGGTAGATTTGCATGTCAATAGTTAGATGAAAGAACAATTTATTTTAGATACTACCAATATAGAAATATCACATATAAATCCTTCCCAGATGGCATCCTCCTACCTCTCTTCAAGTTCCCAGTGTGAGTTAATATTGTGTGTGTGCTCAGTCCCTCAGTTGTGTCTGACTCTTTGCAGCTCCATGTACTGTAGCCCACTAGACTCCTTTTGGCCTGGAATTTTTCAGGCAAGAATACTGGAGTGGGTTGCCATTTCCTACTCCAGGGGATCTTCCTGATCCAGGGATCAAACCTGTGTCTCTTGTGTCTCCTACATTGGCAGGTGGATTCTTAACCACTGTGCCACCTGGGAAGCCATGAGTTGATATTACCACCAATTGGCAGGTAGATTCTTTACCACTGTGCCACCTGGGAAGCCATGAGTTGATATTACCACCATATAAATATACCAAGGCACATGCACACAGTCTGAAATTTTGCTAAGTTTTTGTCAGTATGCATCTTGAGTATCTTAGGTTACAATAGAAAAAGTTTAATTAACCCAAGTAATGCAAAATTTTTTTTCCTTGATTGATTTGTCTAGTAAAAATTTCTTATTATTTCTTGTGATATGGTTCCATCAGGAATATTTTGTATTCTGTGGATTACAAAAGAGCTATTATCCTTTATAGGGGGTATTTGTGTCTTATTTACAAGGATTAAAATTACACTAGGAAAAAATTTTTTACTATTATAACTAGTTTTGCTTTTTTTTCCCACAAAACTGGTGGCTGAATATTATCAACCTGCATATTATAATTTTTATAGATAAGGTTATTAATTGTGGTATAATCAGAAATTAATTTCCATGGGTGAACCTTATCATAATTGCTGATGGTATTATTTTTAGTGGAATATTCTAATAGACAGAAAGCTCCTTGGTATTTCAGAAGGGTAACAAAACTCAAATTAATTAACTTTCTTAATACAGTGGTGGCCCTGCTGAATTCAGCAAATAGTTGCTTTTATAAAGAGTTTGTCCTAAAATTCAGATGGTCAGAAAAATAAGAAATAGCAGTTTCATGATTTAAAATAATTAGTAAGCTAAAATGTGAATAAGTAGTCCTGTTAATAGGCATTGATCTGAATATCTGGTTATGATTTAGATAATTCAGACTAAAATATAAGTGAATAAAACCTTGTGCCTAAGGTAGGAGTCTCTGAAATATTGAATACATTCTCTTGGAGGGAAAAATAAAATAAATTTAACAAGTGAAAATGATGAAAACTAAAGGTTGGGAATCAACAACACTGCTCAATACAGAACTTGAAAGGACCAAAACTGAGGCCCAGGCAGAAAGGGTTCTTAAACATTCTTAAATGGACTTTGAGAGAGGAATTGTCAAGAAAGTTTTCTAAGACAAAAACAAAGGAATCATATCACTATTTCTGCCTACATATTGATGCACGAGACATAGCCATATTTAGAACTACTGAGACCCTAAAGTCATGGGTGGATGTGCGAGAGGAAAGAATGGGAAATAAGCAAAATATTCCAGGTTAGGCATGGAGTGGTAGAAGCCACTTGAGTGCTTAGTACAAGTGGTCCAGAATGAATCTTAAGATGTATTTCTGGCTATAATATCCCTTACACACAGGGTATCCATAATCCCAGGTGGAACTTCTCAATGTGAAATAGAGGCTAAAAATAATTTAAATTATAGAGGTTTTGAAATATTATTGACCAACAAATTATTTGTAATGTATTATTGGATTGTTTACTACTTAAAATAATTGGTGCTGTTTGGCCACTCAGTCATGTCTGATTCTTTGTGACCCCATGGACTGCAGCACCCAGGCATCCTTGTCCATCACCAACTCCTGGAGCTTGCTCAAACTCATGTCCATCCAGTCAGTGATGCCATTCCACCAGCTCATCCTCTGTCATGCCCTCTCCTCCTGCCTTCAATCTTTCCCAGCATCAGGGTCTTTTCAAATGAGTCAGCTCTTCACATCAGGTGCCCAAAGTATTAGAGTTTCAGCTTCAGCATCAGTCCTTCCAATAAATATTCAGGATTGATTTCCTTTATGAGTAACTGGTATGATCTCCTTGCAGTCAAAGGACTTCTTTTTTTTTTTTTAATTTTCTTTACTTTATTGTGTTGGTTTTGCCATATACTTGCCATGGGTATACATATGTTCCCTCTCCAGAACCCCCCACCCTCCTCCCTCCCGATTCCCTCTCCCTGGGTCATCAAAGGAATTCTTAAGAGTCTTCCCCAACACAACAGTTCAAAAGCATCAATTCTTTGGTGCTCAGCTTTCTTTATGATCCAACTCTCACATCCATATATGACTACTGGAAAAAACCATAGCTTTGACTAGACAGACCTTTGTTGGCAAAGTAATGTCCCTGCTTTTTAATATGCTGTCTAGGTTGGTTATAGCTTTTCTTCCAAGGAGAAAGTGTCTTTTAATTTCATGGCTGCAATCACCATCTGCAGTGATTTTGGAGCCCAAGAAAATCAAGTCTCTCACTGTTTGCATTGTTTCCCCATCTATTTGCCATGAAGTGATGGGACCAGATGCCATGATCTTAGTTTTCTGAATGTTGAGTTTTAAGCCAACTTTTTGACTCTCCTCTCTCACTTTCATCAAGAGGCTCTTTAGTTCTTCTTCGCTTTCTGCCATAAGGATGGTGTCATTTGCACATCTGGAGAAGGCAATGGCAACCCACTCCAGTACTCTTGCCTGGAAAATCCCATGGACAGAGGAGGCTGGTAGGCTGCAGTCCAAGGGGTCGCTAAGAGTCCGACACGACTGAGCGACTTCACTTCCACTTTTCTCTTTCATGCATTGGAGAAGGAAATGGCAACCCACTCCAGTGTTCTTGCCTGGACAATCCCAGGGAAGGGGGAGCCTGGTGGGTTGTCGTCTATGGGGTTGCACAGAGTCAGACACAACTGAAGCGACTTAGCAGCAGCAGCATCTGCATATCTGAGGTTATTATTCTTCCTGGCAATCTTGATTCCAGCTTGTGCTTCATCCAGTCCAGTGTTTCTCATGATGTACTCTACATATAAATTAAATAAGCAGGGTGAAAATATACAGTCTTGACATACTAATTTTCTGATTTGGAACCAGTCCATTGTTCCATGTCCAATTCTAACTGTTGGTTGTTGACCCGCATACAGATTTCTCAGAGGCAGGTAAAGTGGTCTGGTATTCCCATCTCTTGAAGAATTTTCCACAGTTTGTTGTGATCCATGCAGTCAAAGACTTTGGCATAGTCAATAAAGCAGAAGTAGATGTTTTTCTGGAACTCTCTTTTTCTATGACCCAACAGAGGTTGGCAATTTGATTTCTGGTTCCTCGGCCTTTTCTAAATCCACTTGAAAATCTGGAAGTTCTCAGTTCACATACTGTTGAACCTAAATTGGAGAATTTTGAGCATTACTTTATTAGTGTGTGATATGAGTGTAATTGTGCGGTAGTTTGAACATTCTTTGGCACTGCCTTTGTTTGGGATTGGAATGAAAACTGATCTTTTCCTGTACTTTAAATAGATACTATCCAAATACTATTTTTGAAAATAAAATTTTTCCAAAAACTAAAAATAACACCATCTAGAGCATTAAACAAAATCTTAAAAGCCTGTGTTGAGAATATGAACAGTAACAAATAATAAAAGCAAAAAATTATTCTCACTTTAATCAGTTTTAAAATAATATTTGGCTCTAATGCTATGTCTTAGTACTTTTTTGAAGAGTTGGTTTTTCTATATAATCTTATTCCCTTTCATAAAACTGCCTGCAGTTTTCTTCAACATTCTGAAATTATTGACTTCCTCAATTGATACTCCTTATAGATTACAACACCTTAATATAAGATCTCTCTGTATGGGTGCTCAGATGCTTGGTAAACTTCTAGCAATATCTGTTAAAAAAAGAATTTATCAATAATAATTTTAAACTGAAACGGAAATGTGTCAATTTCAACCCAAATATTTTCACAAGCATGGCTTTTTTGCTTCTATTCAAAATGTTATCTTTAAAAAATATTTTTACAAGACTCAATTCATCAAATAAATCATCTCTTTTTATGATTCTTTTTATTGCTTTGTCAGACTTAGATGCTGCAAAATCACAGTCCTTCTCAGTTTCATTTCATTCTGGCATGGAATATAAATTTATCTAATTAAAAATAGAAGTTTCATAAAGAGTCTCCTTGCAAGTAAAGATACTTCAATATGCAGTTAAAGAATTTCAAATTTAAGTCTTATACATCATTTGAAATTATTATTATTATTTTTTTATTATTGTTTTTGCCATACATTGTCATGATATCACCATGGGTTTACATATGCTTCCCCTCCAGATCCCCCCTCCCTCCTCCCCCCCCCCCGGGCAAGCTCGCTGCACCAGTCCCGAGCATCAATCCTGGGCTGGCGATTGATTAGACACATGACAATTAACATGCTTCAATGCCCTTCTCCCATATCATCCCACCCTTACCCTCATCCACAAAGTCCACGAGTCTATTCTATACATCTGCGTTCCTTTTGTTGTCTCCCATGTTGGGTTCTCGTTACTGTCTTCCTAAATTCCATATATCTGTGTTAATATACTGTATTGTTGTTTTTGCTTCTGGCTTACTTCACTCTGGATAATGGGCTCCAGTTTCGTCCATCTGAGTAGAATTGCTTCAAATGAATTTTTTTTTAATGCTGAGTAATATTCCATTGTGTATATGTGCCACAGCTTTCTTATCCATTCATCATTTGATGGGCATCTAGGTTGTTTCCATGTCTTAGCTATTGTAAACAATGCAGCAATGAACATTGGGGTACACGTGGCTCTTTCAATTCTGGTTTCCTCGGTGTATATGCCCAGCAGTGGGATTGCTGGGTCATACGACAGGTCTATTTGCAGTTTTTTAAGGAACCTCCACACTGTTTCCCATAGTGGCTGTACTAGTTTGCATTCCCACCAACAGTGTAAGAGAGTTCCCTTTTCTCCACATCCTCTCCAGCATTTATTGCTTGTAGACTTTTGGATGGCAGCCATTCTGACTGGTGTAAAGTGGTACCTCATTGTGGTTTTGATTTGCATTTCTCTGATAATGAGTGATGTTGAGCATCTTTTCATGTGTTTGTTAGCCATTTTTATGTCTTCTTTGGAGAAATGTCTGTTAAGTTCTTTGGCCCACTTTTT
>ML660197.1:45352803-45741805 GCA_007570785.1 Antilocapra americana | reverse complement strand
AAGACAGTATGGTACTGGCACAAAGACAGAAATATAGATCAATGGAACAGAATAGAAAGCCCAGAGATAAATCCACGCATCTATGGACACCTTATCTTTGACAAAGGAGGCAAGAATATACAATGGAGAAAAGACAACCTCTTTAACAAGTGGTGCTGGGAAAACTGGACAGCCACTTGTAAAAGAATGAAACTAGAACACTTTCTAACACCATACACAAAGATAAACTCAAAATGCATCAAAGATCTAACATAAGACCAGAAACTATAAAACTCCTAGAGGATAACATAGGCAAAACACTCTCTGACATAAACCAAAGCAGGATCCTACATGACCCACTTCCCAGAATATTGGAAATAAAAGCACGAATAAACAAATGGGACCTAATTAAAATTAAAAGCTTCTGCACAACAAAGGAAACTATAAGCAAGGTGAAAAGACAGCCTTCAGAATGGGAGAAAATAATAGCCAATGAAGCAACGGACAAACAATTAATCTCAAAAATATACAAGCAACTCCTGCAGCTCCATTCTAGAAAAATAAACAACCCAATTAAAAAGTGGGCCAAAGAACTTAACAGACATTTCTCCAAAGAAGACATAAAAATGGCTAACAAACACATGAAAAGATGCTCAACATCACTCATTATCAGAGAAATGCAAATCAAAACCATAATGAGGTACCACTTTACACCAGTCAGAATGGCTGCAATCCAAAAATCTACAAGCAATAAATGCTGGAGAGGATGTGGAGAAAAGGGAACTCTCTTATACTATTGGTGGGAATGCAAACTAGTACAGCCACTATGGGAAACAGTGTGGAGGTTCCTTAAAAAACTGCAAATAGTCCTGCCATATGACCCAGCAATCCCACTGCTGGGCATATACACTGAGGAAACCAGAATTGAAAGAGCCACGTGTACCCCAATGTTCATCGCTGCATTGTTTACAATAGCCATGACATGGAAGCAACCTAGATGCCCATCAAATGATGAATGGATAAGAAAGCTGTGGCACATATACACAATGGAATATTACTCAGCATTAAAAAAAAATTCATTTGAAGCAATTCTACTCAGATGGACGAAACTGGAGCCCGTTATCCAGAGTGAAGTAAGCCAGAAGCAAAAACAACAATACAGTATATTAACGCATATATATGGAATTTAGAAAGATGGTAACGAGAACACAACATGCGAGACAGCAAAAGGAACGCAGATGTATAGAATAGACTCGTGGACTCTATGGATGAGGGTAAGGGTGGGATTATATGGGAGAATGGCATTGAAGCATGTTAATTATCATATGTCTAATCAATCGCCGGCCCAGGATTGATGCTTGGGGCTGGTGCATCGAGATTTCCTGGGGGGAGGGAGGAGGGAGGGAGGAGGGAGGGGGGGAGCATATGTAAACCCATGGTGATATCATGGCATTGTATGGCAAAAACAATAAAGAAAAAAAAAAAGAAAGTTCAAAGTTAAAAGCCCCAATGAATTAGGGATGTGATTAGTAACATTATAAAATGCCTTCCCATATCCTTCAAAAAAACAAAACAAAACAAAACAAATGATTTTACCAATAATGTTAAATTTTTCAACTGAATTTCTGGTAATATTCAGAATACTGTCACTTGCTTCTGCTCTGATAGTATAAATTTCCAAAATTTTACTTTAACTTCTATGAATTGCATAAAAATATAAAACAAAAATATTTTATTTGAGGAATCTGATGACAGGATCTAAAACAGATATTATTTAACTGTTTCCAAATGTCTACTAGGAAAACTGAGACATAAACATAATTTTGTCATTGGTGTACAATAAAATTCAATTGAAAAGGGACAAAACTAATTTGCAAGAGTAGTCATTTGATAAAAAATTAAATGTCATACTTACCAGAGTGATATTTAAAGGCATATTCTACAGACTCACATGTTAAATTGCAGTCTTCAAGCATAATGTCCTTAAATGAACTATTAATATTTGAGATAGATGATTCATTTTCATACCTTCAAGTTTTCAGGGTCAGTTATGTTGCATGTCCCGCGAGTGTTGGCTGCTAACTGTCCAAATACATTCTGTATGAGTTATACTTAAGCATCAGAAATTTACTACTTAGTTCATCATATTTAATGCCCTTTTGACTTTTGAGAGCTATTAAACATTAGAAATGTTACCAACTGCCAAAATGTATAAGTAGGTTTAGATTTATAACTAGACAGTAAATAGCAATTACTCTGTAATTAGATCTCTGTACCCTATAGAGCAGGACAGCTCAGCCTCTATTTCTCCATATAGATTTTTTATATTCACTTAATCTAAAATCTTCATTCTCTTCTGAACCCAATGACTAATAATAACTTCATGAATTTAACAAGGCATAGCATGGACCACAGCATAATTGGCTTGTACCTCAAAAGGTTACCTCCTGCCTCTACCTGACATCAGAAGATTTAGCTATTCCCATTTTGTGCAATTTTATCACTATTTTAAAAGGCCCTGTCTGCTGTGTTGGAATGGGCCAGTGGTATCACACTTAATTTCTAACTTTATAAGAACTTATGGTAAATTTTCAACTCACATTATAGATATAGATAAGGATTCCATCAATACAACTCACCAGTGTATCTCTGTAACCAAGTTGTTTTAAACTGAAAGAATAATGTTCCAAGATGCGTGTGTTTATTCAATAGTGATATGATGAACTCTAATCATGTGCAAGACCTATTCTAAGGGCTTTAGGTATACCCCAATGAATAAGATATGATTTTATCCATGAAAGGTTTATAATCACCTTAAGAATTTATAGCATCGCTTTAAATCAGCCAGGACTCTACTACCACATAAATTTTTCTGGTAGGCATAAAATAAATGAGATCTGTTGCGTTGAGCTCTAAACATGAGCAGTGAACAATCTAAAAGTAAGATTAAGACTACAATCCATTCATAACAGTACGCCAAAATAAAAAGTTTAGGAATAAATTTAACAAAAGTACAATCAAGTGGTAAAGAATCTGCCTGCGAATGCAGGAGATGCTAGAGACACAGGATTGATCCCTGGATCAGAAAGATCCCCTGGAATGGGAAATGGCAACCCACTCCAGTATTCTTGCCTGGGAAATCCCACGGACAGAGGACTCCAGCAGGCTACAGTCCATGGGTCACAAAGAGTCAGGCATGATTAAGCAAACACACATTCATTTTTTACATTACAATACTGATAAAGAGAAAGTTACAAAACTTGGCTGAGGGAAAATAAATGGAGACACTCCACATTTGTGGATTAGAAGACTTCTTATTATTAAAATTTTAATTCTCCATACATTATTCTATAGATTCAATGTAACCTTATGAAAATTCCTACAGGTATTTTTGTAGCATTTGGTAAACAGAAATTTATATGGAAATGGAAAACTAGATTATTCAAAAGAATTTTGAAAAAGAATAAAGTTGGAGGCCTTTTACTTTCTGATTTTGAAACTAACTGTAAAATTATGGCCATCAACAAGGTGTGATACAAATACAAGGATAGACATTTGTAGGCCAACAAAGCAGAATTAAGTCCATAAATAAACTCATATTTATAGTTAATTGATTTCTGAAAAAGTGTCAAGTAAACTCACTGGGAGAGCATTGTCTGTTCAATCAGGTTATTCCATTCCTACAAAGACTTGCACATGAATGTTTACAGTAACACTATTCATAACAGCCAAAAACTAGAGATAACTAAACGGCCATCAGCTGAGGAAAGGATAGGCAAAATATGGAGATGCATACAGTGGGATGTTCTTCAAAAATGTAAAAGAACAAACTAACTGGCATTTGCTGTATCAGACATGAACTTCAAAAACATTGTAAAAAGTGAAAAATTCGACATGAAAAGATATATATTCAATGGTTCCATTTACATGAAATGTCAAGAAAAGGGGCAAATTTATAAAGACAAAAAGTCAACCAGTGATTGCTTGAGGTTGAATGTTGGGAAAGTTCAGTTCAGTTCAGTCACTCAGTTGTGTTCAAAAGTTTGTGACCCCATGAATGGCAGTACACTAGGCCTCCCTGTCCATCACCAGCCCCCAGAGTCTACCCAAATCCATGTCCATTGAGTCGGTGATGCCATCCAGCCATCTCATCCTCTGTCATCCCCTTCTCCTCCTGCCCCCAATCCTTCCCAGCATTAGGGTCTTTTCCAATGCATCAACTCTTCACATAAGGTGGCCAAAGTACTGGAGTTTCAACTTCAACATCAGTCCTTCCAATGAACACCCAGGACTGGTTGGATCTCCTTGCAGTCCAAGGGACTCTCAAGAGTCTTCTCCAACACCACAGCTCAAAAGCATCAATTCTTCAGTTCTCAGCTTTCTTCACCATCCAACTCTCATGTCCATGCATGACTACTGGAAAAACCTTGACTAGACGGAACTTAGTTGGTTAAGTAATGTCTCTGCTTTTCAATATGCTATCTAGGTTGGTCATGACTTTCCTTCCAAGGAGCAAACGTCATTTAATTTCATGGCTGCAATCACCATCTGCAGTGATTTTGGAGCCCCCAAAAATAAAATCTGACACTGTTTCCACTGTTTCCCCATCTATTTCCCATAAAGTGATGGGACCAGGTGCCATGATCTTAGTTTTCTGAATGTTGAGCTTTAAGCCATTTTTTTCACTCTCCTCTTTCACTTTCATCAACAGGCTTTTTAGTTCCTCTTCACTTCCTGCCATAAGGGTGGTGTCATCTGCATATCTGAGATTATTGATATTTCTCTCAGCAATCTTGATTCCAGCTTGTGCTTCCTCCAGTCCAGCGTTTCTCATGATGTACTCTGCATACAAGTTAAATAAGCAGGGTGACAGTACACAGCCTTGACGTACTCCTTTTCCTATTTGGAAACAGTCTGTTGTTCCATGTCTGGTTCTAACTGTTGCTTCCTGACCTGCATATAGGTTTCTCAAGAGACAGGTCAGATGGTCTGGTATTCCCATCTCTTTCAGAATTTTCCACAGTTTATTGTGACCCACACAGTCAAAAGCTTTCGCATAGTCAATAAAGCAGTAGATGTTTTTCTGGAACTCTCTTGCTTTTTTGATGATTCAGCGGATGTTGGCAGTTTGATCTTTGGTTCCTCTGCCTTTTCTAAAACAAGCTTGAACATCTGGAAGTTCACAGTTCATGTATTGCTGAAGCCTGTCTTGGAGAATTTTGAGCATTACTTTACTAGCATGTGAGATGAGTACAATTGTGCAATAGTTTGAGCATTCTTTGGCATTGCCTTTCTTTGGGATTGGAATGAAAACTGACCTTTTCCAGTCCTGTGGCCATTGCTGAGTTTTAAAATTTGCTGACATATTGAGTCCGGCAGTTTCCAGGGTTTGAAATAGTTCAACTGGAATTCCATCACCTTCACTAGCTTTGTTCATAGTCATGCTTTCTAAGGCCCACTTGACTTCATATTCCAGGATGTCTGGCTCTAGGTGAGTTATCATGCCATCGTGACTATCTGGGTCATGAAGATCTTTTTTGTACAGTGCTTCTGTGTATTCTTGCCACCTCTTCTTAATATCTTCTGCTTCTGTTAGGTCCATACCATTCTATCCTTTATTGCGCCCATCTTTGCATAAAATGTTCCCTTGGTATCTCTAATTTTCTTGAAGAGATTTCTGGTTTTTCCCATCCTGTTGTTTTCCTTTATTTCTTTGCATTGATCGCCGAGGAAGGTTTTCTTATCTCTCCTTGCTATTCTTTGGAATTCTGCATTCAGTTAGGAAAGGGGACATGTAAATAGACATGACGGGTATTATCAGGGAGATGAAAATGTTCTAAAATTGATTTATGGTGATAGTTGTACCGCTCAGTAAAAATTTATGAAGATCATTGAATTATATGCCTGAAATGGATAAATTTTATGATATGCAACATATATGTCAATACAGTTGTTTTTAAAAGTGAAGAAAGGGAAATACATCTTTAACTGACAAGGAAGTAGGTAGGATAGCAGTTAAGAACATCTGATAATGTATTTTACATTGTACTCCATAATATATTCAAACCAATCTGAAATATAGACAAGCTCCTTCCAACTGAAAAAAATATTGGACAGTGACCTGATCACTATTATAGCTACACAAGAGATTTTGTATGTGATTTCCACTCCAATAAAATGACAGTAACAATGGAAACACTAAATAACAAGTCGAAGATTGAATTTACCCTGCAGCTCACCCAGAAACAGTCAAGGCTGTGCAAGAAGAAAAATGCTCAAACTCACTCAAACAGCGAGTGTTAGATGAGACTGGCTTGAGAAGAAAAAGATTCTTGGGTGTTTTGTTTTCTGTGCCACAGAACTAGCACGATCTTAGTTCCCTGACGAGGGATCAAAGTCAGGCACACAACAGTAGAAGTATAGACTCCTAAGCACTGGACTGGCAAGGAAGTCTCTCAGGTGTTTTAAAAGCATTCATGACTTTCCAGGCTCAGATTCTCTTACAGATTGAATACAGAGCCTGCCATTCAATTGTTTCCCCTACTTTAAACTTACAGAACCCAAAAGATTATGACCCCTCAAAATGCTATTAGAATATTAGACTGATCTCAAACTTAAGAATAGTTCAGTAAATTCAGAAATGATTTGTGCTTAGAAACTGGATCACAGTAAAACATTTTAAGTCTTTATAAGCGTGTGCAATAGAAGCTTTTTTGGACATATCTATTTAGCTACTTGCAAAAACAAAACAAAACCATCCAGTCACTTCCTAAAGCACACTGATCTGCCCATGGTGTGCTGAGTGTTCAAAGTCTGTTGTTCTCTCATATAATCCTGGGCACCTCTATTGCCACCAATTGAGTCACAGTTTTGCCCAAAGTCTGCTATTTACTCTCAAATCATTATTGTAATTATGTTATTTAATTAAATATTAACAATGGTGGAGTAAGAACCTCTGAAAATCCTCTTCTCCATCAAGGCAAATGAGAATGCTGAAGAAAATTTGTTGGAACAAACTTTTCCAGAACTCTGAAAATTAAATGTTTGTCTCAATTTAAGGAGTCTTTTTTTTTATTTAATTTAATTTTAGTAAGAACAAGTTTTGTGGCATTTGAATTTGCTGTTTTCTCCTCTCCCTTCCCCAGCTATTCAGTAAGCCTTCAAAACCAACAGCTCACAATAATCATGGAAAGGAAAAAAACCCAGCCACCTTAAAGTTGATAGGGCAGAATGGGTTGAAGGTTTTCCTGAACAAAGCCCCATTTCCAGAGAACGGCATTATCTGACCTATTCAGTGGTCCCCTGACTCAGAGCTTACCTTGTACAGTCTTTTCCCTGGGAGCATTAGTGAAAAATAATCAGAGGAAATTGTTTAACATTACAGTTGCCTGAGGTGGTGAATTAGAATTTCAACCAAAAAGTTGAAAAGGAAAAGCTAGGGAAAGAGACATCCACAGGGGGCTTTGAAAATTCTGATGTATTCTTGGGAATCTAGAAGTCCATTTGCATGTGTAGGTCATAGCTCTGCTCTGAACTTCTTCTGTAATTATTATTAAAACCACATCTCTTAACATTTAATTATAGGGTACCACATGTAACTAATAATTACAGGCTACTTTCTTCTCCCCAACATTATATTAACAGCTAAGTTTTATATAACACTGACTATGTACCAGGCACTGTTCTAAGTGCTTTAGATTTTTTGGCTCATTCAATCCTCATAATAAATTAAATATTATCATTATCCCCATTTTACAGAGGTGAAAACAGAGTACTTAAAATCCCAAAGTCAAATAATTGGAACTGGGATTTGAATTCTGGTTTTATAAAACCAAGGAATGTCACTTCTGCTTGACCTCTAGCTTATTGAAAAGGGCAGAGACTTTTGAGTCAAAGACTTGAGGATATGCAACTCTCCAATTTCATTTCATCTCTATGAGTCTCAATTTTCTCTTTAAAATCAATCTGATAATACTATTTCATTAAAATTATTATGAATATTAAACTGCAGTATGTATAGAAATATACTTTATATCTTGAAAAGTACTAATAGAAATATTTGCTCATTAGCTACTCACTTCAGGAAGAAGTCAAGAAGAAAGGTATGATTGATACAGCAGAGTCAATAAGACCTGGACTTGATTCTGACTTGAATGTTTGCTACCTCTGAGACCTTGGGCAAGTCATTTAACCTTCCTGGGTTTTAGTATTGACACCTATAAGGATAATACACTCCCACTCCTCAATTTTCTGAGTTCTGAGGACTAACAAATAAATAAATAAACAAAACACCTAATGAATATTGTGTATTCAATGAACATCATTTCCCCTCTTCATATATATATACTTTTCAGATTCTTTTCCCTTATAGTTTATTATAAGATGTTGAATACAGTTCCCCGTGCGTAGGATCTCATTGTATATTTTATATATAATAGTTTGTATCAGCTAATCCCTAACTAATACTTAGAAGAACTA
Organism: Antilocapra americana; assembly: GCA_007570785.1. NCBI lineage: Eukaryota > Metazoa > Chordata > Mammalia > Artiodactyla > Antilocapridae > Antilocapra > Antilocapra americana. The sequence continues at coordinate 45,733,348 of ML660197.1, read as the reverse complement.
TACAAAAGAGATCTTCATAACCCAGATAACCACGATGATTTGATCACTCACCTAGAGCCAGACATCCTGAAATGTGAAGCCAAGTGGGCCTTAGAAAAGCTATGAACAAAGCTACTGGAGGTGATGGAATTCCAGTTGAGCTATTTCAAATCCTAAAAGATGATCCTGTGAAAATGCTGCCCTCAGTATGCCAGCAAATCTGGAAAACTCAGCAGTAGCCACAGGAATGAAAAAGGTCAGTTTTCATTCCAATCCCAAAGAAAGGTAATGCCAAAGAATGCTCAAAATACCTCACAATTGCACTCATCTCACATGCTAGCAAAGTGATGCTCAAAATTCTCCGAGCCAGGCTTCATCACTACATGAACCGTGAACTTCCAGGTGTTCAAGCTGGATTTAGAAAAGGCAAAGGAACCAGAGATCAGATTGCCAACATCTGCTGGATACCAAAAAAGCAAGAGAGTTCCAGAAATACATCTACTTCTGCTTTATTGACTATGCCAAAGACTTTGACTGTGTGGATCATAAGAAACTGGAGAAAATTCTTCAAGAGATGGGAATACCAGACCACCTTACCTGTCTCCTGAGAAATCTATATGAAAGTCAAGAAGCAACAGTTAGAATTGGACATGGAAAAATGGACTGGTTCCAAATTGGAAGAGAAGTACGTCAAGGTTGTATATTGTCACCTGGCTTATTTAACTTATATGCAGAGTACATCATGAGAAATGCTAGGCTGGAGGAAGCACAAGCTGGAATCAAGATTGCCAGGAGAAATATCAGTAACCTCAGATATGCAGATGACACCACCCTTATGGCAGAAAGTGAAGGAGAGCTAAAGAGCTTGTTGATGAAAGTGAAAGAGGAGAGAGAGAAAAAAATGGCTTAAAGCTCAACATTCAGAAAACTAAGATCATGGCATCTAATTCCATTACTTCATGGCAAATAGATGGGGGAAATAGTGGAAACAGCGGCAGACTTTATTTTTTTGAGCTCCAAAATCACTGAAAATGGTGACTGCAGCCATGAAATTAAAAGACACTTGTTCCTTGGAAGAAAAGCTATGACCAACCTAGACAACATATTAAAAAGCAGAGACATTACTTTATCAACAAAGTTCTGTCTAGTCAAAGCTATGGTTTTTCCAGTAGTCCTGTATGGATGTGAGAGTTGGACTATAAAAAAGCTGAGCACTGAAGAATTAATGCTTTTGAGCTGTGATGTTGGAGAAGACTCTCGAGAGTCCCTTGGACTGCAAGGAGATCCAATCAGTCCATCCTAAAGGAAACCTGTCCTGAATATTCATTGGAAGGACTGATACTGAAGCTGAATCTCCAATACTTTGGCCACCTGCTGAGAAGAACTGACTCATTTGAAAAGACTCTGATGCTGGGAAAGATTGAAGGCGGGAAGAGAAGGGGATGACAGAGTATGAGTTGGTTGGATGGCACCATCGACTCAATGGACATGAGTTTGAGTGAACTCCAGGAGTTGGTGATGGACAGGGAGGCCTGGCACACTGCAGTCCATGGGGTCGCAAAGATTCGGACATGACTGAGCAATCGAACTAAACTGAATCGAATCCCAAACTCTTAATTTATTCCTTTCCCCCTTCCCCTTTTGTAACCGTAGTTTTTCTATGTCTGTGAGTCTGTTTCTGTTTTGTAAATAAGCTCATCTCATTTTTTTTTAGATTCCACATATAAATGGTATATGTCTTTCTCTGCCTGTCTTACTTCCCTTAAATATGATAATCTCTAGGTCTATCCATGTTGCTGCAAATGGCAGTGTTTCATCCCTTTTTATGACTAATATTCCATTGTGTGTATACATACTATATCTTCTTTATCTATTCATCTGTTAGTAGACATTTACATTGACTATTGTAAATAGTCTGCCATAGCTTCTAAGGTGTGCAGAGCTGCTTAGAACTCACTAGATCATTGTCTCTAAATACAGCTGTGGCTGTGCCTCCACTCCATGTATCTTCTGTGTTCAAAATTTGAAAATACAGTTTCAAAGCAGATTACATATTCACTCTGTTGCTAAACCAGAATTTCCCTATCTCTTTAACTGTGGTAAGTCTACTTCCCAGAAACCTACATGGATTAAAAATCCAAGTTCTATATGTGCTCAATAATAATAATATTAAAAGCATTAAGTATTGAGTGTGTTATCTGATAAGCACTTTTTAAAGTATTAGCTGATTTAATTTTCTTATGAATCCTTTGAGGGATTACAGAGTAGAAAACTGAAAAACTGAGAGAGATTATCTACCAGACTCATCACACCTGATAGGTAGTGGAGTTAAATTCTGGCTACAAAATCTACACATTTAGTCACGGTGCCTGCCCTTCTGCCTTTCAGAAATGGTAGCCAAAGCAGGAATGTGGCCAGAGGCAGGTGATGGAGTAGATGCTTATTCACACCTGTAGGACACCTGGCTGCAAGGTAGAAAAGTCACTAAAGTAGATGGTAAGCTTTTTACTAGGACACATGTAAGAGAAACCAGGATCTCTTTAAGGAAATGGGACTTAGAGCAATAAATATTCTATTCAGCCCCCTACAAGATAAAGAGAAAAAATCTTTTTATTCATACAAAAGAAACATTAACTTTGAACAATAATGCTGTGATAAATACCAAGACTTTGTCCCCACAATAATGCATGCATATTTATGGTATCCTCGCAGCCTAAATAGATTTTGTTTCGGTTGCTATTACTTAAATCAAGCAGCATATCCTACCCTCACTTGGAAGCCAACAAAACCACCATCTTCAGCAACTTGCCTCACTGCTCCTGGAGGCAGCTGGTACTTAAACTAGGAGGAGCCTTGGGAAATGTTATAGCAGGCCTTTAATCTCTATAATGACAGCGCTTAGACTCTAATTATCCCGGCAAATAGTTCACGCTACAACAGTGCGAGCAAAGGCCACGTTGTTTTTTCTTCCCAGTGTTTTCCTCAAACTACACTCAAAGAGATGATCAGGGCAATTATCCAGGGTGGACTTGCCATGAAATAGAAAAATGCTTCTTTGGGGAAGTCAAGACTACCTTAAGGATATATGACCACAGGATGGAAACAATTCTTTAAGTCCTGAAATTTAATCAAGCCTTGCTAACAACTGAACAATAGTCACCTGCTTGCTATTAAAGTTCCAACTGTTAAAATTTAGTCTTCTAAAAATATAGAACATTTCAATCTTAATATGTTATTTTAAAACATAGAGCCATCGTTTTCATAAGAGACTGGGCCAGCCTAAAGACAAGAAAAGAAATATACAAGCTGTCATGCCATTAGATGTACAGACCAAGGGGAAAAAAACAGAAAGGTAAATATCCCTGTAGTCTGGTATATATGTGAAAGATCCCATTTTAACATTTTTAATCCCCATTTCATTTTTTTTTTTATTATTGTTTTTGCCATACATTGTCATGATATCACCATGGGTTTACATATGCTTCCCCTCCGGATCCCCCCTCCCTCCTCCCTCCCCCCCAGGAAATCTCGCTGCACCAGTCCCGAGCATCACAGATAAGTAAAGTGAGATTATGCAATTTGTTCAGGGTCACATAACTCATAAGTAAGAATTCAGACCCAAGTGTTCCGGCATGAGAATCTAGACTCACTCCATTATACTGAGCTATCTCTCCTGAGAATGGTAGGATTTGAACTGACCCTTAAACAAGTATAGACTTTATCAAAATTAAGAGAATGCAGAGCATTCCAAAAGAGAAAATAAGCCAAGGCATAGAGTAAACTGGAATGTCTTAGAAGGATATAATAAAGAGAATGGGGATACAAGTGGAGAATTTTGCAAGAGATCAATTAGAAAATATGAGAGCAGAAAGAAAACCTCAAGAAAGAAAAATGAAGAAAGTGGTAGGGAAACTGATCTGATAACTATATGTTTTAAAATAATGCCACTTATCAAAAAACCTCTGTGTTCCATGTAAACATTATTTCATTCAACTTTCAAGTCTTTGGAAATTTTAAGCATTATTATTATTATCATGATGGTTTCTCCTGCTCTGAGAGCAAAGCTCCTCTGGATGTGGAAATTCCATAGTAATTCTCTAAATCTAGCAAAGCTATAAACTAAATGACACCACCCAGATAATGGGAACCAGTAGAAAAACCTGACGGTGATATTCAGAAAGAAAGTGTAGACAAAAATTATTATATTTTTAAATAGAGCTTAAAATATCAAATTACCATCTTAAAGAACTATCATTCACAAATCTTGATGTATCCAGCATGCAATCTCAAAACTGTTTGTGAATAAATTGATTTTATAAATAGAAAATGATTAAATAGTGTAATTAACTTTGAATGAATACGTACTTAATGAAGTATCTTATTCTAAACATACTCTTTGAGGAGAAAAATAATTATTGTGGTGAGAGTTGAACCAAATTTTGTTCACATTAGGCTTATATTTATTTCATTCAATAACTCCTTAGAAGAGCTACTGTGCTAAGCATTCTCCAGAGACTTTGGAAGAATTAGTCCCTCCACCAGGCCGTGTGGCACTCATTGTCATGTTTTCTATCTCTTTGCTCCCACCCTTCTTCCTCTCCTTACTGAGGTCTTTAGATCAGGGTATACACCTGGCTCAAGATTTGCCAATCTTTAGTCTACCCAGGAACCCACAACAAATTATGACCTGGATATAAAATAGGAACTAAAAGAATCCTCCTTTGGAAATTTGAACTAAGAAACTATGGAGAAAATTGCTAGATAATAATAAAAGCCAAAAGATGAAGTCATATACAGTCCATGCTAGAACAGTGTGGGCATTGTGCCATCAGATTTAGAGGAAGCTGATCTGACAGGGAGAACATGAGACAGAATGAGAGAGGCCATGCATCCCCTGAGGGAGAGAGAGAGAGATAAAAACAAAATCCTTAGTTTCTAATGTTTTCCCTGTTCCATTTCCCAAGAGTCTTATACATACTCTGGTGCCTGTATTTAGATGTCTGTGTGATTCCACCAGCTGTCCTTACAATAACATTTTTGTTAAGTGTTTTTCAAGGCTTTTCTGTTCCCTGCCAGAAAGATATTCTTGCTTACGTGGCTTGCTGTGATTCCTGCCCTGAACTGTCATTCCAAGGGTTCAAAGATGACTTAAAGAGAGTCTTGCTCCTAAAAGTCTGGCAATCAGGTAGAAAACAAATATAGGCACACATGACATATAATATGACAGATTGTATAAAAGAGTACAAAGTACAATCACAGTACTGTGGAAAGAATGTCTGGTTCAAATTAGTTGTATTTAAGAAGGCTTCTTGAAGAAAGTGAAATTTTCACTGGATCTTAAATAATGTTAGAATTTCAAAAGTAAGGAAAGGTGAAGAACTATCAGAACAAGGCAATTCTTAGATGAGAAGCTATTCTGAAACCAGTTTACTGTATTGTGCACGTAGAATGGGAAAATTTAAGAGGAGATAAAATAAGCATGGTACATGCCATAGAATGTGTCAGTTATTGTCTATCCCATGGAGACTTTTAATGGAGAAATTAGTTTATTAATATGTTTCTAATAAGCTTATAATTGAATGTTTAGTGTTTACTAGGAGCAGAGGAAGGCAAGATGATATACCAGTTATTAGGCTAACTGATTCTTGCAGGTTTGATCCCGAAGACCAAGAAGTGGCTTTCCTGAGTTTAATGTATAAGCAAGATTCAAGGAAATTTGTTTAGAAAGTAGAGTTCCACAGGTCACAGTGGAAAGGGTTGAGAAAGAAATCAGTAGCAAGAGGGTAGGCCAAGAGGAGAGGATGAACAAGGCAATGCAAAACTTAAAATATGTGAGAAAATCAGAGAAGGAAATGGCAACCCACTCCAGTCTTCATGCCTGGAGAATCCCATGGACAGAGGATTCTCTGGCAGGTTACAGTCCATGGGATCACAAGAGTCCGACATGACTTAGCAATTAAACCACCACCAGGTGAGAAAATAGATATTTTGTAAGTGGCAGCCAAGGATGACAGTTGAGAAACACAGTGACATTAGCACCAGGGTTCCAAAGGAATTAGTTTGCAATTGTAGTAGTTTGCATTTATCAGAGTATCATGGTGACTCAGCAAGTTAGTGAGTAATCAGACCATAACAACCAAAACACTGAACTAGATATTAAGAACTCAGCTATATTTCTAGATTCCAGGAAAATTCCTTCATAACCTAATTCCTGTGAAGGGTGTTAAAATCTTCCTAACCAAAGTTAAAATAAATATCAGATATTTATACTTCTAAAAAGGTATTAATCCCATCAAAGTGAAAAACATTATTCTTTTCCTCTTAATAGGCCATTGTAAATTTTATAAATGAACTGCAAATAGTCTAAAATTTAAAATATCAATCTAAGTACCATATTATTTATGAAGTAGTCACTGGAAATCACTTGACCTCTTTCTGCCTTTCCCAAGTGACTTGAACAAGCATTTGGTGAATGTTAATGCTTAACTCACTCAGAAATTATTCAATGAGCTATATCAATATGCTGTAGACTATGGGGGAATCAGATGTTGATAAGGGAGAGAGTCATTATTAGAGACAGTCTTCTGGTCCTACCTTGCTCATTATTTTGTTCTCATTAGATAAAATAGTAGTGATAGTCTGCAAAATAACCCTAAGTGTGAGCTGAATGGGCTTCCCTGGTAGCTCAGCTGGTAAAGGATATGCCTGCAATACAAAAGACACCAGTTCAATTCCTGGGTGAGGAAGATCCCCTGGAGCAGGGATAGGCTACCCACTCCAGTATTCTTGGACTTCCTTGGTGGCTCAGATGGTAAAGAAACTGTCTGCAATGCGGGAGACCTGGGTTTGATCCCTGGGTTGGGAAGATATCATGGAGGAGGACACGGCAACCCACTGCAGTATTCTCACCTAGAGAATCTCCATAGACAGAGGATCTTGGTGGCCTATAGTCCATGGGGTCACAAGGAGTCAGACTCGACTGAGTGACTAAGCAGAGCACAGCACAAGAGCTGACTATTAACATCCTCACTGTGTTTTTTTCTGTGATGGAGGATAAGAAAAATATAGTCAATGTATTACTTTTGATATTTTATATTATTAGAAATACTATGTTCAGGATACCCAAGAAAAGCTAAAATAGTATGTGATACAAATTATTAAGAACTTGATGAACCAAGAGAATGAAGAGCAAGTACTTGAATGATTATGGGTGTTCAAAATCAAAACAAAGAAACTCCCTCTAGGATAAAATTGCTGCTGCTGCTGCTGCTAAATCGCTTCAGTCCTGTCGGACTCTGTGCGACCCCATAGGTGGCAGCCCACCAGGCTCCCCCTTCCCTGGGATTCTCCAGGTAAGAACACTGGAGTGGGTTGCCATTTCCTTCTCCAATGCATGAGAGTGAAAAGTGAAAGTGAAGTCGCTCAGTCGTGTCCAACTCTGTGCAACCCCATAGACGGCAGCCTACCTGGCTTCTCTGTCCATGGGAGTTTCCAGGCAAGAGTACTGGAGTGGGTCGCCAGCACCTTCTCCGAGGATAAAATTTAGTAACGGTGAAAACTTATACTATTGTCTATGAAAAATATCTCCCTAGCCAAATCAAATATCTTCAATTGAGTACAAACTTCCCAAAATATCTTATAGGAGGGGTCTCTGGAGGATCCATCTAGCAGTATTTCATTTAGGTAACTGAAATGAAGAAGAGGGCCAGTCAATATTGGCCACTGGAAAGTAGAAAAGTGTCAATGTTCATGTAAGGAAATTGATAGAACTGAGGGGATAGTTTTGGAATCACAGCAAAGATTAGACTTCCTTTTTGTTAGCTGTATAAACTTTAAGTGACTTAATCTCATAAGCCTCCATTTCTGCTCACTTAAAGAAGAAAGTAGGAATATTTATATCCTTTGCACAAGATTATCACAAAGATTATTTGAGATAGACAATGCTCTATCAAATTCCTAGCACTGAATGAATACTCAAAAATACTGATTCCTTTCTTCTTTCACCTACTACAACATCATCATTTGGTCTCCTAGGATTAGGCCTACAATTATGATATTAGAATTAAGTAAATTTAGCTATGGGGAATCAATTCATGAACTATATATTGTACAAACTCTTAAAATCTCTGATGAATAAAATATAGTTTTAGTTGGAAAAATAAGACACAAGATGAAGATATAATCCTTTGGGAGTAATTTGGGCAATCATTGAGTTGATTTTTACAGTAGTTCATAAGTAAAGGAACAATGATAAAAAGAGTATTTATTGTTTTTAATTATTTAAAACCGAAGAGGTAGCTATAGAGATGACTGACATTGAATTGTTTCTCTGTGTTCTATAGAAGATAAGAAATAGGTATAGTCCAATCATTTTGATAAATTCTAATCATATTTATGCAAAATGAGAGAAATGATCACAAAAGGGTACGGATGTGATTTTACACATTGCATTGAAAATAAACATTATCTAAAATAGTGACATCACAACCCATCAAAGATAAATGGGCCTTGAGAGATGCATACACCTAAAACCACCTCCAGGTCACAATCTTTCATTTATCTTTTTTTTTTCCTTTGTTTCTTTTTAATTGAAAGATAATTGCTTTACAGAACGTTGTTGTCTTCTGTCAAATCTCAACATGAATCATCCATAGGTATACATATATCCCATCCCTTTTGAACCTCCCTCCTCATCTCCCTCTGCATCCTACTGCTCTAGGTTGATATAGATTTGTTTGAGTTTCCTGAGCCATACAGCAAGTTCCCATAGGCTATCTATTATACATATGGTAGTGTAAGTTTACATGTTATGCATTGCATATATCTCACCCTCTCCACCCCTCCCCCCATGTCCATAAGTCTATTCTCTATGTCTGTTTCTCCATAGCTGCCCTGCAAATAAACTCTTCAGTAACATTTTTCCAGATTCTGTGTATATGCATTAGAGTATGATATTTATCTTTCTCTTTCTGACATACTTCACTCTGTAAAATAGGTTTTTGATTTGTCCACATCATTAGAACTGACTCAAAGGTGTTCCTTTTTATTGCTGAGTAATATTCCATTGTACTAGCAAAGTAATGCTCAAAATTCTTCAAGCCAGGCTTCAATAGTATGTGAACCGTGAACTTAGATGTTCAAGCTGGATTTAGAAAAGGCAGAGGAACCAGAGATCAAATTGCAAAAAATCCACTGGATCATAGAAAAAGCAAGAGAATTCCAGAAAAACATGTACGTCTGCTTCATTGATTATGCCAAAGCCTTTGATTGTGTGGATCACAACAAACTAGAAAATTCTTCAAGAGATGGGAATACCAGACCACCTGATCTGCCTGCTGAAAAATCTGTATGCAGGTCAAGAAGCAACAGTTAGAACCAGACATGGAACAACAGACTGGTTCCAAACTGGGAAAGGAGTACATCAAGGCGGTATATTGTCATTCTGCTTATTTAACTTATATACAGAGTACATCATGAGAAATGCCAGGCTGGAAGAAGCACAAGCTGGAATCAAGATTGCCAGGAGAAATACCAATAACCTCAGATATGCAGATGACACGACCCTTATGGCAGAAAGTGAAGAAGAACTAAAGAGCCTCTTGATGAAAGTGAAAGAAGAGAGTGAAAAAATCGGCTTAAAGCTCAACATTCAGAAAACTAAGATCATGGCATCTGGTTCCATCACTTCATGGGAAATAAATGGGGAAACAGTGGAAACAGTGGCTAACTTTATTTTGGGGGGCTCCGAAATCACTGCAGATGGTGATTGCAACCATGAAATTGAAAGACACTTACTCCTTGGAAGGAAAGTTATGACCAACACAGACAGCATATTGAAAAGCAAAGACATTACTTTGCCAACAAAGGTCCATCTAGTCAAAGCTATGGTTTTTCCAGTAGTCATGTGTGGATGCAACATTTGGACCATAAAGACAGCTGAGTGCCAAAGAATTGATGCTTTTGAACTGTGGTGTTGGCAAAGATTCTTGAGAGTCTCTTGGACTGCAAAGAGATCCAACCAGTCAATCAAAAGAAAATCAGTCCTGAATATTCATTGGAAGGATTGATGCTGAAGCTAAATCTCCAGTACTTTGGCCAGTAAGACCCTGATGCTGGGAAAGATTGAAGGCAGGGGGAGAAGGGAATGACAGAAAATGAGATAGTTGGATGGCATCACCATCCATGGATGGACATGATTTTGAGTAAGCTCCAGGATTTGGTGATGGACAGTGAAGCCTGGCATGCTCTGGTCTGACTCACAAAGAGTCAGATACAACTGAGCCACTGAACTATTTCATTGTGTATATGTACCACAACTTCTTTATCCATTCATCTGTCAATGGACATCTAGGTTGCTTTCATGTTTAGCTACTCTAAATAGCGCTGCAATGAACAATGGGATATATTTGTATTTTTCAATTTTGGTATCCTCTGTGTAAGTGCCTAGGAATGGGATTGCTGAGTCATATGGTGGTTTTATTCCTAGTTTTTTAAGGAATCTCCATACTGTCTTCCATAGTGGCTGTGTCAATTTACATTCCCACAAACAGTGCAAGAGTGTTCCCTTTTCTCCACACACTCTCCAGCATTTATTATTTGTAGACATTTTGATGATGGCCATTCTGACTGATGTGAGGTGATATCTCATTATGGTTTTGATTTGCATTTCTCTAATTATGACTGATGTTGAGCATCTTTTTGTGTGTTTGTTAGCCATCTGTATGTCTTCTTTGGAGAAATGTCTGTTTAGGTCTTTTTTCCACTTTTTGATTGGGTTGTTTGTTTTCCTGGCATTGAGTTGTATGAGCTCCTTGTATATTTTGGAAGTTAATCCTTTGTCAGTTGTTTGATTTGCTATTATTTTCTCCCAATCTGAGGGTTGTCTCTTCACTTTGCTTCTAGATTCCTTTGTTGTGCAAAAGCTTTTAAGTTTAATCAGGTCCCACTAGTTTACATTTGTTTTTATTTCTGCTACTCTAGGAGGTAAGTCATAGAGGATCTTGCTTTGATTTATGTCATCAAGTGTTCTGCCTATGTTTTCCTTGAAGAGCTTTGAAGTTTCTGGTCTTACATTTAGGTCTTTAATCCATTTTGAGTTTATGTTTGTGTATGGTGTTAGGAAGTGTTGTAATTTCATTCTTTTACATCAAGGCGTCCAGTTTTCCCAGCACCATCTGTTGAAAAGGCTGTCTTTGTCCCATTGTATATTCTTGTCTCCTTTGTCAAAATAAGGTACCCATAGGTGCATGGGTTTATGTCTGGGCTGTCTATCTTGTTCCATTGGTCTATATTTCTGTTTTGGTGCCAGTACCACACTGTCTTGATGACTGTAGCTTTGTAGTATAATCTGAAGTCAGGAAGGTTGATTGCTTCAGCTCCATTCTTCTTTCTCAAGGCTGCTTTGGCTATTCAGGGTCTTTTGTGTTTCCATATGAATTGTGAAATTTTTTGTTCTACCTGTGTGAAAAATGTCATTGTTAATTTGATAGGGATTGCATTGAATCTGTAGATTGCATTTGGTAGCATAGTCATTGTCACAATATTGAATTTTTTCCTACCCAGGAACATGGAATATCTCTTCATCAGTTTATGTTCTCTTTAATTTCTTTCATGACTGTCTCATAATTTTCTGTATATAGTTATTTTGTCTCTTTAGTAAGTTTATACCTAGATAGTTAATTCTTTTTTGGTGCGGTGGTGAAAGGGATTAATTCCTTCATTTCTCTTTCTGATTTTTCATTGTTAGTATATACAAATGCAAGTGACTTCTGTGTATTGATTTGGTATCCTGCAACTTTGCTAAATTCACTGATTGGTTCTAGCAGTTTTCTGATACTATATTTAGGGTTTTCTATGTTCAGTGTCATGTCATCTGCAAACAGTGAAAGCTTTACTTCTTTTCTGATATGGCTTCCTTTTATTCCTTTTCCTTCTCTTCATGCTGTATCTAGAATTTCCAGAACTATAGTGGTGAAAGTATACACCCTTGTCTTGTTCCTGATCATAGGCAGAATGCTTTCCAGTTTTCACCATTGGGAATAATATTTGCTGTAGGCTTGTCATATATGGCCTTTACTCTATTGAGGTAGGCTCCTCTTATGCCAGTTTTTTGGAGAGTTTTAATCATAAATGGATGCTGAATTTTATCAAAGGCTTTTTCTGCATATATTGAGGTGATTATGTGCTTTTTATCTTTCAATTTGTTAATATGGTGTATCACACTGATTTATTTGCATATACTGAGGAATCCTTGCATTCCTGGAATAAACCCAAATTGATCATGGTGTACAGAGAAGGAAATGGCAACCCACTCCAGTGTTCTTGCTTGGAGAATCCAAGGGATGGGGGAGCCTGGTGGGCTGCCGTCTATGGGGTCACACAGAGTCAGACACGACCAAAGTGACTTAGCAGCAGCAGATCATGGTGTATGAGCTTTTCTATGTGTTGCTGAATGCTGTTTGCTAAAATTTTGTTGAGGATTTTTGCATCTGTATTCATCTGTGATATTGGCATGTAATTTTCTTTTTTTGTGTTGTCCTTGTCTGGTTTTGGTATCAGGATGATGGTGGTCTCATAGAATGAGTTTGGAAGTGTTCCTTCCTCTGCAATTTTTTGAAATAGCCTCAGAAGGATAGGCACTAGCTCTTCTCTAAATGTTTGGTAGAATTCTCCTGTGAAGGCATTTGGTCCTGGGTTTTGCTTTTGGGGAGATTTGTTTATCTTCTCAAAGAATCAGCTTTCAGTTTTATTAATCTTAACTATTGGTTCTTTCTTTTCTTTTTCATTAATTTTTGCTCGGATCTTTATGATTCTTTCCTTCTACTAATTTTGGTGTTTTTTGTTCCTTTTCCGGTTGTTTAGGTATAAAGTTAGGCTGTTTATTCAATGTTTTTCTTGTTTCTTGAGGAAGGATTATATTGCTATAAATGTCCCTCTTAGAACTGCTTTTGCTGTACCCCATAGGTTTTGAGTTGTTATGTTTTCATTGTCATTTGTTTCTAGAAATGTTTTGATTTCCCTTTTTATTTCTTCAATAAGCTGTTGATTATTTGGAAATGTATTGTTTAATCTCCATGTGTTTGTGTTTCTTACAGTTGTTTTCTTGTAATTGATGTCTAGTGTCATAGCATTTTGGTCAGAGAAGATTCTTGATATGATTTCAATTTTCTTAACTTTACTGAGGTTTTATCTGTGACCCATGATGTGGTCTATCCTGGAGAATGTTCCATGTGCACTTAAGAAGAAGTTGTATTCTCCTATGTTTGGATGGAATGTCCTGAAGATGGTCAATGAGATCCATCATATCTAATGTATCATTTAAGACTTATGTTTGCTTATTACTTTTATGTTTTGATGATCTGTCCATTGGTGTGAGTAGAGTGTTTAAATCTCCTACTATTATTGTGTTCCTGGCAATTTCTCCTTTTATGTCTGTTAGTGTTTGTCTTATGTATTGAGGTACTTCTATGTTGGGTGCACAGATATTTACGGTCATTATGTCTTCCTCTTGGACTGACCCCTTGATCATTATGTAGTGTCTTTTCTTATCTCTTGTAATCTTCTTTACTTTAACGTCTCTTTTGTCTGATATGTGTATTGCTACTCCAGCTTTCTTTTGCTTCCCATTTGCATAGAATACATGTTTCTATCCTCTCACTTTCAATCTATATGTGTCTTTAGGTCTGAAGTGGGTTTCTGTGGACAGCATATATATGGGTCTTGTTTGTGTATCCATTCAGCCAGTCTTTGTCATTTGGTTGGGGCATTTAATCCATTTACACTTAAAGTAGTTATTGATATATATGTTCCTATTGCCATTTTCATAGTTGTTTGGGGTTGATTTTGTAGATCTTTTTTCTTCTCTTGTATTTCTTGACTATATAAGTCCCTTTAACATTTATTGCAAAGCTAGTTTGGTGGTAGTGAATTCTCTTAACTTTTGCTTGTCTGAAAAGCTTTTTATTTCTTTATCAATTTTTTTTCTAGCTGAACTGCAGTTTTAATATCTTACAGACACAGTACTTATAATAAACTAAGCTACAAATGGATAATACATGAATCATGGAAGTTTGAGAAAAAATTATAATTTGCAAAGTCTTTAATGCACTATACAGTAATATATCAAAAATATGTCTTTCAATAATTTCTAAAGTACACTAAAATTATTGTAAAATTTGTGAGCTTTTGGTTTAAAATATGTAGTGCTGAAGAATATAGAGAAAGAAATTGATAATTTTCACTGAATTAGATTCATATGCTTTGAATTAGAACCATCACAGATTACAATGAAGCAGACATTTTCATTATATTTGATCATTCTTTTGGTTACATTCAGGATATTAAGTTATGACTCATTTTGAGAAATCCAATGTCTAGTCCCTTTCATATTAAAATATTTTTTAAATAAGAAAGATACTTTTTATTAAAACAAACAGATGAATCATGAATATCATATATGGCACAGGTATTTTATTACATTTTGGAGTGTACCATTGATGACTCCTAAAGCAGCACAAGGATATCTGGAATAGCTATTCGATATCACGCTTTTTCCATTCTCTTCTATAAACACAAGCATTTTTGTGTGCAGTTTTCAAAGAGAAGTATCAACACATGGAAACTGGAACTTTGTTTGAGTCCTCTAGGAAATTAACCAACAATAGAACAACGTCTACACTTACAAAATAACGTGTAATGTTCAGGCACTACTCAAGATCATTTAAGCTAAGGATATCACTCCAAACTCTAATCCGAATGCTGCAAATTGGCTTCTTACATTGACCCAACTCATCCATATTACTCTGCTCTCTTCTTATCCCAAATCACCACTGTGGCTGACTTTTAATAGCCACAGTGACTTTCACTAATTTTTGGCCATTCTTGGAAGACTAACATGAACCATTAAAAAATGGAAGGTTTCAGTGTTTGTTACCAAAAGACCAACTTTGTATGGTTGTCCCTATGTACTAGCAATTACCAAAAGAAGAGTGAATTTGTCTTCTCTACTGGATTCAAGCCTGTACCTTGATGCAAAATTCCCTAAAAGTAAAGCCAAGGGGAATTTCTATCCATGATGCTAATGGAACAGACAACAATATTGGTTCTGTAGATTAGCCAAGACAACACCACAGTTAGAGCTGTAAATGGTGTAGGACATTAAGGAAGCAAGGTGGAATGTGTAGTCACCCTTAATACTTGATGTTTACTAACAGGAATCTGGTGTCCTGCCCAATATTCATACTAAATTCAGGGAGGAGGGAACTGTCAAGCGTGCTCCCTCTTTGGTTCCTGGAAAGCCGAAATCCTTGATGAGTACAGTAATCTTAGTTGTAGATTTTTCCCTTTCAGTACTTTAAATATATCCTGCCATTCCCTTTTGGGCTGCAGAGTTTCTGCTGTGAGATCAGCTGTTAAGTGTATGGGGTTTTCCTTGTATGTTACTTGTTGCTTCTTCCTTGCTGCTTTTAATATTCTTTCTTTGTGTTTATTTAGTCTTTGTTAGTTTGGTTAGTATGTGTCTTGGCATCTTTCTCCTTGGATTTATCCTATATGGGACTCTTCATGCCTCATGGACTTGATTGACTATTTCCTTTTCATTATTGGGGAAAATTTCAACTATAATCTCTTCAAAACTTTTCTCATACACTTTCTTTTTTACTTCTTCCTCTGAGACCCCTATAATTTGAATGTTGGTACATTTGATATTGTCTCAGAGGTCTCTGAAACTATTCTAAGTTCTTTTCATTCTTTTTACTTTATTCTGCTCTACAGAAGTAATTACTTTGGCCACCTGATGCAAAGAGGTGACTCACTGGAAAAAACCCTGATGCTGAGAAAGATTGAGAGCAGGAGGTGAAGGGGATGACAGAAGATGAGATGGTTGGATGGCTTCACCGACTCAATGGACATGGGTTTGGGTAGACTCCAGCAGTCGGTGATGGACAGGGAGGCCTGGCATGCTGCGGTTCATGGGGTCACAAAGAGTTGGACACGACTGAGCAACTGAACTGAACTGAACTCAGAAGTAATGGTGGTTTAGTCAAGAAGTCGTGTCTGACTCTTGCAACCCCATGGACTGTAGCCTTCCAGACTCCTCTATCAATGGGATTCTCCAGGCAAGAATACTGAAGTGGGTTGCCATCTCCCTTTCTTAAGTTATAACTTCTCAGAAGTTATATCCACCATTTTATTTTCCAGCTCATTGATTCATTCTTCTGCTTCAGATATTGTGCTATTGATTCCTTCTAGTGTTTTTAATTTCAGTAATGATTTTGTTTGTCTCTGTATGTTTATTTTTTAATTATTCTAGGTCTTTGTTAATTGAGTCTTGCATTTTCTCCATTTTGTTTTCAAGGTTTTTGATCATTTTTATTATCATTATTCTGAATTATTTTTCAGGTAGTTTGCCTTTTTCTTCTTCATGTATTTGGACTTCTGTGTTTCTGATTTGTTCCTGCATTTGTGTAGTATTTCTTTGCTCTTTCTTTCTTTTTTTTAAACTTACTATGTTTGAGGTCTCTTTTGCCCAGGCTTTGAATTCTTTCTTCCTTTTGGTTTCTGCCCTCTTAAGGTTGGTCCAGTGGTTTCTGTACGCTTTGTATAGGGTGAGTTTTGTGCTGAGTTTTTGTTTGGTTCGTTTTTTCCTATGATGGATAAGGCTGAGGGAGGTGGTAATCCTGTCTGCTGAGGATTGGGTTTGTATTTTTGTTTTGTTTGTTGTTTAGATGACACATCTAGCACAGAGTGCTGCTGATGGTTAGGTGATGCTGAGTCTTGTATTCAGCTGGTTTCCTTTGTATGAGTTCTCACTATTTGGTATTCCCTAGGGTTAGTTCTCTGGCAGTCTAGGGTCTTAGAGTCAGTGCACCCACTCTGAAGGCTCAGGTCTTGACCTTTGGTCAGGAACGTAGATTCCACAAATGTTTCTTATGGCATTAAGTGAGATTAAAATAAATATCCAAAAATGAGAAACCAAAGATAAACCCCAGAGAAATAACAGTTACAAAATCAGGCAAAAAATACTTAAAATAATGGAATATACATATACACCCATGAGCAAAGTCAAAAGAGTCCAACAAAAATAAGGTACCATAGGTTGATCTGGTGAACAAAGGAAATCAAATATTATATTTACCAGTTAAGAACAAAGTTAACTAAAGCACAAACTGGAGAATAAAACTAAAGCAAGGTGCCAAGTGGGAAATAAAGCAATGAAAACAAAACTAGCAAATACATTGAGAGGAAAGGAAAGAAAGAATAGATATGAAAAGTTAAATAGAGATAGATAAAGAAGATTTATATATATCAAAGATTGACTCCAGGGGGCAAAGAACAGTAGGAAAAACAAATGGATATTGTAGAAAAAAATAATAATAGGTTTAAAATATTAAAAATTAAAATTGAAAAAAAGGAAAAATCCACAGAACTGCAAAAGCCCAACATAGTGGTAGAGGTTTATAACAATAATAAAAAATGTGACTGAGAAAAAAAAGAGAAAAAAAAAGCTCATAAGCTTAATTAGATTTCATAGTGCTAATAAAATTGACAACTACAACAGAGGATGGTGGAGAAAGGCAAAAAAGAAAAAGAAAAAAATCCATCTCCGGGTGCCCGGCTTTGGGGGAGGGGGATCGCTAGGTGTGGGGAGTACTCTGGGCCGCTGTTGCGACGGCTCCAGGACCACCGGGAGGATCCTGGGCAATGCCCTGAGATGGGCTGGCTCCCAACAGTGAGGAGGACACTGTTTCTTATCACAGCTTCTCAGAAGCACCGTTGGAAGCTCAGATGTGGGCACCCCTGCCAACAGCACAGAGGAGAGCAGGAGAGCCACAGAGAAGCCTTTTCCGATGCCCCAAGGAGCAAGCCGACCCCTTCCCGGCTCCAGGAACACCACAAAGCAATGTGAAACCTGTTCATGAGAGGGGTCAGGAATGCCTTCCACCAAAGAAACAAGACCTCCCTGTGACCAGCGAGGATATGGGGAGAACCACCAGCTGCTCAACTAACCACACACCCTCCAGTGATGCCTCTGAATGGCCCTGAGGGGCTATGGTGGCCAGGCAGAGCCAGGCAGGAGCAGAGTCAGCCTGGGGACTGATGGAGCCGAGGCCTTCACTGGTCTGACAGTGGCATGCATGCTGTATAAGGTGGCTGTGCCACCTGCCACCTTCTCCTCAACTGGCCTCCCATCTGAAGTGAACATAAGTCCCTTGCCTCCCACAAAAAAAAGAAAAAGAAAAAATCCAAAAGAATCTACAGAACAAGTCAAAACATCAGAATAAATGTTTTACTTGAGTCACTGCTGTCAAAGTCCTTTCCCTTGCTGGGAGTCACAGTCCACCTCACCTCCTTAGGATGCGCTCCAACACTGAGCTGATCTGTGGACCTGCTGTGGGGGCTGCTCAGATTCTAATCTGGTCCGACTCCTGTGTGTTCTTCCCTCAAATGTCCACGGCTATCAGAACTAGTGTGTTTTCTTTTGTGGGCGCTCTCAATGACCTTTTATATATTCCACAGACACTGAGTCTGCCTAGTTGATC
Organism: Antilocapra americana; assembly: GCA_007570785.1. Taxonomy (NCBI): domain Eukaryota; kingdom Metazoa; phylum Chordata; class Mammalia; order Artiodactyla; family Antilocapridae; genus Antilocapra; species Antilocapra americana. Next base: position 45,714,830 of record ML660197.1, on the reverse strand, counting down.
ATGTGGATTTAATCTGCAGCTTGTACAGCTGGTGGGAATGTTTGGGGTCTTCCTTAGCCACACTGCCCCGGGGTTTCAATTGTGGTTTTATTTACACCTCTGCTTGTGGGTCGTCCACTGGGGTTTGCTCCTGAGGCTGCCCTGAAGGACTTGGTCATGCCCCTGTGAGGGCCAGGTATGGAGATGGCACAGCTGCTTGGGTTGCAGGGGTTCTGGCAGCAACAGGTACTCAGGAGAGTTGGCAGCTAGGGCAGCAGGAAATATAGTGCTCTAGAAGAGGATGGCAATCAGTATTGGCCAATACGCTCCAGTATTCTTGACCGGAGAAATCCCCCTCCCTGGCAGAGAAGCCTGGCAAGCCACAATCTACAGGGTTGCAAAGAGTCAGACACTACCGGTATGACCCTGAGCGCATAGACACAAGACTTTTTTGCCTGTGGCAGCTCTGTCCCAGTGAGAGTTGAGCATGAATGTGGTGCAGCTGCTTGGCTTGGGGGGACCGTGGTGGTGCAAACTTTGCAGGGACCTTGACTGTCTCTGCTGCAGGAGTTATGGCCCTATCAGTCTGTTTTTGAGCCTCTTGTAGTTGGCGATCAGAAGACCTCTTTGGCCAGTCTCTCCGGTGCTCTGCCCATTCAGACACTTAGAGGGCTCCCTTGCCTGGGGTCCTTCTCTGTTTTGGGGAGCGTCAGGCACACAGAGGGGCCTCCCTGGTGGGGTGCTACTCAGTAGTTCAGTGCATCAGGCGTTTGATGGGCCAGCCTCTGTATTGTTCAGCTGCTAATGCTGCTGTGTGGGAAGAGAGAGGCCATAGTGATGGCCACACCCACTACACAAGACTCAGCAGTATCGCCTTGCTTCCATGGCTATCCGGCTTTTCTCCACAGGCATTTCCTCCCACAATCTCCTTCCTCACCTCTCCTCGATCAATCTCTCCGCAGTCTACATCAGCCCTCACTCCGGGATTGCTTCACAATCCCTAAACTCCAGTTCCCAGCTGCTATGCCTTCCAGTGGATCTGCATCCCTGTCCAGGGTATGTATGGCTGCAGCAGGGACTGTCGGATACTCATTCCATTTAGGCTGCCACAGATCAGCTGTTTCACTCTCAGCCTGAAATGTTTCTCCTCTGACTCAGACAGTTGCCCCGATGTGGGGCTCAGACCCCTGCTTCAGTTCCCTCACCAGCCCAGGGCAGGTCCAGTCCTACTAACACTCCTGTTTTTCCCCCTTGTTGCTTTGTCCTACAGATTTTTGTGTGGTTCTATATATTCTTTTCCACTGGTCAGGTACTCCTGTCTGCTCTCAGCTGGTGTTCTGCGTATACTTCTGTGTCTGAAGGTATATTCCTGATGTATCTATGGAGAGAGATGTACTCCATGTCCACCTACTCCTCCGCCATCTTGTTTTCCCTCTTCATTTATTTTTGAGGTGGTTAATTTTAAAGATATATAATTTTCAGCATACTCCCCAAAATCAAAGTACTTGAAAGTACTTTCTTATGCATAAGACATTCTGGAGACAATTATAAGTTATATAATTTGTCACTCTATTTTATAAAAAATCAAAACAATTCTAAGTTGCAACTCAACTAAGTATTTATAAAGCAGATATACTACAGAACTGGAATTAGAAGTAAAATAGCCTTGCCTCTAAAGTCCTACTTTGCCTATTTATCAGGCTTCATGTCCCCAAAGTTGATGTATTTTCATGTCAATCAAACTGATTATATTTTTTCAATAAACTGAAGTCATCATCCTTCCACAAAGCATAATTTTGGAAAAATCAAGAAGTATTGTCTTACAACAAAATTATCATTTCCTCAATATAAGCTCTTATGGTTTCTTGGTGTTTTTTGTTTCATTCTTTGGAAGTTCTTAAGTTCTATAATTGTATTATGTTACATAATTTGGTGATTTTAAATGATCAACTCATGAGTGCATACGAACATTTGATTTAGATTAGAATAAGGCTCAATCATAATAAGTCCAAAATGATTGCTTTGAATCCTATTATTTCCAATTAGTTTAATTCTTTCCCAATGACAATAAGCTCTATACATGGATCTCATTAGCGTTTTATATATATGAAGAAAAAAAACCACTGAGATGAGAGGGCAGTACAAGTATGTTTATGGAATTCTCAATCCAACTCATTTTCTTCTTGTTGTTAATAAAATAAGTGAATGATAATAATTCATCAGTTAAATTATTTTATTTTTTGATTGAAAAAAATTTTTGCTATGAGTAAGGGTCAAAATAGTCAGTTCAGTTCAGTTTAGCTGCTCAGTCGTGTCCGACTATTTGTGACACTATGGACTGCAGTACACCAGGCCTCCCTGTCCATTGCCAACTCCCAGAGTTTACTCAAACTCATGCCCATTGAATCAGTGATGCCATCCAACCATCTCACCCTCTGTCATCCCCTTGTCCTCCTGCCTTCAGTCTTTCCCAACATCAGGGTCTTTTCAAATGAGTCAGTTCTTTGCATCTGGTGGTCAAAGAATTGGAGTTTCAGCTTCAGCATTCGTCCTTCCAACGAATATTCAGGACTGATTTCCTTTAGGATGGACTGGTTGGATCTCCTTGCAGTCCAAGGGACTCGCTAGAGTCTTCTCCACTCATTGTGATATTGACAACAGCCCACCCATTATCAAGTTCCCATCAACCTTTCACTTAATGCTTCCAGTAGCCATTTATGATTGTTGTCCTGATCCATTATTTGATTGGGTCTTGCAAAATGGTAATATTTAGCATTTTCCATGCATCTGAGAGCAATGATTTTTCCATAAATAAGAGATTCTCTCTCATAAACCATTAGGTATTCTGAAATATGTCTGTACAGAAAAGACAGAAGAAATAACTTAATTCTCCTTTTTATTGATTGTCAAAAAATGAATTGATGCCCTAGCTACTTCCAAAAGTGTTCAAAAGGTTTGTCTTTTTGCTTTTATGCTTTTTTGATTTTACTTTGAGTATCATTAAGTGTCTCACAGTATTGTGGTCATTATTCTTTTTTCCCATCCTTGAGCAGTGGGAGCCCTTCGGGTTTGCTGCTGTGTAATTTTGACATGATCATAATATGCTTGGATAGCTTTCTTTTATCTTCCTGACAACATGTCCCAGGCTCATCTTGTACAATTCCTGCCCTGACTTCCAATCAGTCATTTCTCTAAAGAGCCTTGGTTTCTTTTAGTGGAAAATGGGACTTAGAAGCTTCTGTCTATGTTCTAGAATAGTCATTGTGACTGCGGTTATTGCCACTAGTGTTTTCCAGTATACAAAGCTAGAAAATATATTTTTTCACATAGAGAAAAAGAAATAACTATATGCATCTCCAATTCAACACATGATTTTTACTTAACTTTTTTATTTGATATTTTATCTTTTTTTCTCTCTTACTCTGAATATCCTAGTTCCTAACATTAACATAATTACATATTTGCTTTTCAGTATCTATATATCTATTAATAACATCTTTAAATAAACAATGCCGGTATCATCAACAGTAGTACCACTGAATGAAGTTTAATATTTCTTTGTGTTTCTTTGTCTTTACAGTATATCCTACTAGTCTTGTAAAGTCAAAATACTATGTTCAAAAAGCACTGAAAATCATTCTTTGCATAGTTTTCTGTGACATACAATTAAGTTCTTTAACTTCTTTTTGCTTTCTAGTTTGCAGATTGATTTTAAAATTAATTTTATTTTAAAATTAATTCTGTTTTTAACTACATGAAATACTTACATGATCCCCGAGCCAAAACTCTACAACAAAGCTACTTAGTAGAGGTCTAGCTTCCATCCCTGTCTCTTTCCCAGTTTTCTCCACATTCCTGTAAGTAATCATTTTATTACTTTTGGGCTCTGCTTCTTTTTGAAAACATTAGCAGTACATGCACAGAGACACATACATATTCACCACACAAGCCAATACTTCTTACTTGAGAAGAAACTGACAATACACATTCTTCTGCTCATTGTATTTTTAATTAAAGATATATTTTGAAGATTACTCCAAACATGTTTAGACAGCTCTATTTTATAGATGTACCATCATTCTACACTGGAAGGCTATTTTTTAATAATAAAAAAATAATATTTAAATAATTTTGTAAGTAATTTATTATTCCTAAAGAGATTTTAAATTTTTTAGCCTGTGACACTTTATTTCTCATTGAAACAAAATTAACTCTGTACTTTTCTAGGAACATTCCTCTTTCAAGCACAAAATGGCTGACTCTCATGTGAAAATATATATATGTCCAAAATGTAAAATATGAATTACACTTTTGTTTAAAAAAGTGAAATTTATGGTTAATGTTTCTCCTTTGACATGAATTGAAATATAGATTTTACTCTGTACATTATAGAACACAAGAAAATAAGCAATAAATTATAGGTTTAAGGTCATAAACACTACCATTCCTTATAAATTTTGATGGTGATAAGAACTTTCTAAAATATATGACAAATTTGAAAAATAAAAGTGTTTAGTCAAACAAGTTCACATTTTTCATAGCACATCTCCATTGCCTCTGCCAACACAGAAATGGCATAAATTTTGAATTCATGTATGCAAAATTACTGAATACATAAACACATCACAAGAATATATCAAGTGAACTTGTCGACAAGCAGGAGTCATCAAGGATATTCCATCAAACAATTCGACAATCATATATTGGGTCAAGCACTTCACTAGCTGCTGGGAATACAAAGCTGAATCGGTTTCCTTAGTCTGCCTTTTCTACTAACCTGTGAATTTTTAAAGGGTTGACAAAAGACAGGATTAATTTACAAATTCTGGAAGAGTATGCTAAAGACAATAATTATTTACAAGCTACAGTAGAGGTAGCACAGAGGTGACGTTCGGGTGATTAATCAGGGGAGAGCTTCCCAGCAGAATGACAGGTGGACTGGGCTGTGAAGGATAAATAACTCTGCGTAGAAGATGGGCAAATGAATCCCTTGCAAAGGGAAAAGAAAAGAATACTACATTATTCATTAGAAAATTCTGTGAAAGTCCTTTCCCAGAAATCAGTATTTCTAGGGGCTTTAAAATTTTTTCAGGCCTTGTGAACCCCACCCGTACAAACAAACATTCAGATCAATAACCCTCAGGTGAACCTGAGTATAAATTTGTTTTTTAATTTCTCCAGGTAATCAGTGTGACTCCAAGGCTGACAAGCATTGGAATAATTAATGTCTGGAACTATCCAAAAAGATTTGAACCCTGTGTGCATAGATCTTTTTAGCTCTAAAAGAGAGGGATATCCTTTTTGCTTATAGAAATTCTATAACTGCTATCTGCCACTACAGCCTGGGTACAATGTTCTTAACATTTCCCTCTATCACTTTCATATCAAGAAATGGTCATTTTTTTCAATGCATATTAAAATCAGCATTCTAAAACTATGTCATTGTTTTGCTTGCTTCTATAAACAAGTAGAGAAGTGATACTGTTAGTATTTAGTAAAAAATTAGGCTTCACCTTAAGCCACAATTTAGTGCAAGTGAAAAATTACCCATCTTTTTTGGCCATTAATGCTTAATTATACATTTCATTAAGTAAAGTTTTTACTTTAAAAGGTTCATTAGTAACAATTAGTCTTCTCCATTTTCTAATTTATATGCACCTGTTTCTAATTACAGTGCCACCATGTCAGCCTTAGAAAATGCATCTTAAACTCTTTAAGACAACCTGCATATTTCTGCCTACCCAAGGATATTCACCATCCTGTTTAAAAAATAACTGTACCTTTTTTCATCTTAAATGCATTTTCTCTACTTTTCTGGTATAACATGTTTGTGGTTCTCCAGTATTTAAAAGGTAAACATGAGCATTAAGACTTTCATCGTTGAATAAGTAGGTAGTGAGCATGTCTAAAAGAGAAGGAAATAAGAAATCACTCTTGCCTCAAATCATTAGATTTGTAATCATTCATTTGCATTCATTAGATTTTTAAAATTTGTATTACCTTCTATGACTGAATGTTTGTGTCTCCTAGCCCCTCAAATTCATATGTTGAAGCCCTAATCCCCGATGCACCAGCACTAGGGGCTTTCGGGGAGCAACTAGATTTAGACGGGGTCATGAGGGTGGGGCTCTTCTGATGGTATTGTTGTTCAGTTGCTCAGTCATGTCCGACTCTTTGTGACTCCATGGGCTGCAGAACTCCAGGCTTCCCTGTCCTTCACAATCTCCTGAAGTTGGCTCAAACTCATGTTCCTTGAATCAGTGATGCCATCTAACCATCTCATCCTCTGTCATCCCCTTCTCTTCCTGCCTTCAGTCTTTCCCAGCATCAGGGTCTTTTACAATGAGTCAGCTCTTCACATCAAGACGCCAAAAGATTGTAACTTAAGCTTCGAAATCAGTGCTTCCAATGAATATTCAGGATTGCTTTCCTTTAGGCTTAACTGATTTGATCTCCTTGCAGTCCAAGGGACTCTTAAGTGTCTTTGCCAACACCACAGTTCAAAAGCATCAGTTCTTTAGCACTCAGACTTCTTTATGGTCTAACTCTCACACCCATACATGACTACTAATACTGATGGTATTAGTGCCCTTATGAAAAGAGGATGAGGCTAGGACCCCTCTTTCTCTATCATGTGGAGAGAATTTCAATACAAATAGTCCAACAAGATATTTTCTTAAAAAGAATGGTATTTAAACAGATCATTTAATTATTTATAGGTTTTGATTATATAACATATATATAAACTGGAGTCATGAATGCTACTTTATAAAAAATAATCAAAATTAATTCCCTATAAATATAGCAAAAGAAATTCTCTTACCAGAGCAAAGCATGAGGAAAATCTGATTTTTACATTTCACTCTTCACCTAGGGCATTTTCTTATTTATCTCTCCTTGACTGTCAAATTCCACATGCTATCTATGACATTTTACCCCAAGCTTCTCTAGTCCCAACAACAAAACTTGGCTATCCTTTTTACCATACCCTCTGATCTCAGTTTTCTGGCAAGGACTTGAGCAAATTCTTATACATACATTTGTGAATGACAGTAAAGTTCATTTCAAGTACATTTATGAATCTTCTTAATTGTCATCTAGAGCTTCTATATTAACATGAGTAAGTTATCCTGATGCTGTGAATTGAAGTGATATTGTGGGGGAGAAATGTACTAAATAATATACTAAAAGATCTAGTTTCACAACTCCCTTAACCTTTCTGATCCTCAATTTTAACAGTTGATAGATTTATATAATATACACATTCTTTGTTGTGAGGATTATATGGAAGTTAAAAGTACTTTGAAGCTTTTAATATTTATTGGATTATTATATTTGTATGTATATATGTGAATAAATATGCACACACATAAATAAGATAGCATTTACTCAATATGGTGGAATCCATGGACTTTTTGGTTCTACCTCTTACAATTTTCAAACAAATAAATGACCAGCTAAATGATTAGATGAAAAAGGAAAGAGAAATGACCTTTCAACAGAAAAGGATTGCTGTATACCTTGGAGACTACCACTGAGATGCCCAGAGAAATGGCTTTTAGAAAAATAGTCACCATTTCATAACTTTAGCTTTCCAAGTCCAATATAGCTGAATTTGACACAGTGGGAGAATATAGAATAAAAATGACCCTGCAGGTAATTTCATCCTATTATGTTTATATGAAAGGAAGACTGAACGCTATGCATTTTTTTTTTCAGGGTTCTTTCTTACAGTTTTAGTGCACTGATCAGAACCAACAGAGAGCTATGTGCTGAGGGCTATAATTTCATAGGAAGTAGCACAGTAAAAAATCTGATGGATGTGTACCCGTCAGGAGATAACCTAGGGAAGGCATCAGAAGCAAAATAAGATTGTCTTAAGTAAATCCATTTAGACCTTGCCTATCACATAGACTCCACCACTATCAAATTATGGATTGGTCAGGAGCATCCAAAAAGCTTGTAAAATATGCTGAGGAAACCAGTCCAGGCTAGTGTATAATCTTAAAGCTGCTGAGGCGGGAAAATCACTAATTGCATTTTCTGAGTGACAATTTTGATCATCCTATCTTCTCATGAAAGAGGATTTTCTGGAAACTGAAAGGGTGTTAGAATGTTGAGAAATCAGCTACGTGGTGATGTATTTGCCCAGAGTATAATTTTCTGTTTTTGTGGAGATTAACAGCAAGAATTGGGGGGGGGGGGTTGCTTGTTTGTTATTTTTTTTATTTTACTTTAAAAAAGTTATTTTTGGAATATAACTGCTTTACAATATTGTGTTAGTTTCTGCTGTACAATAAATGTATAAGAGTTGGTTTTGTTGTTATTTTTTCCAGAAATCATACTGTGTCCAAGCAGTTGTTTAGGAAGGACCTTATACACAATAGTCCTGACATGACTACTAAAGTGGATAGAAATTCATGCCAACAGGACATAAATGTCATTGGCTCCCTTTCCTTGTAATCTTTCAGAAGAATCTTATATAAGTGTACTGATGGGAACATTGTAATAGGATTCCTCAGTGAGGAAAAGAAAGTACAATATAATGAATGGTGAGCTTCTGGGCAAGAACAATATCAGCAGGAGATAAAGAGAAGTTGAGCAATGTCCAGACTGAAAAATTATTAGGGAAGCAACAGATTAATCTCTGCTAATATGTTAGTGGCTGTATGAATATAGCAGCTGTATCATTCATGTTGTCATAACTATTATGTTCTGTCTGAAGAAAGAATCTAAATACTCAGGCTCTGGTGCTGCTGAATAGATGGAATTCTAGCACTTTAATAGAATCATTTAAGGGAAGACACCGGGCTTTTGTAAAGAGAGCACTTCTCATATCTGAAAAGCCATGAAATCACCTGGGGAAACTGATGAACTAACCGACAATCAAGTAAGTGGACTGAGCAAGGAAGAGAACAGAAGGGCTCAGCTAACCTAGCTCAGTTGGTAAAGCGTCAGCCTGCAATGCAGGAGACCATGGTTCAATACCTGGCTTGGGAAGATCTGCTGGAGAAAGGATAGGCTACCCATTCCAGTATTCTTGGGCTTCTCTTGTGGCTCAGGTGGTAAAGAATCTGCCTACAAGGCAGGAGACCTGGGCTCGATCCCTGGGTTGGGAAGATCCCCTGGAGGAGTGCATGGCATCCCACTCCAGTATTCTTGCCTGGAGAATCCCCATGGACAGAGGAGCCAGTCGCAAAGACTCAGACACAACTGAGCGACTAAGTACACAGCACTACCTGCTTAAGACAGAAAAGATTATCACCTTCTCACCTCATTCAGGGTCATCTTCTCTGCTCACAGACACAGAAATGCTTAATTTGACTGTTTAAAAATCTCTGACACAGTGGAAGAATACAGAATAAAAATAGCCCTGCAGATAATTTAATCCTACATGTGTTTATGTAACACCCAAATTGTAAAAATTGTATTAAAAGTATAAATTAATAAGTTATGTTTTCAAAAATGATAATTAGATAGCACAAGATGAGTAACTTACTGTATGCATCAAAATTAGCATGCACAGTAATGTAAAATGTTGGCAACAATTATTTTACTGTTTGGATTTTCTTCCTTCTTGCATTTTTAAAGTAACAAAGTAAATAGAGAAAAAAGGTGAAAAAAAATGACCCGCTGGCTTTATTTTGTGGTTTAATAATAAGTCCTAAAAGAATTATCATTCTAATTCAAAATGGATGTGCATTGTTACATTCTCAGGCTTACAAAGGTAGCCAATAAAAGATCAGTATAGGGAAGCCTAAGGCCAAAGTAAAGGGGTCATTTGGGCACATCTAGGACAGAAGATTTTCCCCTATTGATCAGGTAAACAAGATGAACCTCAAGCAGAAACAGTGCTAGCCTTATAGTGAACTTCAGGTAACTTGGAACCAATGTAGGGAAACTGATGATCCAAATCAGGACAAGCCTGTACATGGTGAAAGGCCACAGAATTAGAGTTGAGGGTCCAGGAGATGCACTTATGGTCTTGCCAACCCCTACTGAAAATCTGGTGCAAAATATCACTCATGGTTTTACATAGTCTTATAACAGGGCCTGCATTATAGCTGTGTTATAGCCTATAGTTATAGGCATGTGTTATAGCTGAGCACCAAAGAATTAATGCTTCTGAACTGTGGTGTTTGAGAAGAATCTTACAAGTCCCTTGTACTGCAAGGAGATTCAACCAGTCTATCCTAAAGGAAATCAGTCCTGAATATTCATTGGAAGGACTGACGCTGAAGCTGAAACTCCAATACTTTGGCCACCTGATGTGAAGAACTGACTCACTAGAAAAGACCCTGAGGCTGGGAAAGATTGAAGGTGAGAGAAAGGGATGACAGAGGATGAGATGGTTGGATGGCATAACTGACTCAATGAACATGAGTCTGAATAAACTCCAGGAGTTGGTGATGGACAGGGAAGCCTGCTGTGCTGCAGTCCACGGGTCGCCAAGAGTTGCACATGACTTAGTGGCTGAACTTATAACAGGGCAAGGAAAAAGTGCTTTGTTCATTGCTTCTTCTAACAGTAGTAGAGTGAACTACTGTTTACTCTATTTGCCCCTGAGCTTATACAGCTTTATGTTGCTATGTGCTAAGTCACTTCACATTTTGTCATACTGAAGAGTTCTGACAAAACTGGAATGGGTGAATTCAATTTAGATGACCATTATATCTACTACTGTGGGCAAGAATCCCTTAGAAGAAATAGACTAGCCCTCATAGGCAACAAAAGAGCCCGGAATGCAAAACTTGTGTGCAATCTCAAACATGACAAAATCATCTCTGTTCATTTCCATGGCAAATCATGCAATATCGCAGTAATCCAAGTCTATACCCCAACCACTAATGGCAAAGAAGCTGAAGTTGAATGGCTTTATGAAGACTTACAAGACTTTCTGGAACTAACACCCAAAAAAGATGTCCTTTTCATCCTAGGAGACTGGAATGCAAAGTAGGAAGTCAAGAGACATCTGAAATAACAGGCAGTTGGCCTTGGAGTACAAATGAAGCAGGGCAAAGCTAACAGAGTTTTGCCAAAAGAATGCACTGGTCATAGCAATCACTCTCTTCCAAAAACACAAGAGACGACTCTACACATGGACATCACCAGATGGTCAATACCAAAATCAGATTGATTATATTCTTTGCAGCCAAAGATGGAGAAGCTCTATACAATCAGCAAAAACAAGATGAGAAGCTGATTGTGGCTCAGGTCATGAACTCGTTATTGTAAAATTCTGACTTAAATTGAATAAAGTAGGAAAAACCACTAGACCATTCAGGTATGAAATACATCAAATCCCTTACAATTATACAGTGGAAGTGACAAATAAATTCAAGGCATTAGATCTGATAGAGTGCCTGAAGAACTATGGACGGAGGTTCATGTCATTGTACACGAGGCAGGGAACAAGACCATCCCAAGAAAAAGAAATGGAAAAGGCAAAATGGTTGTCTGAAGAGGCCTTACAGATAGCTGTGAAAAGAAGTGAAAGACTAAGGAGAAAAGGCAAGATATATGCATTTGAATACAGAGCTCCAAAGAATAGCAAAGAGAGATAAGAAAGCCTTCCTCAGTGATCAATGCAAAGAAATAGAGGAAAACAATAGAATGGGAAAGACTAGAGTTCTCTTCAAGAAAATTAGAGATACCAAGGGAACATTTCATGCAAAGATGGGCACAGGAAAGGACAGAAATGGTATGGACCTAACAGAAGCAGAAGGTATTAAGAAGAGGTGACAAGAATATACAGAAGAATTGAACAAAAAAGATCTCAAAGACCCAGATAACCACAATGGAGTGATCACTCATCTAGAGCCAGACATCATGGAATGAGAAGTCAAATGGGCCTTAGGAAGCATCACTAGGAACAAAGCTAGTGGAGGTGACGGAATTCCAGTTGAGCTATTTCAAGTCCCAAAAGATGATGCTGCGAAAGTGCTACATTCAATATGCCAGCAAATCTGGAAAACTGAGCAGGGGCCACAGGACTGGAAAAGGTCAGTTTTCATTCTAATTCCAAAGAAAGGCAATGACAAAGAATGTCCAAACTACTGCACAGCACTCATCTCACATGCTAGCAAAGTAATGCTCAAAATTCTCCAAGCCAGGATTTGACAGTACATGAACTGAGAACTTCCAGGCATTCAAGCTAGATTTAGAAAGGCAGAGGAATCATAGATCAAATTGTCAACATCCATTGGATCATAGGAAAAGCAAGAGAGTTCCAGAAAGACTAGTAATTCTGCTTTATTGACTACACCAAAGTCTTTGACTTGGATCACAACAAACTGTGGAAAATTCTGAAAGAGATTGGAATACCAGACCACCTTACTTGCCTCCTGAGAAATCTAGATGCAGGTCAAGAAGCAACAGTTAGAATTGGATATGGAACAAGGGACTAGTTCCAAATTGGGAAAGTAGCACATCAAGGCTGTATATTGTCACCCTGCTTATTTAACTTATATGCAGAGCACATCATGTGAAATGCCCCAGCTGGATGAAGCACAAGCTGGAATCAAGATTGCTGGGAGAAGTATCAGTAAACTCAGGTATGCAGATGACACCACCCTAATGGCAGAAAGCAAAGAGGAACTAAATAGCCTCTTGATGAAAGTGAAAGAGGAGAGTGAAAAAGCTGATATAGAGCTCAACATTCAAAAAACTAAGATTATGGCAGCCGGTCCCAACCACTTCATGGCAAATAAATGGGGAAACAATGGAAACCATGACAGACGTTATTATCTTGGGCTCCAAAATCACTAAAGATGGTGACTGCAGCCATGAAATTAAAAGATGCTTGCTCCTTGAAAGAAAAGCTATGACCAGTCTAGACAACATATTAAAAAGCAGAGACATTACTTTGCTAACAAAAGTCCTTTCAGTCAAAGCCATGGTTTTTCCAGTAGTCATGTATGGATGTGAGAGTTGGACCATAAAGAAGGCTAAGCACTGAAGAACTGATGCTTTTGAACTGTGGTGTTGGAGAAGACTCTTGAGAGTCCCTTGGACTGCTAGGAGATCCAACCAATCCATCCTAAAGGAGATCAGTCCTGAATGTTATTTGGAAGGACTGATGCTGAAGCTGAAGTTCCAATGCTTTGGCCACCTTATGAAAAGAGCTGACTCACTTGAGAAGCCCCTGATGCTGGGAATGGTTGAAGGCAAGAGGAGAAGGGGATGACAGAGGATGAGATGGTTGAGTGGCATCACCACCTCAATGGACATGAGTTTGAGTAGACTCCAGGAGTTGGTGATGGACAGGGAAGCCTGATATGCTGCAGTCCATGGGTCACAGAGTTGGACAAGATGGAGTGACTGAACTGAACTGAAGTTGCTTCAGTTGTGTCTGACTCTTTTGCAACACTATGAGCTGCAGCCCACCAGTCTTCTCTGTCCATGGGATTCTCTAGGCAGGAATACTGGAATGGGTTGCTGTTCCCTTCTCCAGGGGATCTTTCCCAACTAGGAATCGAACCTATGTCTCTTTATGTCCCCTTCATTGGCAGGAGCTCCTTCATTACCACTAGAGCCTCCTGGGAAGCCCTCATATTGCTATTGGGTTGGCCAAAATATTCCTTCAGATCTTTCTGTAAGATGTTACAGGAAATCTGAATGAACTTTTTGATGAATCCAATGTTTATCATCTTGCAGTACTTCCCCAACTGTTCTATAAAATTCTCTCAAATCTTCCAAAACCCAGTGCATAATTGTTGTGTAACAGGAAAATGTATATTTAAACAGATTAGAGTGTTTTCTTTTGCTAACGTCCTTGTGTGTGATCTTTTTCTCTTTTAACCCATTGCCCAAGGGAGAATTAAAATTTTTATAGCAGAAATATAGAATCTGTACCTTCTGCTTTTGACACCCAAAATAAATATGTAAAGCCCAATTTTCTCTTAGTCTAACTTTATTAAGAAAGTAAAAGATTTTCTAAATTTCAAAACTATTGCATTATATAACAAGACAAGCCTGGCTAACTCAGATCAAAGAGCTGTGCTGTGGAGATAAGGGAAAACATAGTATGTGTAGGAAGCTTCTAACAGGAAGAGAAAATAGCAAATCTTTTAAAATAGTAAGAATAAGAGTCATTTAAAGAGGATGATATAAAATAAGGGTTATTCAGGAGCTAGGGGAAAGATCTATTCCCTTTATTTTCCAGGGTCTTAACCAGAGGGAGGGCTTCCCATGTGACACTAGTCGTAAAGAACCCACCTGCCAATGCAGGAGACATAAAACTTGCTGGTTCAATCCCCAGGTCAGGAAGATCCTCTGAAGGAGGATATGGCAACCCTCTCCAGTATTCTTGCCTGGAGGAGAATCCCAGGGACAGAGGAACCTGGCAGGCTACAGTCCATAGGGTTGCAAACAATTGGACAAAATTGAAGCAACTTAGCACACACAACCAAAGAGAACAGATGTATGAGAGTATAAAAATGCCAATATAACCCCAGATAGGTTTCTGAAAGAATATGTATCTAACTTGGGTTATATCTACCCACCTTATCCAGCATGTCAAGGCAGGTATGACAGTAATGATTAATAGAAGTATCTAATCTAGATGGATATAACAGTTAATATTATATGTCAACCTGGATAGACCATGTTGCCCAGTTCTTTGATCAAACATCAGTTAGGTGTTGCTGTGAAGGTATTTTTCAAATATGATTAACATTTAAATGAGCAAACTTTAAGTAAAGCAGCCAAATATTGTTGGGGTTGGGGGATTGCTCCTATCAGTGGAAAGACTTTAAAGACTGAAGTCTCCTGAAGACAAATTAATTCTGCATTCCTAATGTCTTTGGACTTGAGACTACAGCATCAACTCTTCCCTGAGTCTCTAGCCTGCTGCCTGCCCTGATGATTTTGGACTTGCCAGCCCCTACAATTGTGTGAGCCAGTTCCTTGAAATAAATTTTTCTCTCTGTTGCTCTCTCTCTCTCTCAGTATATATATTCAAAAAAATACACTCATATACACACTCATGCTTACAGAGATCCTACTGGATGATATATACATATATATACATATATACATGAAAGTGAAAGTGAAGTCACTTAGTTGTGTCCAACTCTTTGGGACCCCTGGACTGTAGCCTACCAGGTTCCTCCGTCCTTCGGATTTTCCAGGCAGGATCAGGTTGCCATTTCCTTCTCCAGGAGATCTTCCTGACTAGGGATTGAACCCAGGTCTCCTGCATGGTAGGCAGATGCTTTACTGTCTGAGCCATCCGAGAAGTCCATTATATATATATATATATATATAATATATATACGTATATATATATATAGTGTACTATACATCTTATTGATTCTATTTCTCTACAGAACTCTGACTAATATAGTAGATAAGCCTAACCTAACCTCACTCAATCTCTGTAAAATCTTCTTATAAAAACAGAAGGAAAATTAGAACTGATATTTTTCTCAGGGAGAAGCCTGGGCAACATTGTACCTGAGAATACCAATAATGCACACTGTCCTCCTAGTCTGAACATTTGCCACTTTACTTGCATTGTCCTAATTTCACCTCGAAAACATTTTCAGGACACAATGGCTATTGCCATCCCATTCTGCATGGTTAGTCTGAATGTCTGGGCTATTTTTGAATTGTCACTTTAGTTTTACGAGCTAAGCCTTCCCCTGATTTTGAATGCCCTTGTATTTAATTCTTATCAGTTTTATGACGAAGTAAAACAGGGATCAAATTTACTATGCAGTCTCTGATTCATGAAATTGTTTGAACAATATTAGCTTTGTACTGTAAAGACTATTACTTTCTAATAACTAATACATTTTCAAATAGATAACAAGTCAGGTATATTTATTTTCTGAAAATGTATTATATTAAAAGACAATAATATACCATTGGAAGTAGTTATAAGTACCTTATTAAACCATGTTTTGGCATGAGTATAGTTTGGAATATGAAAATGGTTGTTAATGGGTCTCAAGCAGTTTAAAATAGATTTATAGTCATGGCTACTAGGGGCACTAAAAGTACTGTATCATAAAAAAGAAGCTAAAGAAGGATAAGAGACATAAATATAAGATGTGGTCAAAATATCCTTAAACATCAATGATTCAAATAAAAATTAGACCTTACCTTGTAGTGCATTTACATTTATTGGACCAAATATGAAAGGTAATGATACAGATAAAAGTCCTGTGTTCTTTTA
Source organism: Antilocapra americana (assembly GCA_007570785.1). NCBI lineage: Eukaryota > Metazoa > Chordata > Mammalia > Artiodactyla > Antilocapridae > Antilocapra > Antilocapra americana. Next base: position 45,698,671 of record ML660197.1, on the reverse strand, counting down.
ACACTTTAATTTAGTATGTACAGGGCTTGTCTCATAACTCAGTTGGTAAAGAATCCACCTGCAATGCAGGAGACCCCATTTCTATTCCTGGGTTGGAAAGATCCACTGGAGAAAAAATAGGCTGCCCACTCCAGTATTTTTGGGCTTGCCTTGTGGCTCAGCTGGTAAAGAACCTGCCTGCAATGCAGGAAACCTGGGTTCGATTCCTGAGTTGGGAAGATCCCCTGGAGAAGGGAAAGGCTACCCACTCAGTATTCTGGCCTGAAGAATTCAATGAACTGTAGTCCATGGAGTGGCAAAGAGTCGGACATGACTGAGCAACTTTCACTATTCGGCTAGGAAAAATAAGAGAAGTAATTGATACAAGAAACTTGTTTCAGTCAGCCATATGCAGCTGTATGTGAAGTGGATATTCATTTGTATACAATAATGTGCCTGTAAAGATAAAAATACAACTCTTACTAAGAGTAATGGTAAAAAAATTTTGAACATAAATTTCGTAGAATGTCAAGATTATCTCCTTGGTCAGTTTTTAATTCCTTCTATAGTTGAAGAGTATTTTCAGAATGTTTCCCTTCTTGTGACTCATAAAATTTTTGTTGCTTACACAATTTGCTTTGGAAAAACTCATAAAATATTTTCTTACACATTTTTTTGTTTGTTTTTTGGGGTTTTTTTTGTGTGTATTTTTTTTTTTTAGTTGTTTTTGCCATACATTGTCATGATATCACCATGGGTTTACATATGCTTCCCCTCTGGAGCCCCCCTCCCTCTTCCCTCCCCCCCCCCCGGGAAATCTCCCTGCACCAGCCCCGAGCATCAATCCTGGGCTGGCGATTGATTAGACATATGAAAATTAACATGCTTCAATGCCCTTCTCCCATATCATCCCACCCTTACCCTCATCCACAAAGTCCACAAGTCTATTCTATACATCTGCGTTCCTTTTGCGGTCTCGTATGTTGGGTTCTCATTACCGTCTTTCTAAATTCCATATATATGTGTTAATATACTGTATTGTTGTTTTTGCTTCTGGCTTACTTCACCCTGGATAATGGGCTCCAGTTTCGTCCATCTGAGTAGAATTGTTTCAAATGAATTTTTTTTTTAATGCTGAGTAATATTCCATTGTGTATATGTACCACAGCTTTCTTATCCATTCATCAGTTGATGGGCATCTAGGTTGCTTCCATGTCCTGGCTATTGTAAACAATGCAGCGATGAACATTGGGGTACACGTGGCTCTTTCAATTCTGGTTTCCTCAGTGTATATGCCCAGCAGTGGGATTGCTGGGTCATATGGCAGGTCTATTTGCAGCTTTTAAAGGAACCTCCACACTGTTTTCCATAGTGGCTGTACTAGTTTGCATTCCCACCAACAGTGTAAGAGAGTTCCCTTTTCTCCACATCCTCTCCAGCATTTATTGCTTGTAGACTTTTGGATGGCAGCCATTCTGACTGGTGTAAAGTGGTACCTCATTGTAGTTTTGATTTGCATTTCTCTGATAATGAGTGATGTTGAGCATCTTTTCATGTGTTTGTTAGCCATTTTTATATCTTCTTTGGAGAAATGTCTGTTAAGTTCTTTGGCCCACTTTTTAATTGGGTTGTTTATTTTTCTAGAATGGAGCTGCAGGAGTTGTTTGTATATTTTTGAGATTAATTGTTTGTCTGTTATTTCATTGGCTATTATTTTCTCCCATTCTGAAGGCTTTCTTTTCACCTTGCTTATAGTTTCCTTTGTTGTGCAAAAGCTTTTAATTTTAATTATGTCCCATTTGTTTATTCGTGTTTTTATTTCCAATATTCTGGGAGGTGGGTCATGGAGTATCCCGCTTTGGGTTATGGCAGAGAGTGTTTTGCCTATGTTATCCTCTAGAAGTCTTGGCCACAGCAATCAGAGCAGATAAAGAAATCAAAGGAATCCAGATTGGAAAAGAAGAAGTAAAACTCTCTCTGTTTGCAGATGACATGATCCTCTATATTGAAAACCCTAAAGACTCTACGAGAAAATTACTAGAGCTAATCAGTGAATATAGCGAAGTTTCAGGATACAAAATCAACACACAGAAATCCCTGGCATTCCTATACACTAACAGTGAGAAATCAGAAAGAGAAATTAAGGAAACAATTCCATTCACCATCGAAACAAAAAGAATAAAATACTTAGGAGTATTTCTACCTAAAGAATCAAAAGACTTGTATATAGAAAACTATAAAACACTGATGAAAGAAATCAAGGAGGACACAAACAGATGGAGAAATGTGCCGTGTTCGTGGATTGGAAGAATCAATATAGTGAAAATGAGTATACTACCCAAAGCAATCTATAGATTCAATGCAATTCCTATCAAGCTACCAGAGGTCTTTTTCAAAGAATTAGAACAAATAATTTCTCAATTTGTATGTAAATACAAAAAACCTCGTATAGCCAAAGAAATCTTGAGAAAGAAGAATGGAACTGGCGGAATCAACCTACCTGACTTTAGGCTATACTACAAATCCACAGTCATTAAGACAGTATGGTACTGGCACAAAGACAGAAACATAGATCAATGGAACAGAATAGAAAGCCCAGAGATAAATCCACGCATCTATGGACACCTTATCTTTGACAAAGGAGGCAAGAATATACAATGGAGAAAAGACAACCTCTTTAACAAGTGGTGCTGGGAAAACTGGACAGCCACGTGTAAAAGAATGAAACTAGATCACTTTCTAACACCATACACAAAGATAAACTCAAAATGGATCAAAGATCTAAGCATAAGACCAGAAACTATAAAACTCCTAGAGGATAACATAGGCAAAACACTCTTGTGTGTATTTTTATTGTGTTGGTTTTGCCATACAATGACATGAAACATATGCTTCCCCTCCAGAACCCCCCTCCCTCCTCCCTCCCGATTCCCTCCCCCTGGGACATTTCGGTGCACCAGCTCCGAGCATCAACCCTGGGCTGGCGATTGATTTCACATATGATAATTAACATGTTTCAATGCCATTATCCCATATCATCCCACACTTTTTTTTTAACTGAATTATATAAACCTAGAATTATGACTCTTAGAAAATGAGACTAATTTTTAAAGTTTGATGTATGATTTGTGGCATGAATGCTATTTAGTCTTCATGTCAATGAGTAGCTCACAATGTATGTGTATCAGCCAACTTAAATTGTTATTAGAATTGATGCTATAGTGAAATGAGTGTTTTTTTCCTGTGTGTAGCGCTATTGAAGCATCAGTTCTGTTACAACAAATACCATTCATTTGTCATATAAAATACATGGAGACATTTAAGAAAGTATTTTTCCACACTTCTTTGTCGCAATTTCTCTTTGCTAGAAACAAAACTTAGATTAATATCAAGATAATGTAAATCTTTCCTACAGGAAAAATAAAATATTGCACCTAACTGAGTAATATAACACAGGACTTGGGAATGGCATTACACTGAGCCCTTCACATGTTTCTTTTATACCATTATGGGAAAAAATCTCTGTTTCCCTAAAGCAAAATAGATTCACTACCGTTTTGATGGTATAATTTTTAGATATATTAATCAAAGATCTTCTTTGAAAGTCTAGAAATGGCATCAAACAAACCTTAACTATTTAAAAATTTGATGCCATCAATGACACAATGCCACTGATTTTCAGATTTGTTTTTTTGTTCAAAATTTTTCATAGAATTTTATATCCCCAAAACAACTGATTCTAACATGATTAGACAGGAAACCACCTTATAGTTAACTATTAATAATAAGTCTCATCAATTCTGTGTCCTCTTTTTCTGACTTTGGTGAAAAGAAAACATCTGGTTGCCATTCTCTATATAATAACATCATATATCTGAAGTTTGTAATTAAATTTCCCCTGAAGATTTAATAACTACGATTCTTGAAACTCCCTTTCTAAACCTTTAATCAGTTACTTCACTATGCAACACCAACAAAGACCCAGTGCTACCAAAAAGAAATATTCCAAGTTCTCCTTATTTTTCCACGAGTCTTAAAATTATTGAGATCCAAATTGGACATATCCCATGATTTATTACTAAAGAATTTCTATCATCATACCACTCCATCTTGTGAGCACTGGTCTGGGAATCAGGAGATTTAGCATCTATTTCTGCCTTTCCCACTTCCCAAGTGGTGCTAATGGTAAAGAATATGCCTGCCAATGTATGAGATGCAAAAGACTCGGGTTCTATCCCTGGGTTGGGAAGATCTCCTGGAGTAGAAAATGGCTACCTACTCCAGTATTCTTGCCTAGAAAATTCCATGGACCAAGGGGCCTGATGGGTTACAGTCCATGGGGCCACAGAGTCGGACACTACTGAGCACAAAACCAAAAACACAGTCCCCTTTTCCTGCTTATTAACTGTTCTGAATTAAGTCATCCAACTTATCTGCATTCCAGTGTACTTATATATAGATGGTAGGAACTGGACTAGAAGATCTTTATTGTCTCACGGTTTTATGATTTTCTCCAGTGAAACAATTTTAATGGATATCTTTGTGTGACTAATGTTTTGCATTCTCTTCTGCAGGTTTTTTTCTTCACAAATAAAATTATCTTCCATTAACCCCTGGGAGTTTCATTTTATTTATTTCTTCAGTTTGTCAAAGTCATTCAGAATTCTAATTTTCTACAAGGCAAAGGATTCACCTAAAATATCAGTGTTTCAATGCCACTATGCAGTATCTAGGAAGAAAGATCTCATAATATTCTTTTGTATGGTGAATCAGTTTCAGGAATTTATATAAGATAAATGAATATGTCTATACCTAGTCTCATAAAAGAAAAGTCTAACAGGATAAAGACTAAGTCGAAAGGTGAAATTAGGGAATTCTCTGGCAGTCAGGGTTTAGGACTCTCTGCTTTCATTGCCAAGGCCCAGGTTAACTCCTTGGATGAGGAACTAAGGTCCTCATAGTATGACCAGTAAAAGAGGGAGGTGGGATTAGCCAGTCTTTACTGTTTCCCCTCCATTTTTTCTCTTCCACTAATATTTATTTAATACTCCCATTTACTGTGCTCAGTGCTATGCCAAAAAAGCATAACAGATGTATTTCTTGTCCTTGCAGAACTCACATCCTAAAATAGGTATCATTGAAGTGAGAAAAAGGGTAAAAAAATAGACTTAAAATATGCAGAGACTAAATTACTATTTCAAAATATATGTACTTTTACCAGTGTGTGCTTGTCGGAATCTGATAGTAAGAGGTTCATCTTCAAGTCTAAACTTATGACACGGGCAATGGCTCCTACCTTGTTCACCTTCATGTGACTTTTAAAACGAATCTTGTCTGGAAATAGCTAGTGTCTTTATTCTCATACCAGTTATATTCATTTATACCTACTCCTCCTCCTTCCTTCCCTTCTCCTTCTCCTCTCCCCTCTCTATCCTGCCCACTATGCATGTGCGCATGCACACACACACACACACACACACAGAATTTCCTCCAATTTAGGTACTTCATGTAGAGTGAGTCCCACAATCTCCTTGGAACCAGGTTTCCCAAAATTAGTATCAACTTTTTCTTAAAATTACTCTCAAATCTTTCTTCTTGAGAAGAAAATCAAAGGGTTGTTGAGAAATAATAATAATGGTAAATCAAGCATAGTTTTTTTTCCCACCAAGGCTTTGAATCTCTAGTATAGGGACTTTAATTTTTGCTGAAGTAAGGTGTGCATATTCTTAAACTTCTGTCCTCATAGTTGGAAAGGTCATAAGAACTATAAAGGAAGAATTGGAAATTTTCTTGGAGAACTGAAATGGGAAGAAATGAGTTTTAGAAATAATCTACCAGTATTTAAGAATATGTAGAGTGTTCTAAGGAGTAGATATAACAGAGGAAAGAGCTAGTGGAATAAGCAGTCTGGACATGTCCTTATATTCTAATTTGTAACTGTGGGTGAAGGATTAGACAGTAAAGAAGAGAGACAGCAAAAGAAAATTTTTAATGAGTGGTTTGATAGTTGAAGTGATGGATCACTAACACTACTCCTGACAAAATACATAAACACCCACAACTTTCCTTTCTTTGTAAAATGTGGCTAAATGTACTCTCCTACTGAGGGAATGTGAAAAATAACAAACAATAAAAATAATTGAAAAGTTACCATAAAAAATCCCTTAAATAAAAGCAGCTTATCTATATAATTTTTTTCTAAGCTTTATTCAACTTTTCTATAAATTTATTTTAATATAGCATTTTTTATTCTAGTAGAATACATCTTTCCCTTTGGGAGAGCTAAAAGAATTTTCTCCTTTGTCAACTGAAACATGTAAGTTTTAATAGTTCACTTTAAAGTAACATAAGATTTGTACATTTTTGATTAAAAAAATCATATACTAGAGCAAGACTGGTGATGAGAATGACAGTAAATAAAAACATGATAATAGGGAGATGCTAAATCAGATGAGCCACAATATTTAATATAAACCAAATCTTTTAAAATTCCTTTTACATTACAATACCCAAGACATGGAAGCAATCAAAATTCCATCAACAGAGGAATGGATAGAGAAGATGTGGTACCTATATAAAATGGAATACTACTCAGCCATAAAAAGTAACAAAATTGTGTCATTTACAGGGGGATTGATGGACCTACAGACTTTCATACAGAGTGAAGTAAGTCAGAAAGAAAAGAGAAAGCAAATATATTATCACTTATATGTGGAATCTAGAAACATGGTACAGATGAACTTATTTACAAAGTAGAAATAGAGTCACAGATGTAGAGAATAAATTTATGGATACCAAAGGGGGAAGGGAGGTATGGGATGCATTGGGAGATTGGGATCAACATATATACACTACTATGTATAAAATAGGTAACTAAGGAGAACCTATGGTATAGCACAGGGAACTCTACTCAATCCTCTGTGGTGACCTAAATGGGAAGAAAATACAAAAATAGGGAACATATGTATCAATTCAGTTCAGTTCAGAAATACAGTCATGTGTGACTCTTTGTGACCCCATGGATTGCATCATGACAGGCCTCCCTGTCCCTCACCAACTCCTGGAGTTTAGTCAAATTCATGACTGTTGAGTCAGTGATGCCATCCAACCATCTCATCCTCTGTCGTCCCCTTCTCCTGCCACCTTCAATCTTCTCCAGCATCAGAGTCTTTTCCAAGGAGTCAGTTCTTAACATCAGGTGGCCAAAGTATTGGAGTTTCAGCTTCAGCATCAGTCCTTCCAATGAATATACAGGATTGATTTCCTTTAGGATGGACTGGTTGGATCTCCTTACAGTCCAAAGGACTCTTAAGAGTCTTCTCCAACACCACAGTTCAAAAGCATCAATTCTTCAGCACTCAGCCTTCTTTATAGTCCAACTCTCACATTCATACATGATGACTGGAAAAGCCATAGCTTTGACTAGACAGACCTTTGTTGATAAAGTAATGTCTCTGCTGTCTAGGTTCATCACAGCTTTTCTTCCAAGGAGCAAGTGTCTTTTAATTTCATGGCTGCAGTCACTGTCTGCACCGATTTTGAAGCCCCCAAAACTAAAGTCTATCATGATTTCCATTGTTCCCCCATCTATTTGCCATGAAGTAATGGGACCAGATGCCATGATCTTAGTGTTTTGAATGTTGAATTTTAAACTAGTTTTTTAAAACACTCTCCTCTTTCCCTTTCATCAAGAGGCTCTTTATTCACTTTCTGCCATAAGGGTGGTGTCATCTGCACATCTCAGGTTACTGATATTTCTCCGAGCAATCTTGATTTCAGCTTGTGCTTCATCCAGCTGGAGCATTTCACATGATGTACTCTGCATATAAGTTAAGTAAGCAGGGTGACAGTATACAGCCTTGATGTACTCCTTTCCCTGTTTGGAACCTATCTGTTGTTCCATGTCCAGTTCTAACTGTTGCTTCCTGACCTGCACAGATTCCTCAAGAGACAGGTAAGATGATCTGGTATTCCCATTTCTTTCAGAATTTTCCACAGATTGTTGTGATCCACACAGCCAAAGTCTTTGGCATAGTCAATAAAGCAGAAGTAGATTTTTTCTGGAATTCTCTTGCTTTTTTGATGATCCTGCGGATGTTGGCAATTTGATCTCTGATTCCTCTGCCTTTTCTAAATCCAACTTTAACATCTGGAAGTTCACAATTCACATACTGTTGAAGCCTGCCTTGGAGAATTTTGAGCATTACTTTACTAGCATGTGAGATGAGTGCAATTTTGGAGTAGTTTGAGCATTCTTTGCCATTGCCTTTCTTTGGGATTAGAATGAAAACCGACCTTTTCCAGTCCTGTGGACACTGCTGAGTTTTCCAAAGTTGCTGGCATGTTGAGTGCAGCACTTTCAAAACTTTGTCTTTTTAGAATTTGAAATAGCTCAACTGGAGTTCCATCACCTCCATTAATTGAGTCACTTTGCTGTACAGCAAAAACTAATACAACATTATAAAACAACTATACTCCAATAAATATTAATTAAAAATAAAATAAAATTCCTTTTACAGAAGCAGATGCATTTAAATCACCATTTAGGTACCTTTACACTTTCCTTTTTTATAAGGTATGTTTTAAATTCACTGCTCATTTAGTTATGACTCAGTTGGTGTGTGTGTTAATGAACAAGGTAGGTAGAGTTTGAGCCCTTTAAAGACATACTAATATTTTCAAGCAAGTTAAAAGGGCCTTCCCCTCAGCAGGGGCCCATGTGGAAAAACGCTGATTTTATATTGCTCCTAGTGAGTGTTAGAGTCTATAAAATTTAGATCTAAATGCTTGATGGGATTTGTATATTCAGTAGAAATAAAACTTAGTGCCGTTGTGTTCACAGCATTTTTGGGTTTTGCTTGGAGTTTAAAAAATGCTTGTAGAAGGGATGAATGTTTTATTGATTAGCCAACCCAACAGTTTTTTACAGTGTATAAATAATTGCTAGGTGTTTCAGCAAATTCAAGTTGTAAAAGTGACTGGAGTTGACATTATTTGGTAAATTACTACCAATCCTTACTAAACATTTTTCATATTTCAATTAACTTTTTTCTCCACTAAGTACTAAACAATAAAGTAACTGTGCAGTTAGATACATTTTATCACGCCTGAACATTACTATTTTACAAAGAGCAATAATTTTTGGATGCATTAACTGTCAGTTAAATAATTTCATTTACCTTTAAATGATATGTAAGCCTCTTTAGGACCATCATTAACAAACCTCCTTTAATGATTAGCCAGAAAATGTCTTCATATAACTAGCCATTTTCTTATACCAAGCAGAACACTTTTGTCCTCGAGAAGAAGAGGGTGGGATAGCTTTGAGGAGGACCTCCAAAAGACAAATCTAGGCCAGATAGTCCCAGTGGTCACAGAGGATAAGTATCTGGAACCATTTAACAAAGCCCCGATGGGGAGTCAGTGTCATCATCACTTTGTAAACGATGGAGGTGGATTTTTTTCTTTCCTGTGTCTAAATGTGGAACATCTATGGAAGCAAATGCCTGTGCAGGCTGTGCAAACAAAAATAGAAAGATTTCCATTTTGAAATCTCTTTCCGGAGTATGGTTGGAGATAAGAAAGAGAAGACCAGATTCTTGTTATGGCATTTAAAATTGGTGTTTACAAAGGATAATCAGGTTTGCCCATTGTTTCAGGATGATGGTCTTAATTGATAATTTTCTTAATGTTCCCAAGCATAAGATTCACCCATGTAGATAGAGACAGGTTGATGTAATGCTTTTGGGAAAGAGGTAGATTATGTTACTCTGCTCATTTCAAAGTCTCCATGATGGTCACAGATCAGAAAGTAATTTGAAAAGGATGAACTAGTTCCCCCTTGCTTTCTGCTAAAGTAATTAAGATTACTATTCCAGATTAGTTTTTATTGATAAAACTCACATGTTGACTTTTTCCAAGTAGTAATTAAAATATTTCAGTTAGATTTGGCTCATAACAATCTTTTTTGGCTATCACTATCTTAGACTAACTTCCCTAATTATACCAACTTAATTTATGCTATCTGACTGAAAACAATGGAGGGAAGTAGCAGCTATAGCATTTTAAGTCATTTTGGGTTTTTCCACCTCTCAGATATTTATCATATTTTTCAATGGACCAGTGAACACATCACACTTTGAAGCTAGAAATTTTATACATAAGAATCTAAATTAAGCAAATAGACTATTTTTGTTTGTAGTTGAAGAGAGACTACTTTAAAATTAGACTTAAAGCATATTTATAAATATATATTTATACACATATTTATAAATTATATTTTAATATAAATTATATTTAAATATATAAGACAGTTTTGATTGTCTTATAAGAAAGTCCACTCTGATTCTATGATTCTATTCACTGTATGGGCCTCTCTGGTGCCTCAGATGGTAAAGAATGTGCCTGCAATGCAGGAGACCTGTGTTCAATCCCTGGTTTGGAAAGATCTCCTGGAGAAGGGAATGGCTACCCACTCTAGTATCCTTGCCTGGAGAATTCCATGGACAGAGGAGCCTGGAGGGCTACAGTCCATGGATTTCCTAATTTGGGGCATTCATCAGATAGTTATCAGGGCCTTCTTTTGCCCCTGTCAGAGAAGTTATTTTTAAAACACTTTAGGAGAAATGTGCCATATATTGAAAAGTGCATGTTGTGAATATTATTTAATATGTTCTATTTAGGGGGAAAAAAGTGAAAGCGCTAGGGCTCTAACCAGGGTCTCCTGCATTACAGGCAGATTCTTTACCATCTGAGCCACCAAGGAAGCCTTCCATATGGGAAATGTCATGCCAATCACGTATTTATAAACATATCTCAAAGAAAAGAGGTATATTATGTCCCAGTTTAATTTAAATGTTACTTAGTATAAAGCAGTAGTATTTTAATCCATTGAAGAAAACCCTTATGGTTGTTGGCAGGGTAGGGAAAAAAGTTTGAGATTAGAGGCCAAGTTTTTAAGCTGTGAAAGAATGACACACCATTATTGATATGTTAATGAAAAGGTGATACCATACAAAGTAAAAAGCCTGAGATATTTTGAAAATTTTACTTGATCTGTTCAACTGGAAAGCTGCTGATAACAGATTATAAAAATTCTTCTAGAACTTCCCAGCAAATGTGATTAGTATTGTCTCACCCCAAACTATCCTGTCAATTTCATATTTAAAAAGTAATTAGCCATATGATATGTGTAAAAGGCAAACTGGTATTCATTACATTCATTGAAAAGGATTGAGTATTTTTGCTGAATGGAGAGAGGACTGTAAAACTCTTGGGTGATTTTTCCTGCATGTTTTTATTGTTCTTAATTTTATAACATTTCCCTTCATCTCTGCTTTCTGCAGTTTAAGAATGTGAGAGAAATTGTTGCTATAAAGTTTATACATTTCATTGTGGTTTATGTGTGGTACAGTCTAACTCATCGAAAGTGTATTATGCGGGTCTGATCAGCTCCCTTGCAAATGTCTTTTGGAATACATACCATATATTCTGTGTGCAACCAAGAGTAAGAACAAGGATGAATATAGGGAAAACTGAAGTGGTACCCTTGATTATGCTTACAGAATTCCAGAATTGAAATGGAAACATGTTTTCATAATTACCATTATTTCATAATTAGCTTCATGTCAGCCTCTAACTGAATCCTTTTTTACAAAAAAAAAATCATACAGATTAAAAAAACTTTAAAAATACTATTAGATGTTATGAAGGATATGAAACAAAGTAAGCTGGGATTTCTGTTCTTAAGAATCTAATGATTTAACATGGGGGATAAGATATGTAAATAACCATAAAACAGAGAGATGACAGATGAAATGAAAATATTCAACTTGGATAATTTAGTGAAGAGGAAAATGACTTCAGAGAAGGCCTGGTGAGGAATACAGCAGATGAATTTGGGGAATGAGTCTGGTAGAAATAATCAGTAGATGAGAAAAGCATGGAAGTTCATAGTGCATAAAATTACTAATAATGAGAGAGTGATCATAACATTAAATTATTGGGATTGGGAAGCTGCAGCTGCTGCTGGAACAGAACAGGGGAGACCTGGGGGCTGTGATTCTGTTCATTTTCAGCTGTTCCACGTTCGCCTTTTCATATTTCAATAGCCAACTCTGTGAATGTTGTGAATATTGAGGGCGGCTAAGGGACTCCTTGCAATTTATTTCCTCCTTTTGCTATTCCATTTTTAATGAACAGACTAACACATAGGGGAGGTTCATTTTCTAACAATGTTCGTTTCACACATTGAACCAAATTCCAAGGCAATATCTGAAGCTGAATCCTCAATTTAGAGCACTGAAGAGCTGTGCAGATGATGACAAAAAAGTGATTTTTCAGAAGAGGCACAGTGGGGCCAAGCTGACATCAGAAGAATTTTGGGTCATTAGAGATCCCCATGCCATTTTCTGCTGAAGGAATAATGTCAACCTCAAGTCCTGGGTGGATGCCAACAAGGTTAATTGTTCATGGAAAAATTAACTTGGATAAGTTGAAAACTACTCTTTACCCAAATATTAAACCATCTAGAAGCTCTCATTTTTTCATCCAATTTTTTATTGTTATTGTTTCCAGGCAGCCTGATTACAGCTCAAGGCTGTATTTTTCATATTCACTTGCTGGACATGAGATAAATAGAAAAAGTTTAGACAAGTGAGTTAAATTGTGGGTAGACTATTTCAAAGATGTAAGTATTGGGGTGAACTGCATTCCTGATCCTTTTAAGGCAGTCATTAGCAAGCACATTGTGGCCATCACAGGTGAACTCTATCTCATTAATTTTAATTGGGGAAAGTCATCTTTACTTCCTTTTCCTAAAGCCAACACTTCACTTTATGGTTTAATTATGTTATTAGTGCCCCTCACCAAAAGAAGCAGTACATCTCTTCTTGATCTCATAATAAGCATCTTGCAACAGTTCATCCGAAACTTCCCCACTGTTTCTGAGACCTCATTTCTCCACACTCCCTCATTCTCAACAAATGAGCTCACTCATATTTTACAGACGAACTAAAGGTCATTTAGCATAGACTCCTTTACCTATTCTCTTCTCAGGGTTGATTTCTACACCTATCATGTCACTTTCCTTTATCAATTCTCAGAGAAAGAGGTCTTCCTTTCCTTTCACTGAGTCTGGGCCCCTTGCTTCTCTAAGTGTGTCCTGAAGAGTAGAAGCATCAGCATCACCTAAGAACTTGGTAAAAAAGCAGACTCTTGTGACCCATGTTGGACCAAAGAATCAAATCTGGAGGCCTAGGTAATTTGCACACATTCACATTTGATTTTAAGATCCTTGTCAGTCCTACATTCGCCATGACTATTTTCCTTCATTTACTTCTATTGTAAAAAGTCATTTTAATATATCTCCCTTTCTCTCCACTTTTTAAGTGTTTAGAGCTTCTCTTTTTCCTATCTTGTCGAGTCGTTCTCTTTCCACCATTTCTCACTCAAATTACACTTTGTGAAATTCTAGCTCATTTTTCCCGATTGTCTTGGTTCTTACCCAATGTTCCAGCATCCTTTCATAACAACTCCTGACATTTCACTTCCAAACATACCCTTGAAAGTGGCCACTGATCACTAAGTGGCCAGTTCCCTAATCCAACAATCTAGACTTAGTCTTCATACTTTAAATTTTTATAGTTGGCATTACTTGGTGGCTTCTTGAAATTTTCTCCTTTTGCTCTCAAGTTTTGGGGCATGGTGTTGTCTTGTTTTTCTTTCCTGTTGTTAACTGTGGTCAAGGGACTGGTATGGAAGGATATTTGGCTATGAAAGCGATCTATTTTAGAATTAGGGTGCCATTATTGCAGCGTTCAAGGGTAAATAAAAGTGAAATCCAGAACTTGAAAACATATTTTTCAAAGCGAAAGGAAAGAAGGAGACTTATGGGAAAATCCTGGGACTATAAGTGCTACAGTCCCTATTAGATTTTTCCAGATGCCATCTTCGAAGGCAGGCAAAAAATGAGCTGAACAGCTTTTAGACTTTTTTCTCATGATTTGTGGATTTTGGTATCTTAGTTATTCCTTTGATGGAAAGTTTTTGGCTGAGTTCTCCCTCCTCCCCCAACTTGGTGGAATAAATTTAGGAGTCAGAAAAAATTTCACTAATACAGAAATTTAAAAAGAAAAAAATGGTCCATATTCTACCCCCCAGAGATAACTGCAGTTAATGCTTCGAGATTCATCTTTCTAAATTTTAATTCATTCATAGAGATAGATAATGTGTGTGCATGTGCATATATGCATACACATATATATGTATGTATATATGTATAAACTTCAACATTTTTTTACCATTTTGTCACCAAAAAAATGAATGCTTTTATGTATATAGTATAGCTCAAGTGTCTATATGAAAGAATATATGTCTATATCTTTTTGATCACTCAATATTATTCTGGTGAGTGACTATGGCATAAATTATTTGAATAATTGTTTATCATTCTTTGCAACATTTTACTCTTTTAAACAATGCTTAAATGAGCACCAATGTGCTTAATAATGTGCCCCATGGACTGTAGCCCACCAGGCTTCTCTGTCCATGGATTTCTCAAGGCAAGAATACTGGAGTGGATTATCATTCGCTTCTCCAGAGGAACTTCCCAACCCAGAGGTTGACCCCAGGTCTCCTGCCTGGTCTGCATCACAGGCAGATTTCTTTAACCTTTGATCTACAGGGAAGTCCTAGCCAAAAAGTGAAAGTTCTTCAATTGTGTCTGACTCTTTGTGACCCCATGGACTACACAGTCCATGGAATTCTCTGGGCCAGAATACTATAGTGAGTAGCCTTTCCCTTCTCCAGGGGATCTTCCCAACCCAGGGATCAAACCCAGGTCTCCCAAACTGCAGGCGGATTCTTTACCAACCGAACTATCAGGGAAGCCCAATGTGTTGATACCTTTATTCATTTATCATATTGTTTTATTATAAATTCCCAAAAGTGGAATTTTTATGTCAAGGACTATGTATTTTTCAACTGTATATATATATTGCCAAATTGCCCACTAACTTAAAGGTCATTCACAATGTACATGAGTGTTATTTCTCCCGATATTCACCATTATTTGCAGGGCCAGAATTAATGTCATACAAATGCAGGGTTGGATCCTGCCTTTATTTAAAATTTTGATATTTTCTTCATCATGGATTTTTAGATTAATTTTAATCAAAATATTATTTATTTTTATTATTAGGATCTGACATTAAAAGAAAAAAATTCCAGTATAATTGTTTTTAAATAATTGTTAGTTGTTACTTTATTTTACATTTTAAAAATTCCTAGTAAGTGTAAGCAATTTTATTTTATTTTTTTTAAATAGTTGAGATTTTATTCTAATAGCTGTAATTACAGTGCTTGTTTGTCGAAATGAAAACTAAAAACAAGTATACAAAACAGTTGATTACTAATTGTGTATTGAAAGCAATAAGAGGTTCCATGACACCAAATAAACCAGTTCTGAGGTTTTCCCCAAGATAAAGTTTAACAGCTCCAGTTTCTTCAGTGTTTATCAAAATACAAAAGAAAAAAGTAGAGGTTATCATTTTCAATGGCAAATCTGACCTTTGCAGGCTGAGGGAGTGAAAGCACATATAGACAGGGGCTCTGAGGGGCTGGGGCTCAAGGGGGACGACCCGCAGTTCTCCTGGTGAGGCCCCAGAGAGCCCGGAGCAGGCAAGCAAGGGGACTGCAGGACTCCCGCTCCAGCCAGGGCGCTCCAGCCAAGGTGCCCATGCTGACCCGAGAAAGGCCGGGGTTCTTCCAAGGGGTCTGAGAACGGTGGCTGCAGCCTCCACCCCATCTCCTGGGCGGCCATGTATGCACGAATACAAGCACAAACGCTATGGGGTGTGGGATGACCCGAGACAGAGCAAATCACAGGGACCCTATTGTGACCATGCAGAATGGGTGTCATGGCTGGTTACCACCGGTGGACTGGCCGTTACCGCAGAACCTACGTTAGGCACATTTCTCCCTTCTGTGTGTTCAAGTGTTCTTATTTTGTATTTGTAACTATTTTAAAAAATGCACTGAGTTTGGGTTAAAAACCAACCACCAAAATGGATCTAAACAGAGACCTAAAGCCCAGAGGAGGAGTATGGGGCTCGTCTGACACACAACTCCTGGATGACCCGTGTGCCTAAAATCCCTTCTCAGTACTAAACAGTGGGTTTATTTTCTTTTTACAATAAAAAAAATCTGAGTAATATTGCATAGGAGCACCAGAAACTGCCTCATTGGAAACAAAAACTATTTACATTAAATAAAAACCCAGCTGCAGGCTGCGTCTGCACATTTACAGCATGGTGAAGCACACTGTGACCGACCGTGGAGACAGCTTCTGGCACTCACACCACAGGGGCGCGTTTGCCATGAGAGGAAAGCGGGGGGCGGGGGCGGTCGCGTTCACTTCTGGTTCCGGAGCTGGTTGGACAGCCAGTCCAGGCCCTCGTACAGCCCGTCCCCGCTGGTGGCGCAGGTGGCCTGGATGTACCAGTTCTGGTGGCGCAGCGAGTGCAGGCCCAGCTTGTCCGTGATCTCAGCCGCGTTCATGGCATTGGGGAGGTCCCGTTTGTTAGCAAACACGAGCAGCACGGGGGTCCCTGAGCTCATCTTCAGCCAACATCCTCATGAGCTCCTCGCCGGCCTCATTCACACGCTCTCTGGCATTGCTGTCGACCACAAAGATGAGCCCTTGTGTGTTTTGAAAGTAGTGGCGCCACAGAGGCCGGACCTTGTCCTGGCCGCCCACGTCCCACACAGTGAAGCTGATGTTCTTGTACTCCACGGTCTCCACGTTGAAGCCGATAGTGGGAAGGGTGGTCACAGTTTCACCCAGCTTCAGTTTGTGCAGGATGGTGGTCTTTCCCGCAGCATCTAGGCCCACCATGAGAATGCGCATTTCTTTTTTGCCAAAAAGGCCCTTGAAGAGGTTTGCAAAGATATTCCCCATGCTGCAGACCGGTGGGAGCAACACTGGCCAGAGAAACCCTCGCGGCCCCGGCGCGGATGCTGCTCGGAGGCAGGCGTTGGTTTCACTCCCACAAGATGGAGGCTCTCAGCAATTTTAAATATTTACTGAAAATTTATGTTTCTTCCTCTAGATTGTGTTCTTTGTTCTTTGAAAACTTTTATATGAGACACTATCTTTTGCATTTTAATTTGTAGGAAGCTCTTTCTCTGCTTATCATGTACATTGGAATAATTTCCCCAGGTTTTTTTTTTTTTTTTCTTTCAATACTTCGGGGCATGAATTTTTTCTAAACAGACATTTGAAAAAAAAAACTGTAGTTATGATGTGATGAATGTTTTAAAATGCACTCTTAAAATCCATTGTAGCAGAAAAAGAGGGAGAGGAGAAGATGGGAAAGGAGACACAGAGTGGAGACAGGCATTAGTGTGGGGTTTTCCCACCACTGTAAAGAACTTGATAAAAGAGAAAGGATTTCTGGCCTCAGAGCTGCTCCTGGCAGGGCTCTGGGAGGTGGTGAAATCCCAAAGAAGGTTGCATCACACTTCCAGGCAGAGGTTGCTGGTTGCCTAAGTTTCCATGTGACATAGAAACTACACAGAGCTAGGACAACTATACCTGACCAAGGACCAACCATGGACTTGGACGTTGAGAAGGATAGCATGAGAAATTCCCTGGAAATTAAAAGCACTGGCATTTGTATCCTGTTATCCCTTCCCACTCCACCCTCAACCAGCCTGCTTTTCTCCCTACCACATAAGCCTCTCTGATTTCATGCAACTTGAGGGAGAGAAGAGGGCATCAACTAAATCAAGGTTGGAATTCACTGACAACCTGTTAGAAGATTGAAATTAGAGAAAATACTAAAGTTCGGGGTCTGAGTTTCATACTTGCTAAATGATTAGATTTTAAAATATTTTCTTAAATATATTTTTGATTTTGACATAGTACTAAGAATATGCTTTACCTTCCAAGAATGTGTTTTATTAGCCTGTAAATTTTTCTAATACATCATTGGTTCTATTTTTAAATTTTTAATTCATTTTCCAGCTCATTTTGTTGTTCTGTGAATAGTAGGAATTTAATTTAAAACCATTTCCAAAATGATTAGCCACTTTAATTATGTCAAATGTACATAAAATTCCCAAAGGCATAAACTGGACATCTTGGGAATACAAAGCCAGAGGTTGTTCCTTTTTTTCATTCCTTATAATCTGATGGCCAGTCTCTTCCCCAAATTTCTTTTGGTTTTATTTCTTTTACTTTATCCCACTCTGCAGCAATAGTGAGCTTCCTAAAACAAATCTACCCATGCCATTATAGTTATTGACAAATATTTAAAGGGCTATGTCATGTAGGAGGAATCTGCTCTGTCAAGCAAAACTAAGAGTCCTGGCAGGAAAATTTGGCTCAAATTTAAATTGTCAAACACAGAAGTGTCTTATAGTATAAGAAAGTGGGCTTCTTGTTTGGGTTCTCTGTGAAAATATTTCAGCCTGAAGTGCTCATCAGACATGCCATAGAAGAGATTCCTTCATAGACAGAAAATTGGAATCTTGATTTCAAGATTCTACAATAGTGCTAACTGTGTGGAGTTCCATAGAACCAGAGCTTAAAATGCAACAAACTAAGGGAAAAATCACAATTGCTAAGACATCTTCTGTTTAAACATATATAAATTTCCTATTAAGTGTTACTTGTTCTATTAAATGCTATTTTTATTAATGGTTTTATAATGATGAAATTGAATTTTTAAAATTTCTGATGTATTTTTATATCTATAATTTTCCATTACAATTGGTATTTTATTGCAAAATAATATTCTTATGAAATGTTAATGTATATTCTTATGTCTCTGTTTTAGATATCTAATTAATTACAATGGCTTAAGTATGTGGAAACATATGAGCCAGGACTTTATCTTAACGTAACTCATTAAAATGATTTCTTTCTTTTAGTGTGAGGTAACGTTACTGAACTGTAGTTTGGTAAAAATATAAAAGTGGGGAAAAGAAATTTCTTATCCTTTTTTCAATATCCATCAGTTCAACACTGATTATCATATGAAATGGGAGCAAAGAGAGTATCCAAAATTCATGGTTCAGTGATTTGGTCTCTGAACCACAATCTAGTTAAGAGCAGAGCCACAGGGTTACCACTATATTAGGAGTAAGGTCACACAAGGGAATCAAGTGCCTTATGCCTTGACTTGATTATTATTAAATGTTTCCCTTCAGGAACATCACATTAATTTTTCATTTCAGGAAGAAAATTACTTTTGGAGTTAGAATAGGGCACTAACTAGGTGCCTCCAAAATCTGGACATTTCCCAATTGCCTTCAGATATTCTTGATAGATAATTTCCTCCCCTGTCCTCCACATATGTGCTATGTTCTAATTGTCTAGTAGGTGGGGAATATAACTTGGTGCTAAATAAATTTCTACATATACCATTTGGAATACCTATAGGATCTAACTGCTAATTCACATGGGAACATTTACCTGGATAAAGACTTGAAATATATGGTATCCTTGTATTTCTTCATATTTGCCTTAAACATGTTTTTAATTCAGTTCAGCCGCTCAGTCGTATCTGACTCTGTGACCACGTGAACTGCAGCACACAAGGCCTCCCTGTCCATCACCAACTCCCTGAGTCCACCCAAACCCATGTCCACCGAGTTGGTGATTCCATCCAGCCATCTCATCCTCTGTCTTCCCCTTCTCCTCCTGCCTCCAATCCTTCCCAGCATCAGGGTCTTTTCCAGTGAGTCAACTCTTTGTATGAGGTGGCCAAAGTATTGGAGTTTCAGCTTCAACATCAGTCCTTCCAATGAACACCCAGGACTGATCTCCTTTAGGATGGACTGGTTGGATCTCCTTGTAGTCCAAGGGACTCTCAAGAATCTTCTCCAACACCACAGTTCAAAAGCATGAATTCTTTCGTGATCAGCTTTCTTTATAGTCCAACTCTCACATCCATACACGACCACTGGAAAAACCATAGCCTTTGACTAGATGGGCCTTTGCTGGCAAAGTAATGTCTCAGCTTTTTAATATGCTATCTAGGTTGGTCATAACTTTCCTTCCAAGGAGTAAGCGTCATTTAATTTCATGGCTACAATCACCATCTACAGTGGTTTTGGAGCCCCCCAAAAATAAAGTCTGCCACTGTTTCCACTGTTTCTCCATCTATCTGCCATGAACTGATGGGACCTGATGCCATGATCTTATTTTTCTGAATGTTGAGCTTTAAGACAACTTTTTCACTCTCCTCTTTCACTTTTATCAAGAAGCTATTTAGTTCTTCTTCACTTTCTTCCATAAGGGTAGTGTCATTTGCATATCTGAGGTTATTGATATTTCTCCCGGCAATCTTGATTCCAGCTTGTGCTTCATTCAACCTAGCATTTCATGTGATGTACTCTGCATATAAGTTAAATAAGCAGTGACAATATACAGCCTTGACTTACTCATTTCCTGATTTGGAACCAGTCTGTTTTTCCATGTCTGGTTCTAACTGCTGCCTCTTGACCTGCATACACGTTTGACAGGAGGCAGTTAAGGTGGTCTGTTGTTCCCATCTCTTTCAGAATTTTCTACAGTTCAGTGTAACCCACACAGTCAAAGGCTTTTGCATAGTCAATATAGCAGAAGTAGATGTTTTTCTGGAACTCTCTTGTTTTTTCTATGATCCGAGGGATGTTGGCAACTTGATCTCTGGTTCCTCTGCCTTTTCTAAAACCAACTTGAACATCTGGAAGTTCATGGTTGATGTACTATTGAAGACTGGCTTGGAGAATTTTGAGCCTTACTTTGCTAGTGTGTGAGATGAGTGCAACTGTGTGGTAGTTTGTACATTCTTTGGCATTGCCCTTCTTTGGTGTTAGAATGAAAACTGACCTTTTCCATTCCTGTGGCCACTGATCAGTTTTCCAAAGTTGCTGTCATACTGAGGGCAGCACTTTCACAGCACCATCTTTTAGGACTTAAAATAGCTCAGGAGGAATTCCATCACCTCCACTAGCTTTGTTCCTAGTGATGCTTCCTAAGGCCCTCTTGACTTTGCATTCCAGAAAGTCTGGCTCTAGGTTAGTGATCACACCATCGTGATTATCTGGGTCGTTAAAATCTTTTTTGTTTGGTTCTTCTGTGTATTCTTGCCACCTCTTCTTAATATCTTCTGCTTCTGTTAGGTCCATACCATTTATGTCTTTTCTTGTGCCCATCTTTTCATGAAATGTTCCCTTGGTATCTCTAATTTTCTTGAAGAGATCTCTAGTCTTTCCCATTCTATTGTTTTCCTCTATTTCTTTGCATTGGCCTCTGAGGAAATTTTTCTTATTTCTCCTTGCTATTCTTTGGAACTCTGCATTCAGATGGGTATATCTTTCCTTTTCTCCTTTGCCTTTCACTTCTCTTCTTTTCACAGCTATTTGTAAGGCCTCCTCAGAGAACCAGTTTGCCTTTTTGCCATTCTTTTTCTTGGGAATGGTCTTGATCCCTGCCTCCTACAATGTTATGAACCTCCTTCCATAGTTATTCAGATACTCTATGAGATCTGATGCCTTGAATCTATTTGTCCCTTCCACTGTATAATGGTAAGAGATTTGATTTAGGTCATATATAAATGATCTAGTGGTTTTCTCTACTTTCTTCAATTTAAGTCTGAATTTTGCAATAAGGAGTTCATGATCTGAGCCATAGTCAGCTTCTGGCCTTGTTTTTGCTGACTGTATAGAGGTCCATCTTTGGCTGCAAAGAATGTAATCAATCTGATTGTGATGTTGACCATCTGGTGATGGCCATCTCTTCTGTTTTTGGATGAGAGTGTTTCCTATGTCCAGTGTGTTCTCTTGGCAAAATTGCATATACACTGCTGACTGTATACATAGCTCATACAATCCATTTAAACAAAAAAAAATTTAATTGGCAAAACTTGAATGGACATTTCACAAAATAGACCTATAAATGGTCAATAGTATGCTCAACATCATTCATAATCAGGAAAATGCAAAACACCAGAATGAGATATCATACAAAACACACTTTACTCATTGTCTCATTCATTTAGTCAACTAACATGTATTATTTTCTTAGTGCCATGCATTGAAATAAGTAATAGTTTTATAAAAATGCATCATGTTTCTTGACACTTTTAATAAAGATGAACAAATTGATGGCAAAACAGAGTAATGACTATTATAATAAAAAGTACACCAAATTTATGTAGGACAAAGGAAACAGTGACCAAACTTTGGGAGACTGGAGGAGAAGGCAGAGTGATTTCTAGATAGTGTTGAAGAAGGGTGAGAGTTTACATGAAAAAATAGGAAAAAGAGATATCCAAAGAAAAAAAAGCCTGTGCCAAAGAACATAGGCACGGAGAGCATGGTTTGGAAAGAGTAAGGAGGTTTGACCTTCAAGGGAAAGGGGTGAGGCCAGTTGTGACTGATGGCTGAGTTAGCAGCACACTTGATCATGAGAGGCTCATGATATCTTTCCTGCTCTACCTATGTTTCATTCTTGGTGGACGAGCAGAAAAAGACAACTCCTCCATAGAGTTCTTCAAATTCTCCCTCCTGTCTTCCCCTCCCCCTAGCAGGAAAAAAAAAAATCCTACCTTCCCTTGAGCTTCAGTAATAATTTATTTATATTCTTAGTACATTTTGCTTCAAATTTAGATTCTTGTCTTCATGTCTAATTTTCCCTATTAGACTGACAGCTCTTATGGCGAAACATAAGTCATTGCTTTATTTACTTATTTGGGCTTCCCTGGGGATTCGGTGGTGAAGAATCCAACTGCCAGTGCAGAAGATGTGGGTTCAATACCTGGCTCGGGAAGAGCCACTGGACTAGGAAATGGCAACTCATTCCAATATTCTTGCCTGGGAAATCCCATGAACAGAGGAGCCTGTGGCTACAGTCCATGGGGTCGCAAAAAGTCAGACACGACTGAGTGACTGAGCACACACACACACACACACACACACACACACACACACACACACATTGACATATTAAAATAAGAAGACCAAATACAGACTAATTGACTGCAATTGCCTCATAAGTTTTAGGTGAAAATAAACTCAAATTGTCAAACTTAATCTTCTACATCATAGGCTTTCTCTAAAACCAAGTGATTTTATATTTTTAAAAAATTTTTGTTTCTTGTTATATGTTTTTTAAATTTTGAACTATTTATCATCTAAAATATAGATTTCTGTATGCTGTGTTTCATTCTAGTCTCACACACTATGATTTGCTCTTAGTACTAGCTCTTTTTCCTGGAATCATTTTCTGGTAGTAATTAATGAAAGATATATTAAATACATTGGCAATATGAAATACAAAATGCTTTTATATGTGGACTAATGATAAGCTCGAAACAGTCTCTGGCAATTTTCAGAAGGTGGATTTTGGAATAATGGGGAATCTTTTATTTTTTTTTTTTTAGCATTTCAAAGGATAGAATGTGGATAGTTTGAAAATTTATATTTGCTTTAACTATTATGTATTAATTATTTTCAGACTAAATTTGCACAGAACAAGGCTTGGCTGATATATGTGAAGATCAAGCGGGAAAAAAAATACAAAAATGTAAGAAAATAACATTGTAATAATACATAGTATGTACTAGAATTACATGTATTAAGTGAGAACTATCTGGATAATTTAAGAAAGAAAAGAAGAGGTTTTTTTGTGATTCACAAAATTAACAAAGTTCATTAAGCATCTATTTTGTGTGGGATACATGAGGGCTTTCATTATTTAGCTATATTCAGATGAAAACTTTAACCTTCTACTTCATATTACATGTCTAGACAGAGCCCTAGTTTCACTTAAATAATTTATTCCTAGGTGCAAGGATTTATCCTGTAACTCCTGTCAATCTTTCTCTATCAATCAGGCCAGTCCCTAACTAAATAAATGGGATTTTCACCAAGCTCTGACGGCCAACAGGCATTGTTAAGCCAAGAATGAAAATTAATTCTGCAGACAATGACCTTCTTCTGAAAATGCTTACATAGTCAAGGTTTACATTCAGTCATTCAAGGAAGATGTATTCTACTTGATTTAAGAGAGGCTTTTCCTTCTATTACTATATTGCTTGTTATTGAACAAGAACTCGTAGGGAAAGTGTTTGTCAGAAGACAGGATTCTCTGCCTCTTTCTAAATGATGAGGTTCAGGTCATTTAAAATACATCTTTTCCATTAGTAAAAGAAGATAGTAATGGTCACCTCCTCTCCAACTGCAATGATGATATTCAGTGCATAAAGAACCACAATAATTGGTAATGTATTTGAGTGTCATGATGCAAATATCATTAGCATTTTTACAGACAATTTATTATTAATAACTTTATTTCAGTGGATCCTATGAGGAAGTATCATTATTCCCATTTTATAAGCAAAGAGACTGAGATTTAGTGATGTTAAGTGATTTGGCCAAGGTAGCATGTCAAGCTGGTGCTGGAAATAAGATTTACAACAGTAGGTTTTAATTTCAAGTCCACAACTCTCTTAATTCTTCCACCTTTCTCTTTCTCTCCTTTCCTCTCTCTCTCTCTCTTTTTTTTTTGCCTTTTCTTTTTTTCAGTTTTATTGAGATATAATTGACAGATAGCACTGTATA
Source organism: Antilocapra americana (assembly GCA_007570785.1). Classification (NCBI taxonomy): domain Eukaryota; kingdom Metazoa; phylum Chordata; class Mammalia; order Artiodactyla; family Antilocapridae; genus Antilocapra; species Antilocapra americana. The sequence goes on along the minus strand of ML660197.1, from coordinate 45,674,080 downwards.
AGCTTAAGATACATGCCATAATAATTTGACTTACATGCGTTACAAAATGATTACCACAATAAATTTAGTGAACATCTGTCATGTCATATAGATACAAAATTAAATAAATAGAAAAATGTATTTTTGCTTGTGATGAGAACTCTTAGGATTTATTCTTTTAAAAACTGCTGTATATAACTTACAGCAGTTGATTATATTTATCATGCTGTACTTAAGTTAATAACTGGAAGTTTGTACTTTTTGACTGCTTTCATACAATTCCTTCCCCGCCCCATTTCAGTGGGCCATGTGTAATAGGTGCTGCACCTGGCACTTCAGTCACACAGACCCATAAAGTGTCCCCTGCCGTCCCAAGCGAGCAGCCTGCCCCTCTCAAGCAGCCCTGCCCACAGTCTGACGGGGGCGGGGGGGGGGGCGTGTGTACACCAGAGTTCATACCTCTTCATTCTATGATCCTTTATTTCTGAATCAAACTGGGTTTCCTTCTATTGACTCCAGACAAAACAGAGCTGAAGGACTGTTGTTGGGGACTGGCTTGAGGAGGGCTGTTAACAGAACCTCTTAATACCCCTCACCTATTTCTTTCCTTTGCTCACCTACCTTTTCATCTCAGAGAAATGCTATGCTTGCAGGAGTTTCTCTGGTGTGTGGGGAAGTAACCCTCCAGTGTAAATTTTATAAACTTCAAACCTGACTTTTCCCCTCTACCTCCAGTGATGAAGCTCTCATAGCATACCACCTCCAAGGAAATTTTTCATTGCCTTGAAAACAGACTGGTTTACTAACAAAAATAGTCCTTCATAGTTTCATCCATGACCAAAGTGTCTAAAGCAACCCTTGTCTCAAAACATTTAGAATCAGCCATTAGACCATACTACTCTGCCTTTTAAACATTTTTTTAACCAAAATAAAAGCCTAAATGGTATTAATACAGCTTCGAATAAAAGGTTCCTAACTTTAGCTGAATTCAACAATGAAGTTGGGATCTTTTCTCATCCTATGGAAGTAATTAAGTCACCACTTGGCTCAGTGCCTCCAAAGGATTAAATATAAAACATGAAAATTGCTTTCAGTTAAGAGGCAGTGAGATGAAATCACATAAGAACTTAGTAAAAGACTCACGAGATCAAAGACAGCACATTAGCAGCAGGTCAGGGGTATCTGTTTAAGCACAGCTACTTTCATGGTTCAAACAATTGGCGTTTATGTGGCACTATAAATAAGCTGGCTTCATCAAAAAAAAGGTGGCCAGTTTCTGCTCTTTAGAAACCTCTGATAAGAGGTGCATTTATCCTCGATTTTTGTGCTTATTGACTATGAACAGGTTTTTTGGAACCCAGTATCATTGACAAAAAGGGAGAGACATCCATAGATTTTCATGACAACAAAATAACTGGAGAAGAGAGATTCATCTGTTTAGTAGTTCATAATTCTAAATATCCCTTTTTAGGCCTTAGAGGAAGGGTTCAGATCATATTCATATTTGTTCCCCTTCTTTTTAGCACATATCTTGGCACATAATATGCTTTCCAAAAAATATTTGATGTCAGGATAGACTTGTAAGTCAGGGACATCCACAGAGTATATCTATCAAGGAGTCAGTAGAGTCAGTGATTATACTCTGGAGTCAGACTGTCTAGGATTAAATATTCATTCCATCACTTACTAGCTTTATGATCTGATTCATTATTTAAAAAAAAGAGAAAGAAGTGGCATAAATACACTAAATTAAATGTGGTATGTAATAAATTTAGCACAGTACCCAAAAGATAGTAAGAACTCAGTAAATGCTAGCATTTTTTGTTATTATTATTAATATAGAACTCAGTATTTACCAGCTTTAATCTTCATATCCTTGTGGCTTATAGAAAAAAAATATAGGATGAATGATGGTTCTATCATGTGAATAAAAACTGGATAAAAGATTGTATAAAAGAGTGTTGATAAATGACTAGAGGGAGACTGTAGGAGCTTGACTTCAGGACTCTATCTTTGGTGTCTTCTAATCAATATTTCTATCAGTGACTTGGTTGGAGATTTTTCACATTAAAGACTATCTGACATACCTGGTATACAATGGCATCTAAGATTCCCTGATTCAGGCTTTCTCAGCTTCTCACTAAAATATCTGTTTAAAAAAAAATTATCAAAATGGTAAAAACTGAAACTGATGATCCATGGATTGGGGGAATCCAAGAGGTATCTTCACTATCAATATGACTTTAAAAGCTTTTATATTAATTTGTCATAACCAAAACTTTCCTGAAATGTATACATTTTATCCAACTAATGTTTACTGATTGCCCACAATGTGTTCAGCACTGTTCTAGGAACTTGGGCTCTATCAGTAAACAAAGATCCCTATCCTCATGGAATATTGGGATAAGCACACAGTAATCATAATTAGTAAATTAAATTAAATACATTGTGTTAGATGGTTTTAAATGCTATGGAATAAAATGCGGGTGGAATGGTGGGTATGGGCAGAAGATGGGGGTTGCAGTGTTAAACAAAGTGGTTAGGGAAGGAAGGCCACATTGAGAAGGTAGAATAGGAGCCAAAGCTTAAGGAAGACATGAAGGAATTAAGGAAGTTGGCTATGGGGATAACTGAAGGAGGAACATTCCAGGTGGAGAGAAGAACTGGAGGAAATGCTATCAGGTGAAAGGAACAAAGAAAACAAGATAAATTGTCCCTTTGCATGCTTGTCCCTAACTAGACAAAACATAAAGTGAGCCAGAAGAGTCTGTTTTATTAACAGAAAACAAGAATAATATGTACATTGAATAACAGAATCAGAATCATAATTGAAGAAAGATCAAACTGAATAGGATGAAATGTAATAGGGATAAATATATAGTATTGCAATTGAGTTTAAAAAAAAAAAGAAGAAGAAGTACTTAGCCATAGCCGCTTGGACGGCAAGATCAAACCAGTCAATCCTAAAGGAAATCAACCCTAAATATTCATTGGAAGGACTGATGCTGAAGCGCCAATACTTTGGTCACCTTATGCAAAGAAATGATTCATTGGAAAAGACTCTGATGCTAGGAGAGATTGAAGACAGGAGGAGAAGGGATGAGAGAGAATGAGATGATTGGATGGCGTCACCCACTCAGTGAACATGAGTTTGGCCAAGCTCTGGGAGATGCTGCAGGACAGGGAAACCTGGCATGCTGCAATCCATGGGGTCACAAGAGTTGAACACAACTGAGCTACTGAACAACTATAGTTTATTAATGACATAGCTCAATGGCAGAGTGTATCAAAGCCCTTGGGGATTTTAGTTGATTTTTTTCCAACCCAGTTTGAGTCCACACTGGGAATGGCTGCTAAAACAGCTCTGATATTAAAATGCCTCACTACATTGCCGGGAGCCGTCAGGATGCCCCCTCACTCAGATGACAAAGTCACGAGACTGAGAAGGAAACTGCAAAGAGGATTTTCCTTCGGGGCATCCCAAGGCAAGGCCCCTCCTGGTATTTTTCTTGGGAAGTTGTGTTTTTGCTCTGAACATTAGCTCATCTCAGTAGGTCAGTCCCAGTTAGACATAATTCATCCTGAGATAATTCCCTCACACCTTATTTCCCCCAGGGGATTGGGGAAGGCAGATTCCCTTCCCTGGGGACAAAGGAGGAATAAGGGACATTTAAATAGATTACTACACCTTCTACTCTTTACTGGGGAGTTTCTTTCTACTTAGATTGATGTACTTATCCAAAGTATGCTGGAGACAATCAAATGGTAAACATACTAATGTTAAATCTAATTATGCAGAAATCGAACTTTTGCAAGGAAAATGAGCTTAAGGTTAAAGTTGTTGATGATAGGCAGAAAACAAGATTGTATAGAATAACATGTGATGTGATGGGTGTGTTTCTTGGGTATAAAAACTGTAAACCAACAACAATAAAGGGAGACTGCTCCATCACCACACATCAACTCAGCTCAGTTCTTCTGCCGACACCACTCATCCCTCAAGACCCCCAGACCCGCTGAGGCTGGACCCCGGCACTACATTTAGTCCTAAAACCAGGAAATTGATATTTTGACCCACTCTCTGTGGTTGGTTAAGTCTGGAGTATATTAATAAATTTTGTGTTCCACACTTAAAAGTATACTCAGAGGAGTGCAAACTGAAAGTAAAAGGTGCCCAGTTATGTCTGACTCATTGTGACCCCCGTGGACTATACAGTCCATGGAATTCTCCAGGCATGGAGTGGGTAGCTTTCCCTTCTCCAGGGGATCTTCCCAGGGATCAAACCTAGGTCTCCTGCATTGCAGGCAGATTCTTTACCAGCTAAGCCACAAGGGAGGGCAACCAGAAGACTAACTCTGGCATCTGATAAACAGTTTATGGCAATGAAACTGAAAAGGAAAGGCATAAGATAAAGATAAAAACATGTTTGGTGGTGGTTTAGTCACTAAGTCATGTCCAGCTCTTGCACCCCCATGGACTGTATGTTGCCCGCCAGACACCTCTGTCCATGGGATTCTCCAGGCAAGAATACTGGACTAGGTTGCCATTTCCTTCTCCAAAAACATGTTTAAATTGTTATAAATAATAACTGCATACATGGAGTACTTTGTCTTTCTTGTTAAATCTTCATAATATTCAGAGAGGTAATTGCTGTTATTACCACTTTTATTGCCACCTCATTTTTTAAATGTCGAAAGACTCAGAGAGATAGAGGAGAGGCCAGGTTTGACTTGCTCTATGGGGCCTGGCTCCAAACTAAGTGCACTCACTCAGCTTCAACACTGCCTCACAAAGAGTCTCCATTTAAAGCAGTTCTCTACCGCTTGCTTCTGGACAGACTGAGTCTCACTGTTCCTGGTTGCCAAATGACTGGCAATTAACTGAAATCAGTCTCATTTCTTCACCACTTACGTTTTTGTCTTCTCCTTTTAGCTCTCATTCCCCTCAACTTCCAGCAAATTTAATTCTTCCTTCTGCTTCAAAATTATAATTATGAGTATCTATTAAGTACAGCAAGAGAGTTCCAGAAAAACACGTATTTCTGCTTTATTGACTATGCCAAAGCCTTTGACTATGTGGATCACAACAAACTGTGGAAAATTCTTCAGGAGATGGGAATACCAGATGACCTGACCTGTCTCTTGATAAATCTGTATGCAAGTCAGGAAGCAACAGTTAGAACTGGACACGGAGCAACAGACTGGTTCCAAATCGGGAAAGGAGTACGTCAAGGCTGTATATTGTCACCCTGCTTATTTAACTGATATGCATAGTACATCATGAGAAATGCTAGCCTGGATGAAGCACAAACTGGAATCAAGATTTCCAGGAGAAATATCAATAACTTCAGATATGCAGATGACACTACCCTTATGGCGGAAAGTGAAGAACTAAACAGCCTCTTGATGAAAGTGAAAGAGGAGAGTGAAAAAGTTGGCTTAAAACTCAATATTCAGAAAACTAAGATCATGGCATCTGGTCTCATCACTTCATGGCAAATAGATGGGGAAACACTGAAAACCCTGACAGACTTTATTTTGGGTGGCTCCAAAATCACTGCAGATGGTGACTGTTGTCATGAAATTAAAAGACGCTTGCTCCTTGGAAGAAAAGTTATGATGAAACTAGACAGCATATTAAAAAGCTGAGACATTACTTTGCCAACAAAGGTCCATTTAGTCAAGGCTATAGTTTTTCTAGTAGTCATGTATGGATATGAGAGTTGCACTATAAAGAAAGCTGTGCACTGAAGAATGGATGCTTTTGAACTGTGGTGTTGGAGAAGACTTTTGAGAGTCCCTTGGACTGCAAGGAGATCCAACCAGTCCATCCTAATAATCAGTCATGAATATTCATTGGAAGGACTGACGCTGAAACTCAAATACTTTGGCCACCTGATGCGAAGAGCTGACTCATTGGAAAAGACCCTGATGCTGGGAAAGATTGAAGGTGGGAGGAGAAGGGAATAAGAGAGGATGAGATGGTTGGATGGCTTCACCAACTGAATGGACATGAGTTTGAGTAAACTCTGGGAGTTGGTGATGGACAGGGAGGCCTGGCGTGTGCAGTCCATGGGGTCGCAAAGAGTCAGACACAACTGAGCGACTGAACTGACTCACTAATGGGAATGGGAGGTGTGAATAGAAATAAATATGAATAAACTATCATATCTAATATCTTAGTAATATATAAATATATATCATTGGGCTTCCCAGGTGGCACTAATGTAGGAGACATAAGACATTCAGGTTCAATCCCTGAGTCAGGAAGCTCTCCTAGAGGAGGGCATGACAACCCACTCTAGTAATCTTACCTGGAGAATCCTATGTACAGAGTAGCCTGACAGGCTATAGTCCATGGGGTCACAAAGAGTCAGACACTACTGAATCGACTTAGCACACATGAACACACTCTGCAAGTTAAATAAACAGGATGACAATATACAGCCTTGCCCTACTCCTTCCCCAATTTGGAACCAGTCAGTTGTTCCATGTAAGATTGTAATGATTGCTTCTTGACTTGTATACAGGCTTCTTAGGAGACAGGTGAGGTGGTCTGGTACCCACATCTCTCAAGAATTTTCCAATTTGTTGCAATCAACACAGTCAAAGGCTTTAGTGTAGTCAATGAACCAGAAGTAGATGTTTTTCTGGAATTCTCATGCTTTCTCTATGATCCAGTGGATGTTGGCAATTAGATCTGTGGTTCCTTTCCTAAACCCAGCATGTACATCTGGAAGTTCTTGGCTCACTGCTGAAGCCTAGATTGAAGGATTTTGAGCATCACCTTACTAGCATGCAAAATGAGTGCACTGGTATGGTACTTTGAACATTCTTTGGGACTGGAAATAAATTGACTTTTTCCAGTCCTGTGGCCACTGTTGAGTTTTCCAAATTTGCTGACATATTGAGTGCAGCACTTTAACAGCATCATCTTTCCGGATTTGTTTGTAGTAATACTTCCAAAGACCCACTTGACTTCAGACTCAAAGATGTCTGGTTCCAGGTGCATGACCACACCATCAGGGCAAGTCATTAAGATATTTTTGTATAGTTCTTCCGTGTATTCTTGCCACCTCTTCTTAATCTCTTCTGCCTCTGTTAGATCCTTACCATTTCTGTCCTTTATTGTGCCTGAACTTGCATAAAATGTTCCCTATGTATCTCCAATTTTCTTGACGAGACCTCTAGTCTTTCCCATTCTACTGTTTTCTTCTACTTCTTTGCACTCTTCATTGAAGAAGGCTTTCTTATCTCTCCTTGCTATTCTCTGGAATTCTGAATTCAAGTGGGCATATCTTTCCCTTTCTCCCTATTTTTTCACTTCTCATCTTTTCTCAACTATTTAAAAGACCTCCTCAGATAACCACTTTACCTTCTTACATTTCTTTTTCTCTGAGATGGTCTTGATACCTGCTTCCTGTACAATGCCATGAACCTCCATCCATGGTTCTTTAGGCACTCTATCTACCAGATCTAATCCCTTGAATCCATTCATCACCTCCACTGTATAATCATAACAGATTTTATTTAGATCATCCCTGAGAGGCCTAGTGGTTTTCCCTACTTTCTTAAATTTAAGTCTGAATTTGGCAATAAGGATTTTATGATCTGAGCCACAGTCAGCTCCAGGTCTTGTTTTTGCTGACTGTTGAGAACATCATCTTTGGCTATAGAGAATATAATCAATCCGATTTCAGTACTGACCATCTGGTGATGTCTATGTGTACAGTCATCTCTTATGTTGTTAGAAGAGGATGTTGTTATGACCAGTGTTTTCTCTTGGCAAAACTCTGTTAGTCTTTTCCCTACTTCAGTTTGTACTCCAAGACCAAACTTGCCAGTTACTCCAGGTATCTCTTGACTTCCTACTTTTACATTCTAGTCCCCAGTGATGAAAAGGACATCTTTTTGTGTTCTTTTGTTGCTTCTAGGCCTTGTAGGTCTTTGTAGAACTGTTCAACTTCATCTTCTTCAGCATCAGTGATTAGGGCATAGACTTGGATTATTGCGATCTTGAATGGTTTGCCTTTGAAATGAACTGAGATCATCCTCTTGTTTTTAAGATTGCACCCAAGTACTGCATTTTGAACTCTTTTGTTGACTACGAGGGCTACTCCATTTCTTCTAAGGGATTCTTGCCCACAGTAGTAGATATAATGGTCGTTTGAACTAAATTCGCCCATAGCTCAGTTGTTAAAGAATCTACCTGCAATGCAGGAGACCTGGGTTCAATCCCTGGGTTAGGAAGATCCCCTGGAGAAGGGAAAGGCTACGCACTTCAGTACTCTGGCCTAGAGAATTCCATAGACTGTGTAGTCTGCGGGGTCGCAAAGAGTCAGACATGACTGAGTGACTTTCACTTTCACCCATTTTCATCCAGGTTAGTTCACTTATTCCTAAGATGTTGATATTTACTCTTGCCATCTCCTGCTTGACCAGGTCGAATTTACCTTGATTCATGGACCTAACAGTCCAGGTTCCTATGCGATATTGTTCTTTACAGCTTCGGACTTTACTATATATATCTATGTGTATGAGTGTGTGTGTGTGTGTGTGTGTGTGTGTGTATCTACTTGCCTCTTTTCTTTTGAGTTTTCTTTCTCCTTGTCATTTTACTTCCTTCTATATTCAGATGTATCTATCTAGTCTTTTACCCAACAGAGATGAGATCTTGTTCTGGAAGGAGTAAATAGAAGACCCAGCTGGGAATACTTTCATCTGAATCTCAAGCTTTATTTTTCTCAGGCTTCTTACCTTTGTATCTTTGTCTAGAATGCCCGTCCCCATTGTCTGATGTAAAATTCTTACCCATCCTTCAATATTCAAGTTAAAACAGTCTCTTCTAAAACACTTTCCAATTATCCTGAATTAAAATTTAATTCTCCTCTCTCTTACTTTCTTAGCACCTTTCTCAATCGCTCTTTTAGCATGCCTTGTGAAATTATTCATATATGTCTCAGTTCAGTTTAGTCGCTCAGTCGTGTCCAACTCTCTGCGACCCCATGAATTGCAGCACGCCAAGCCTCCCTGTCCATCACCAACTCCCAGAGTCTACCCAAACCCATGTTCATCAAGTCGGTGATGTCATCCAATCATCTCATCCTCTGTCGTCCCCTTCTCCTCCTGCCCCCAATCCTTCCCAGCATTAGGGTCTTTTCCAGTGAGTCAGCTCTTGGCCTGAGGTGGCCACAGTATTGGAGTTTCAGCTTCAACATCAGTCCTTCCAATGAACACCCAGGACTGATCTCCTTTATGATGGACTGGTGGAATCTCCTTGCAGTCCAAGGGACTCTCAAGAGTCTTCTCCAACACCACACTTCAAAAGCATCAATTCTTTAGCGTTCAGCTTTCTTCACAGCCCAACTCTCACATACATACATGACTACTGGGAAAACCATAGCCTTAACTAGAGGGACCTTTGTTGGCAAAGTAATTTCTCTGCTTTTAAATATGCTATCTATCTATATATGTCTATTTTCCTGCTAAACTGATTTCCTCTAGAGACCGTGGTTTTTATTTTACATTATCTCTTAATTCCTCAGCACCTAACACAGGTACCAGACTATAGGAGGTGTTCAACGAATGCTCTTTTAATCCTGGAACTTGGTTCTCTGAAAGCTGTTTGATTACTCAGCACCACAGTGCCTAGAGCCAATGTCTTTTTTCCATTCTCCTAACACTAGTTTTACGATCTGTGACTAGACCTATCTAGACTCTGAATCAATAGCTTGTCCCCCTCTCTTTCTTGGCAGATGTCTCCTGGCTTGAAATACCCATCAGCTCATTCCTGTCATAGTCCTCAGCACACTGTTTCATCCTCGGTGTGCAATATCTATATGTTTCTACTTTCATACCAGTTCTACTTAGTTTTTATTTTGAGAGCTGTAAACTAGGGGTCAACATGATTGAATTGATTAGACCATTTTTCAGAGTTATTTCTATGTTAATCTCAACATTCTCCACATATATATTCTTGGCAGACAATATCAGCAAAAAATTGATGAACAAGCTGCTTTTAAATGGATCTCCCAATTAACGGCAAGACTAGAAAGTTAATCAAGCTGGAAGAGGATTTACTTGAGGCTCTATGAGTTTTCTGAGAGTTATTCTGAATTAGCAGATAATGGGGAGCTTTTTTCTTTGATAGCAAATTTGTAATTGAATTCAGCCGAAGAGTAACACCAAAGGAAATGCATTTGTGTAGCATAATTCTGATCTTTTATAAACAGATAGGTTCTTAGGACCAGAATAAGCAATCTAAATTATACTTTCTCTCTATCTCCTTTTTCTTTCTGATCCCATCTTTCTGGTTTTACTTCCGTCATTATTGAATCAATCCTTTACTAGTTCTTTCCCAAAAAATCTGTGACTGACAAGATAACACACTCTTTTTTCTAAAAAGTGACTTCTTTTACCTTGAAGTTTAAATGATGCTTTGATCTCTTTTGTCTTGACATCTATTACTAACTGAAGTCTAGTGTCTGTTTGAGTACCATGCCTTTGGAAGTAACCTGTCTTTTTGTTCCATGTAGGTTTCAATATTTTCCACTTGGAAGTTATTTTCCATTTTACTTTACATTTTTAAGTATAATTTTTAAACTTATCCTATTAATTGCAAATCATTCAAATCTTGTTTTTAAAAATTCTTCTAGATAACTATGAGGCATAAGTTAGAGCTTATCAGCCTAATCTCCCTTGCTCTTAGCTATACTTTTTTAAATAATCTTTTTATTTTATATTGGAGTATAGCTGATTCACAATGTTTTCATAGTTTCAGGTGGACAGCAAAGGAACTCAGCCATACATATACATCTACCCATTCTCTCCCAAAGCTCTTAGATATATTTCCATACCTTCAAGTCCTGTTTTCTCTGTGGTGTTCTGGGTAAATTCATCAGTGCAATATTCCAATTTATTAATCCTTTGTTCAAGTTGTGGTCAATTTAGAGGCTTGATGTGTTCTGCAATTTTGGTTTGCCAGCTCATTTTTAGAGATAAATATTCTTCCTCTCTCAAATTTACTTATAGCTTCCAAACCTAGCAGTTTTGGGGATTCATATGCACAATCTTCCAGGGAAACCAGCTCAGAAACTTTCATCAAAGGCGTAGAGCTTCTGCCCTGTGGTGAAAATAAATGTACAGCTTGCTCAGATCATTCCTTAAAGTTGATCTGCCTCCTCCTGCCTTCCTAGCCAAGCATCTGGTTTAGCCTAGCCCTGTAGCAACTGTCATTAGCAGCTCTTTATAGCTTCCTTCATGAGAGAGAACCATCAGGCCTCTAGTTTCAGTTGATTCTCCTGGACCTAGTAGTCTACCTTATGGGTGGTTTCATTCTTCCTGTATCCAAAATACACAAACCCTGGCTGGCCCCCAGCTCTAGCTCCTCTCAATATTTTCATTCTGTTGTTTCCTGCCCTTGGACAACGTTATCTTGACCATGGTTATGTGATTTTAGTTTTGTTTTTACACATTTTCATCTCTAAGTGTGTAGCTGGAGTTAGGGGAAAGGGTGACTGAAGTCTGTCCTCCACTATCACCTTCACTCTAGCTCTTCTTTGAGCAATTCTGCTTTTCTTACCTAAAACTTCCCTTCTTCTACCAGTTTAAGTTGTGGGTATTAGCTTATGAGATTTTAGTTCCTGCAAAGGAGCCCAAGATCATGACATTATTCCTTAGATGGGAACAACTACTCTTGTTTGTGTCCATAAACTCTTTATTCACAGTTAAATATTTGATAAAGGTGTGGATATTGTTCTCTACTGATACTGGAGCAGTAGTATCATTTCACACAACCAGTCAGCAATTCACATCTATTTAAATCTGATGAGTTAATAAGATGGAGGGTATATGAATCCTATGTTAAGAGAATTTCACACTGCATAAGATCTGAGAAACTCCAATTATGTAGAGCCTGACACTGAATTAGTTAGACAGTTGAAAGAGCTGCATTTTCTCCTTTATGTTTTCACTTGGGGATACACCCTCTTAGTGAAAACTGCAAAATTCCAATAGATGGTAGATAGATAATAGATATACATGCACAAGGCCTCTTGAAAAGGGAAAAGGGGGACTTGTTTCCAAGTTGTGTCTATATTACAAAAATACTGTTCTACATAGATTATATGTTTAAACTGGTAGGGTTTTAAGAAGCCTGGAGAATATGTCAGTAATTGGCTAGTTACAGAATAAACTGGTAACCCAGAGCAACAGTCACCACTCTCAAACAGTACTTTCAAAAATAATTAAGAATTTAACCACCACTCTTTAAATATTATCTCATTAATACTATGTCTTCAAATACTTACATAGATTTATTTGTATGGGAGAGATGAAAAAGAGAAGCAGGTATTAATGGAGAATGGAATTAGTTTAAAGCTCTGGTCTAGAATCTCCTACTTTAGACTTTCAGTATCACTTCAAGTGCCTCACATAAATTTCTCTGCCTACCAAGAAGAAATGCTAATATTTGCCAAATCACCAACTGATAAACACTCTGAACAACTAGGATAAAGACTCAATGTAAATACAGCAGAGTGCTATTTTTACTAACATTTTTCAAAGCTTCTAAAATTTTTAATCCACTATAATTGTTTAATTACATGAAAAAACACAAACAGCTGACCAAACTAAGATTTCACACCCTGTGGGAGAATTCACATAGAGTTGTCCCAGAGTTTACAGAAGGAGTAAATTGGACCTATAAACTTGGAGCCTCAGGTCAAGTTTACTCCAGTCTAAAACTTTTTTCCAACTGTAAGGAAAATTTAGCCTTGTTTTATGAGATGAAAACGTCATAAAACATACTGCTCTTACACAACTGAGTGACTCAAAGTGCTATTTTCTCTCAGCAATTATCATATGAGCTTCTGGAATCAAATGAACTCAGGGAATGCTGTAGGCCACTGTAAGATGCCTATGTTGGTGTTTAAATGAAATAGTTAAACACCATCAAATGAAGAGTTGTGTTATGAACAGGGCTAGCATTTAAAATGGAACCATGCCTGCTTATTCATCACCCACGTCTGTGTGTGTTGGAAGGGGAGAAGAGTGAGTTTAGACTGGCCCACATTTGCTTTCTTCATTTTTTACCACTTGTTTATTTTTTAAACAGCTCTTCAAATGTCACTAATGATTAATGACTACAAACTTGCCAAAATCAGGATTCTTTCCTTGAATCTGCAGCAAAATGGCTCCTTTTTCTAAAACACCTTATACATGTGTTGAGACAGAACACAGCACTTCTCAGATTCCTCTAATAACCTTGGATGAATCTTTCTCCATTTTTACATACTGTAAAGCTTCTTTATTCACTGCTCTCTACTTTGTTTCTACTATCATCTATATTGAAAACTCCCCAAACTAAACATTTAGCCCAACCCCCTCCCAATCTCTAAGTTCACATTTCTAAAGTCTTTACTGATTTGTCCCAGAAATCCATCAATTCAACATTGTCCCTAAGTACCTTATTATAGGAGCCATCCAATAACTATTTAATATCACTCTGTGTTAAGTCTTTGTCTAGTGCTTATTACAATCAAATCTTTCCTACTGTTTCTGTTATTGTTCTTGCTATTGTTCATTGTTGTCACTACCAACATGAGACCAGAGACATCGTCCATTGTACTTATCACTCAATTCTGAATCTGTAGCAAAATAAATATTTAATTAATAGTTGGCTTCCCTGGTGGCTCAGATGGTAAAGAATCTGCCTGCAATGCAGGAGACCCAGGTTTGATCCCTGGGTTGGGAAGATTGCCTGGAGAAGAAAATGCAACCCACTCTAATATTCTTACCTGGAGAATTCCATGGACAGAGGAGCCTGGTAGGCTACAGTCCATGGGGTCCCAAAGAGTCAAACATGATTGAATGACTAACACTTTCATTTTCCACTGAATAAATTAATAACTTTTTGTTAAAATTATTCATTCTTCTTTCCTAATGGCACTGTTATTTTTCTAGTCACCCATGTACGAAATATAGTTAATTTGCCTCATGTTTCTCATTTTCCTAGTCACTGTACCACTTAGAATTGCATTCAACTACAAGAATCAGAGACCAAAACAATACTTCCTTTCACTCCCACAAAAAAATGATTTTAAGTAATAATTTAAAAATATATATATACTTACCTAAGTAAATACCTGAAAGTACACTCACTTTACTGTGTGAAATATGTACTTACCTGAACTGATATCGCATCGGAGCCAGGATTTCCCCAGTCTTTCTGCTAAGTTATCCTTGCACATGGCTTTTGTCTTGACCATAGTCTAGAATGGTTAGTCGAACCCCAAATACAGTGTCCACATTCTGAGGAAAAAAGATGGGTAAGGATAGTAAATGATGACCATGAATGTCCCCTGTGTTACCATCATTTTGAAAAGTTTTCCTGGAGCACCACTCAACTTTTTCTGGACACCACTATCTACAAGGAAGGCAAGGAAATAACAATTTTTAAATAAAAATACTGAAACCATTCCTCCCACAGTTGAAGGCTGTTATAAAGAAGTTAATGGAAATGGGTACTGTGTAGGCAACTAGTCACTGTCTGGAGTTGTATCAATTCTATATCTGCAATCTCCCCCTCTCAACCATTCCATTCTAATCGCACTTCCAAAACCTTAATTCAAGTTCCTTGCTATTTCCCACCTAAAGTACTTCAGTAATCTCCTAACTGATCCTAATGGCTTCTCTTTGCAAGCCTGAGAAGTTCAGAATCTTAGGAATATGTCTCTGCCTTCCTGTTCTAGACTTGTTTATCACACCTCCTCCACACACAGTCAACACTCCTATCAAATCAAATGTGATGGTTAATTTTATGTGTTAACTCAGCTGGGCTAAGGGATGCCTAGGTAGCTGGTAAAATGTTATTTCTTTGTGTGTCTTTGAGTGTTTCTTGAAGAGAGCAGCATTTGACTCAGAAGAATACCCTCACCAATACAGGTGGACGTCATTCAATCCATTGACAGCTCAAATAGAACAAAAAGGCAAAACAAAAATAAACTTGTTCTTCTCTTGAGCTGACACTTCCACTTCTCCTGCCCTCAGACATCTATACTCCTCTTTCTCAGACTTTCAGCCTTGGACCAGGGCTTACACCATTGGTTTTTATGGTTCTTGGGCCATAAAAACCACTGGCTGGTTTTTCTAGCCCTCTAACTTTCAGGCAACAGATCATGGGGCCAGCCATTTCCCCATCTATCTCTTTTTTCTTGGGCATCCCTATTCCCAAAGACACAACAGTAGTGAAATCATGCCTATTTAATGGCCTGTTAGCCTGGTGGGCTGCCATCTATGGGGTCGCACAGAGTCGGACACAGCTGAAGTGACTTAGCAGCAGCAGCAGTGTTTACATGAAAGAAAGAGTCACATGTCTCTCACTTTCAATCGAAAGCTAGAAATAATTAAGCTTAGTTAGGAAGGCATGTCAAAACCTAAAATAGGCCAAAAGACAGGCTTCTTGGACCAAACAGCTAGCTAAGTTGTGAATGCAAAGGAAAAGTTCTTGAAGGAAACTAAAAATGCTACTCCAATGAACACACAAATGGTTAGAAAGCAAAACAGCCTTGTTACTGATATAGAGAAAGCCTTAGTGATTTGGACAGGAGATCAAATCAGCCACAACATTCCCTTAAGACATAGCCTAATCCAGAGGAAGGCCCTTACTCTCTTTACTTCTGTAAAGGCTGAGAGAGATGAGGAAGCTGAAGAAGAAAAGCTTCAATCAGCAGAGGTTGGTTGATAGGTTTAAGGAAAGAAACCTTCTCCATATCATAAAAGTGCAAGGTGAAGCAGCAAGTGCTGATGTAGCTCAGTTCAGTTCAGTCGCTCAGTCATGTCCGAATCCTTGCGACCCCATGAATCGCAGCACACCAGGCCTCCCTGTCCAAAACCAACTCCCAGAGTCTACCCAAACCCATGTTCATGGAGTTGGTGATGCCATCCAGCCATCTCATCCTCTGTCGTCCCCTTCTCCTCCTGCCCCCAATCCTTCCCAGCATTAGGGTCTTTTCCAATGAGTCAACCCTTTGCATCAGGTGGCCACAGTACTGGAGTTTCAGCTTCAACATCAGTCCTTCCAATGAACACCCAGGACTGATCTCCTTTAGGATGGACTAGTTGCATCTTCCTGCAGTCCAAGGGACTCTCAAGAGTTTTCTTCAACACCACAGTTCAAAAGCATCAATTCTTGGCGCTCAGCTTTCTTCACTGTCCAACTCTCACATCCATACATGGCCACTGGAAAAACCATAGCCTTGACTAGATAGACCTTTGTTGGCAAAGTAATGTCTCTGCTTTTCAATATGCTGTCTAGGTTGGTCATAACTTTCCTTCCAAGGAGTAAGAGTCATTTAGATTCATGACTGCAGTCACCATCTGCAGTGATTTTGGAGCCCCGCAAAAAACAAAGTCTGACACTGTTTCCCCTGTTTCCCCATCTATTTCCCATGAAATGATGGGACCAGATGCCATGATCTTAGTTTTCTGAATGTTGAGCTTTAAGCCAATTTTTTCACTCTCCTCTTTCATTTTCATCAAGAGACTTTTAGTTCCTCTTCACTTTCTACCATAAGGGTGGTGTCATCTGCATATCTGAGGTTATTGATATTTCTCCCAGCAATCTTGATTCCAGCTTGTGCTTCTTCCAGTCCAGCATTTCTTATAATGTACTCTGTATATCAGTTAAATAAGCAGGGTGACAATACACAGCCTTGACGTACTCCTTTTCCTATTTGGAACCAGTCTGTTGTTCCATGTCCAGTTCTAACAGTTGCTTCCTGACCTTCATACAGGTTTCTCAAGAGACAGGTCAGATGGTCTGGTATTCCCATCTCTTTCAGGATTTTCCACAGTTTATTGTGACCCACACAGTCAAAAGCTTTCGCATAGTCAATAAAGCAGTAGATGTTTTTCTGGAACTCTCTTGCTTTTTTGATGATCCCGTGGATGTTGGCAATTTGATCTCTGGTTCCTCCACCTTTTCTAAAACCAGCTTGAACATCTGGAAGTTCATGGTTCACGTATTGCTGAAGCCTGGCTTGAAGAATTTTGAGCATTACTTTACTAGTGTGTGAGATGAGTGTAATTGTGTGGTACTTCAAGCATTCTTTGTCATTGCCTTTCTTTGGGATTGGAATGAAAACTGACCTTTTCCAGTCCTGTGGCCATTGCTGAGTTTCCCCAATCTGATGGCATATTGAGTGCAGCACTTTCAGAGCATCATCTTTCAGGATTTGAAATAGTACATCTGGAATTCCATTACTTCCACGAGCTTTGTTAGTAGTGATGCTTTCTAAGTCCCACTTGACTTCACATTCCAGGATATCTGGCTCTAGGTAAGTGATCATACCGTCATGATTATCTGGGTCATGAAGATCTTTTTTTAAAGTGCTTCTGTGTATTCTTGCCACCTCTTCTTAATATCTTCTGTTTCTGTTAGGTCCATACTATTTCTGTCCTTTATTGAGCTCATCTTTGCATGAAATATTCCCTTGGTATCTCTAATTTTCTTGAAGTGATCTCTAGTCTTTCCCATGCTGTTTTTTTCCTCTGTTTCTTTGCATTGATTGCTGAGGAAGGCTTTCTTATCTCTTCTTGCTATTCTTTGTAACTCTGCATTCAAATGGGAATATCTTTCCTTTTCTCCTTTGCCTTTCACTTCTCTTCTTTTCTTAGCTACTTGTAAGGCCTCCTCAGACTGCCTTTTTGCCTTTCTTTTTCTTGCAGATGGTCTTGTTCCCTGCCTCCTGTACAATGTCATGAACCTCTGTCCATAGTTCTTCAGGCAGTCTATCAGATCTAATCCCTTGAATCTATTTGTCACTTCCACTGTGTAATCATAAGGGATTTGATTTAGATCATACCTAAATGGTCTAGTAGATGTGTATTTGTTTTTAGTTATGCAATAGCTAGACATAATGTTATTGTACACTTAACATACTACAGTATAGAGTACACATAACATTTATGTGTCCTGATGTTAGGTAGTTAGAATAGGAAACAGGATTCAAAATGGTGGTGGCTAGAAGACCAGGAAAGGAAAAGCCCATGAAAATAGAACAAGGAAGGTCAAAGGAAGGTTCCAGGACCTGAGTGAGAACCCCAGGTAGAACAGCACTCCTGTCTAAGCCAAATTTGCATAGGACTGGCCCAGGGGGCAGAAAAAGCATATAAAAGAGGAGCCAAAGCACTAGATCTCTCTCTCTCTCTCTGGTGCTTCAAAGATGGACTCTCCCTCACTCCCTCATGTGCTGCGGTGTTCTCTTCGCGTCTTTGGGTCAGCAGGCCCTCATGCTTTGAGGATGGATTTCCTACTATCATCTTCTAAATAAAATAAAGCTGTAACACTGAGCTGTAACACTGATTTATTTAAGAGTTGTAACACAGTCTGTCCAAGACCCAAGAGCTATGACCCGCCAAGGGCTTCAATGTCCATCACTCCAAATCTTTGTTGTGACAAGACAAGAACCGAAGAGCATAACCTTGCATGACATCTACACTCGTGTGACACTGAGAAACCAAAAAAATTGTGTGACTTGCTTTATTGAGACATTTATTTTATTCCTGTGATATGGAATGGGACCCACAGTATCTCTAAATGTACTTCATAATGTTGATGTACCATAGTTTATTCAATAACTCTCCTATATGTAAGTATTTAGGTTGCTTTCAAAGTTTTGCAATTATAAACAATGATGCAGTGAATAGCCTTGCACATATATATTTTCTTATTGTTTGTGGTATATCTTCAGAATAAATTCCTGAAAGCAGGATTGTTTGTGAAAAGGTAGACCCATATATCTTGCCACATTTTCCCTCAGAAGGATTGTACCAGTCTGTAGTCCCAGCAGCAGTGTATGAAAATATGTGTTTCCCCACAGTCTTGCCAACATAATGTAGTCTCAAACTTTTAATTTATTTTATTTTATTTCATTATCTATTTATTTTTGGCTGTACCATGTGACTTGTGGGATCTTAGGTCCTAACCAGGGATAGAACCCTGAATCCCAACAGTGAAAGCTCAGAGTTCTAACCACTGTACCACCAGAGAATTCCTATTCTCAAAATTTTTAAATGTTTCTAATATTCTAGGCTAAACGTGTTATATCCATGCTGTTTTGATTACCATTTCTCTAATTTTAATAAGTTTAAACTTTTTAAACATTGTGTAAGTAACCTGTTGATTTGTTTCATTTGTATATTGCCATATGTTTATTACGATAGTGTTAGCTAACACATCTATCACATCACATAATTATTTCTTTTTTGTGGTGGGAACAAAAAAGAACTATTCTCTTAGCAACTTAAAAGTTTATAATACACTATTGTTGACTATAATCACTATACTGTGTATTAGATCATTTTTATATCTTGTTTTTGTGTATATGAATTATGTGTTCATGTCTCTTTCTCTTTTTTTCTATCGGGCTTTTTGGTCCTTTGTTTCTCAGTTCTCTCTTTAGTAGGAGTATTAACCCTTTATGGTACATGTTGTAAATATTTCCTCCAGTTTGTCAGTTGGCTTTGTCTTTTGCATACAATATTTTTTGCCACACTGAGAAATGTTTATGTAATCAAATTACCACTCTTTTCTTTTATTGCCTCTGATTTTCAGTCAGTTAGAAAGCTTTCCTTGCTTTGAGGCAAAAGGGAAATTCATCCATCTCCTCATTCTTCTAATCCTTTATTCTGTCCTTTAGTTACTTGTTTTAATCTCCACTACCACCACCAATAATTTCTCCCTTCCCCTTTAAACTTCAAACTTGCTGAAGGAAACCCCATCTTTATTTTACGATCCCTCAAGTAATTAACCCATCACTTTCTTTATATTCATCTTTAATAAAATAAGTTTAGTGAATTAAATTGAATTGAATTTACATGAAGATATCAGCTATACTCAAATAAACACCATATTTAAAAAGTTATGGGAGGTTTAAACAAGTCAGTTATCAGTTTCTCCAAAAGTGAGTAGATTGATTTACAAAATAATGATTCTGGAAGGAAATGTAAAGAATAACTTACTGAAGCCCTTTGTTGTGCAAATAAGAAAACTAACATTCATGTAGCTTAAGTAGCTTACCCCTTTCTTATAGCCAGGTGATAAAGGATGGACTCATTGGTCTATGAAGTCCAATCAAATTCTTAGTCTAGTAAACTTCCCATCCTACTGTCCCAAACTTCTCAACTTTTCTTTCTAATTAAGTAAATCTGGTTTTCAGTATTTCACTAATATAGACTAGACATAAAGTTGATACGAAGTAAAAGGTTTTTCTAAAAGGTTAAAAGAAGCTGCCAGCCTTTGAAATGCCTAGGTGTGGTTAGGTTGCACTTTGAAAAAACACCATGGATTTTTATTCCAACAAGAACTTTCTTCCAAATACACTCTTACTAGAAAGGCAACTACGTTGTGTGTGAAAGACAGGATTTCCTGTTAATAAATAAGGAACCAAGTGCTCAAACACAGCTCAATAAATATATCCTGCAGAGGTTTCAAACTAGTGGCCACAGGCCAAATACAGCTAATAGACCTATTTCCCTTGAAGTACTCTTATCCAATACTGAGCAATGTTATTTTTACATTAAGAAATTACTTATAAAAATACTCATGTTCACTGTTTCCTAAAAAATTAGAGGAACTGGCAGCTTTGAGCTCACATTTCTGCAGGAAAAGTGACCAATTCTTTGGACATATTATGAGTTCTTTAATTTACCACCATCTCTACCACTTCCCAACACAACCCACTTCATTCATTTCTGTTCTGCCTAGACACTGCAGGCAATGGAGTTTGCAGTCATTGACCAGGAGTTTAGTTTGGATGCTAATAGGTAATTAACTCAGTTTTGATTGACATTATTTAAATAGTAGCTACCATTTATTAATCATTTTAGGTGCCAGGAATTTTTAAGTACTTTATATACACAACATAATTTAAATCTTACAAAAAATTTCTGTGAGGGAGGTGAAATCCTCCTATTCCACAAAAAAGAAAACTGAGGCTCCAAAAACTTAACTTGATTAAGAGTACACTGCTAAAGTGACACTTTGCACAGGGATCCAAAGAACTTAGAGACAGCAGATGGTGAAAACAGACGGAGTGAAAATATAGAAGAGATTCAAGAAGTTTGTGCAAGAGAAGGTCGTGGAAAAACTAGAAAACATAGTAGAAAACTTACAGAAGAGTAAAATAGTATAGCAAAGAAAGAGAACAGAATATGAAAGTAGTTATAAGAACACACAGCAAGAGTAAAACCAGAGCAGTAAAGTATTCAGACACAGCTGGAAGGTGAGACTAGAAAAGATGCTGAAGAGACAGTGAGATTCACAGCAAGAAGGGTGGAGTGGTACATCTGTCTTAGACGAGGGGACCACAGGTACACTTGGCCCATTGGATAGAGAGCAAAGTAATTCTGTCTTCCTTCACATTGAGTTAATCATTCATGATCTGCTTAGCGAATCTGTTTCTAATTTCATCCACAGCAGTTGTGGATTTTCTGAATTACTTTAGAGTGCAGGCAAACATCAGCTGGTCCTGTTTTCTTCCCTGTCTGCTTAAGCCAAATGCCAGCCTTTGAAATGCCTAGGTGTGGTTAGGTTGCACTTTGAAAAAATACCACGGATTTTTATTCCAATAACAACATTCTTCCAAATACACTTATACTAGAAAGGCAGCTATATTGTGCGTGAAAGACAGTCACAATCTCAGTGCTCACCCACATTCATTCCTCAGTCATTTCCTGAAACCTATTCCCTTTCTGTTCCTAACCTTCTCAAGTCCAGTTTGCAGTTATCTTTTTCTTTTGTCATTCTTATTCTTCCTTTGTTTACACTGGTATGCTGCTAAATATTTAACAGAAAGCTCTTCAAGAAACAAAGAGCAAGAGGGGATAGAGGAAGGTAGGGAGGTGGGAAAGGAAAAAAGAAAGAAAAGGAAGGAGGAAAGAAGAAAAGAAAGGAAGAAAAATAGAAATAAAATTCCTGGTTTGTAGTGTTTGCCTGCTTCCATATTTCAGCTGTAACTATTTCAGCTGTGGCCAATTTCAAGCTCCCTATGTGATGTCACTGAAAACCATGTTAGTGAAAGATGTGAAGCTGGGCTTCCCTGGTGGCTCAGCATTAAAGAATCCACCTGAAATGCGAGGAGTCACAGGAGATGCACATTCAATCCCTGGGTCAGGAGGATCTCCTGGAGGAGGGCATGGCAACCTACTCCAGTATTCTTGCCTGGAGAGTCCCAAGGACAGAGGAGCCTGGCAGGCTACGGTCCATAGGGTCACAGAGTCAGACACAAGTAGAGTGACTTAGCATGCATGCACATAACACCTTTTATAGTATTCCCATCGTACTATACACATAGATATATCAGGAGTAAAAGTAGTAGTAAAATGTAATTGTAAATTGATACCATTTAATATTTCATAATGGCTGTGCTTAACAACCATCTAACAAAATACCTGAAAATGTAACAGTTGGCTCTCTTGAGCTAGCACACACCACTGTTTGTGTGTCAAACTTCTAGAGGACATGAGACACTTAGGTGAGCTAGAGATCATATTTTAGTATTTTTTATAATTAACTTTAATTTTTGACCTAGAGACCCTCTAAAAGAAAAGCATACTTCTGCATGCCTCCTCTACTCTCAATTCTCTACAGTCACAAGTCCAGGTTGGTATCTATGGTTCTTCCCAAATGACTATAAACTGGCAGTTCCGAGGACCTCCTTCCTTAGGTTGAATGAATTTCCTAGAGCAGCTTGCTGAACTCAGGAAAACAGTTTACTTACTAGATGCTGGTTTATTATAAGAGAATGCAACTCATAAACAGCCCCTTGGAAGACATGGGGGCAAAGTATGGTGGAAGATGTGAAGTGCTTCAAAGCACAGCACCCTCCAAGCACCCCTATGTTCACCAACCCAGAAACTCTCCAAACCCTGTCCTTTTGGGTTCTTATGGAGGTTTCACTACATAGGCATAATTGATCAGATCTTTGACTGATTCAACTTCCAAACCCTCTCTCCTCTCCAGAGAAGACAGAGGCGTGGGACTAAAAGCTCCAACCCTCTAATCACATGGTTGGTTCCACTGACAAACAGCTCCCATCTCTGTGGACTTTACAGAAGTTACCTTATTAACATAAACTCAAGTGCGGTTGAAAGGGGCTTGTTATAAAAGTAAGACACTCTGTTCCTCTTTATGTCTCTGGAGCTATTTCAGGGATGAGGACAAAGAACCAAGTGTTATAATTAAGGTGTCTCATTGCTCTCATCACTAAGAAATTCCAAGCATTTTAGGAATTCTATGCCGAAATTGGAGATGAAGACCAAACATATATTTCTTCTTGTAAATCACAGTATCACAGACCCCCAGTTTGTCAGAATACAATAAGAAAGAGCAAATTTAATCTCAGTCTTTTCTTTGTACCACTTCTCCTATAAATTGTGTCACCCAGTTCTGAGCTCTTTCCAAGTATTTACAGGGAGCCAACTGACCCATACGACACCTGGCTCTAGCCATTCTCTGCTGCTCTGTGCCTTGATTGGAAAGCTAAGGGCCAGAAGTTGTTCAGTGACTTACCCAAGGCCACACTACTACTCAGGAAAAGTCTAGGCAGCGACTCAGGCCTTCCAGCTCTGAACCAACAAAGCACAGGAAGCTCTTTTTTATCTAATTCCTGCCCATGTGCTTCTTTCTTTGGTATTCCTCAGCTCTCAGCCTTGCTGGGTTTTTCGCTTATGCTGTTTTCATCACATGAAAGCCTTTCCCTCATTAACTTGCTCCCATACTAAACAAGAGCTGATAAATTCCAACTGATGTTCCAACTCATCATTTACTGAGGAGTCTGTCTGCTCCTTTGAATTTCAGTGCATATTCTTCTTATAGTCCTTATCACATTTTATTGTCATTGTCTGTGTTTTGTCTCACCTGTTGAACAGTGAATTCCTTGAAAGGCAGAGTCAGTGTTTTGCTCATCATTAGCACAATGCCTAGCAGAAATATTTATTTTATTAAAATGACCTTAAAAATGGGTGAGTCTCATTTAATAACTTTTTAAAAAGATCATTTATTGTATGAGTAATCTATTGACTACAAATGTAATCAATGGTCTAGTTAAGGATGATATTAGCTGGATTTCAGCAAGTCACACATACCTCTGAAATAAAACTTGAGGAATCACTCCAGTGCAGATCATCTGAAACTACTGCCATGAAGCAGGGGAGTGGGGCATTCTCTGTATCCTCCTTCCCAGCAGCCTTTGCAGTGGATCCACCTACCCTTGGGTTTTAATCCAAGCTACTCTTCACTCACTGTTTACCTTATCAACAAAAATACACAATTACCACCCACAAACAGAAGAAAGTTTTCTATTTTAATTATTAAGGAAATCACATTTTTATAATTCTTAAGACAATTACAACGAAGAATGAAGCCCAGCCAGAACACTTGACTAAATCAAGTCAAAAAAGGCTAATTATGATATGAGATGAACCAAAAGGACAAAGGTCAATGGAAGAGAACTCTCTGAAGGTGCAGACTATTTAAATGTACAGTACTTTGCCTGACTTCCAGTGTAATAATTGTTTCTTGCTGAAGACTTGGGATAAAGCGAAAGAAATTAACATGATCTATTCCCCATTTCTATTCTATCAGTACACACAGGCAAAGTCATGTCTGACTCTTTGTGACCCCATGGACTGTAACCCACCAGGCTCTGCTGTCCATGGAATTCTCCAGGCAAGAATACCAGAATGGGTTGCCCTTCCCTTCTCCAGGGGATCTTCCTGAACCAAGGATCGAACCCAGGTCTCCTACATTTCAGGCGGATTCTTTACCATCTAAGCCACTGGGGAAACCCTGTCAAACACAACCAAAGGAGCCACAGTGGACTGCTAAAACCTTTAAAATCATTTTCCTGCTCCTTGAATGCACGATATAAAGAAGTTTCCTATCTTACATCTCTTTTCTGTTGAAAGAAATCTGATAGAATTTTTACCAGCTGAGCCATCAAGGAAGCCCCTTCTATTCTATAATCATTGCCAATTAATACAAAAATAGTGATAAATTTTTCATAGTGTCTAAATAAAGAGAGAGGAAATGCATTTCTAATTTTTAATACAAGCTAAGTCAAAAGACCACAAGAAAAAAATTCAGCAGGAAGCCCTTTGTTGACTAGATACACAAAAAATTGCATGTGGACAAAACCTTTCTTCCTCCCTGCCCTGGTCAAAAACACATGTGTAATCTTCCCTTTAATCATCCCTTTGCTTCTTGTCATGGGTTGAATTGTATACCTCTAAAATTCAGACACTCAAAGAGTTTTAACTCCTAGTACCAAAGACTGTGATCTTATTTGAAAGTGGAATCTTTACACAGGTAATCAGGATAAAGTGAGGTCAGTAGGGTGGGCCCTAATCCAATATGATATGCCTTCATGTAAAGGGAAATTTAGAGACAGAAAAATACACTAGAAGAGTGCCATCTGAAGACATAGGGAGAAGATAGCCACGAAGCAGCTAAGGAGAGAAGCCTGGAGAATATCATTCCATTAAGGCCCTCAGAAGGAGCCAACCTTGTTAATACCTTGGTTTCAGACTCATAGCCTCCAGAACCATGAGTCACTATGTCGGTTCCAGGAAATGAATACACTCCTCCAGACATTTTTCTTCAAATATCCTTCATCCATGTTCTTCCAACATCTCCCAGTATAGAAAAAAATGACTTCACATATGTATATTATACATCTTACATTTTCATTTGCCTTCTTTGAACATCAGTGTATAATTTTGCCTTACAAAGTTAGATGTCATACAGAGAAAACCTCTACAATTTTCAAATTCATAATAATCAAGTTCTATAATCACTGAAAAAGAAGTGTACAAAAGAAAACCAATGCTGAGGACTCCCATAAAGCAAGTACAAAGGCAGAAGACAAAATTGGCTGTACGCTATCATTAACTAGAGCTATCACAGTCCCTTTGTCATCCTAAGCAGCTATTTCATGATCTTTTCACTTGCAATGATGAACTGAGCTTTTGACAAAAGAAAATATTTGATCTCCTTTTAGCCAAAAATCTCCCCTTTATAAGTTCATTTAATATTCTAGACGGGTTTTCTTTTCCACTGAAGAAGTATAAGTTTGACATTCTAAAGGCATTTGTATTTTAAAGCCTACAAAAAGATTTTGGAGAGTACCTGGTAAAGTACTGACTGGCCTCTGTGGCCCCAAAGTTCAATTATTATAGACATATCACTCAGAATAGCGTTTCTACCTTTTAACCTTCATCTGAATAATGTTCATTTCTCTTTCACTGTGATAGAGTTCAAGCCCCTAGGACACACTGCTAAAGTTATAGGAAATATACAATTGCACTTCTTTTCTTTGTTCCTGGATTGTAAATGTCTGCCTATACCCCCAAATAAAATAAAACTTCATGTTTTCTGCAGCTACAAGTTTCCCAAAAAGAGATCAGTACAGATTGATTGCAATTCTCTCAGAATATGAGAACACATTATGCAAACATATCTTTTCTGTTTTTCATTTGAAATACAAGAGAAAGATTTCTTAGTTTTGTAAAGCTGATTCCTCTAAAAGCATTTCTAAACTGTGAGAAAATTGTCTCAGCAAAGAGGAGTGAGACTCTTTTTCCCAAATTATTTACATGATTTGCAAAGAGATGGCTCAAACACATCTGAACAGGCAGCTTATATTTGTTGTAGGTGGAAAGGGCTACAGAAAAATGATTGAACAAGACAAGACTCAGCTTGAAAAAACTGAATTTATTTGGCAACTAAATAAAGAATTGTGCCTACTTGATTCATGGCATTTTTCCAATATGAGAAGCAGCAAAATTCAAATGAAGTAAAATGAAGAAAGTTGACTAAGATGTAATTTGAAAATGCGGCTGAAAACAAATCAACAGTGGAATGACCTTGACTGCTATATTGGTCGGTGTTCTTTGTTGGTAAGCAGCAAAAACTGACTCTGCCTAACTTAAGCAGAAAAACACTTAAACTTACAGGAAGAACATGGAGGAGCTCAAAAGAATAAGCCTGAAAGACAGGACCCAGAGTATCTCCAGTGTGGGTAGCAAGACCTAATGGGCAGTTTGGCCTGGGCACTACCCTGGGATGAATCAGATCCAATCGCTTTTCCACTAGATTCATTTTTCTCAAACTTTTTATTTTGTATTGATGCGTAGCCTCCTTGATGGCTCAGATGAAAAGGAATCTGCCTGCAATGCAGGAAACCTGGGTTCAACCCCTGGGTCGGGAAGATCCCCTGGAGAGAGGAATGGCAACCTACTCCAGTATTCTTGACTGGAGAAGTCCATGAACAGGAGAGCCTGGCGGGCTATAGTCCATAGGGTCACATAGAGTCAGACCCAACTGACTGACTAACACACACACACACATAGTCAATGAACAATGTTGTGATAGTTTCAGGTAAACAGCAAAGGGACTCAGCCATACCTATATAGGTATCCATTCTCCTTCCTCAATCTCCCTCCCATCCAGGCTGCCACATAACATTGAGCAGAGATCCATGTGCTATACAATAGATCCTTGTTAGTTATCCATTTTAAATATAGCAGTTTGGACGTGACCCTCCCAAACTCAAGTCTTGGGAGATTCTGATTAGCCTACCTTGGTTACCCACCTAGAAGAATTAAGAGTCCTTGGACCAACACTGCTCACAATGTGGGAGAGGTAATTTCTCCAAAGAAAACTGTAAAGTGTTTAGGAGAAGGAGAAATGGATGCTAGACTGAATGAGTAAACAAATGAATAAATAAACACCTTCCACAAGTAAGCTCACATAAGATCAACTATATACCCTATGTATTTTGAGAGAGAAAAAATAGCCAAAATTCACCTTTGACCCAGTAATGACTTCATATGAAAGGTCTAGTGAAGTTTTTTAAATGTTTATTAATTAAATCTGCAATTTGCCTGAATAATTTTAAACCTTTGACACACTCAAAAACCAATTACTTTCAGGTCTTATATGTTTATAAGTTAGCATACATACATATATATATATTAAATAGCTCCTGAGTGTACTTTTGAAGGTTTGTCACATAGAGAGACCTTTGTTTGTATACTTAAGAATGATGCTTCAACTATGCAAACAGTCCTCATAAAAATGCAGTCTCAATCCTGACTGTTTTTTATCTGAAGTTTTACAGATAGTGGCTGATCAGAAAGCCTACATCTAATTTTATGATATTTAAGTCTGTTATTAGGTAGCATGAATCATGAAAGTAAATTTATTTTACAACTTATTCTGAGATTAACTCAAGACACCAGATAAAGATCTTTCAGTTAGCTACTGAAACATCTAATATTTCTGAACACACATGCAAAATGTATGGAAATGTAGTATTGATCTTAAATGTTTAAAAACATACTAAATGAACAATTCAAACTGAAGAGACATTTCACATCAATCCTCCTCCAAATTTTGTAACTGCAAAGATAAATAGGACATAGACCCTCCCCTCAAGTCATTCAAAATCAAGAAACCTGTTCATAAATAATTACAATGTTATCTGGAGAAGCAATAAATGAATTATGTGCAAGATGCTAGAAGAATATAAAGAAGGGAAGACTTCAGAAGAGATGGTCTTTGATCTGGAATTTGAAGGATGACAAGGCAATCAGAGTGGAAAAAAACTTGCTAACAAAGATGAAAAATATAAAGTCTTGAAATAATGAGCATAAAAAGATGCAGAGAGGCAATAAATTTGTCATTGTTAGACCACAACTTTGACATGACTTCAGAACCAGTAGTTGGAAGTCAGGCTCTATATTATAAAAGCTTTCCATACAGTAGAAAATAGAAACTTGAAGTGGTCCATTTTTAAGACAAAGTTGAAGCCTGAACTCTTTAGATAAAGTTGAGGCCTGGACTCTTCAGATAAAGTTAGGGTTAGGGGAGAGAGATCAGATGCATCCTAAAGAGCTAGGACTCCACCCATTGCCTGTGCCCTGGCTCTAAACTTGTCTAATGACTTGTGGACATGACATATTTCATGCACCTGGAGAGTCCCTAAGCAAACAGGATGTTGGGGGATGGGATAAACTAGCAAGAAAGTCTTTGTTGAAAAATGTGAATTCAAGTTGGGAAAGGAGAAAGAAAGATACCCTATAAGGAAATAATGAAACTTAGGTGATGTCCAGGCAGATTGTACACCCCATAGTACTCAGTCAATGAGGAATCGGGGGAGGGACCTGTGTGTTAGGAAATACATTGCTTGTTGTAACTGCCTTGGATGTGCCTGCCCACCAGACACCTGATCTTGCAAGACCATCATTAAAAGTCTCATATTTGCTGAGCTTCATGTCTCCGAGTCCATCTCTTGATTTTGGGCTGGTGAGCATATTTCTCACACATACCATAATAAGGAATATGAACTTAATCTTACAGATTGGCATTTCATAACCTCCTAAGAACAAAGAGCCTCTAGTCAAATAAGCTTGAGAAACACTGCATTTTAAAAACCTGTGCAGTGGTCATTACAGGCAGCTAGTTCAGTTCAGTTGCTCAGTCCTGTCTGACTCTTTACGACCCGATGGACTGCAGCAAGCAAGGCTTCCTTGTCCATCACCAATTTCCAAAGCCTGCTCAAATGGGTAACTAACCATTTATTTCAACACTCTTTCATTAAAAGTTTTAATGAAGTTTGAGGAACTGATTCCATCTTCAAAAGAAAGCTTCATTTAACCTAAGCAGTTGTAATATCCTTCTCCCTTACCCAAGACTGGTTAAGGAACTCTGATCTAAGCTAATCAACACATGGCATTCCTCCTGGTAAGTTACCAGTCTGGAATTGAAAGCGAAAGCGTTAGTAACTCAGTTGTGCCCAACTTTTTGCGACCCCACGGACTGTAGCCCGCCAGGCTCCTCTGTCCATGGGATTTTCCAGGCAAGAACAGAGGAGTGGGTTGCCGTTTCTTCCTACAGGGGATCTTCCTGACACAGGGATTAAACTCAGGTCTCCTGCATTTCAGGAAGATTCTTTACTGTCTGAACCACCAGGGAAGCCCGAGAATTGGACCTAAACAATTGCATTAGACATAAGTATTATTGTTCCTTGACTGGGAAGAAGTGCTCTCTCTCTCTCCCTCTTATTCTCCCCACCCCTAGGACTTATGAGAGAATAAAAGCAGCTGTTTTACAGCTACAGGAAATGCACAGTGATCCTAATGGCTACAAGAATAACCAACTTTCGAATAAACTCAGCAAGGTGAATGGCAGAGCAAAAGAGGAAAAGCAGACATTAATCATATCATTGAATTGCTGGATCAGGGCTGAAGATGGAAATAAAATCTGGTTCACAATGTCAAGAGTTTATTACTTTCAGGAAAGAAGGAACATATACAGTTATTTTGATACATTTTAAAAATATTGTTGTAGAAATCAGTACAGGCATGAAGCAATAAAGAGGAGATTAACTCTACTAGGTAAAGACAGAGAAAGTTTTCAAGCTCTTCACCTGAGTCTCCAGTGATGTTCAGAAACCACAGTTAGTCTACCAATCCATTTTGTTTTAATACATTGATATACTTAGCATTTCATATTATACCCAAAAAAGCCATATAATTACAAAAAGTAAAATCATTTTCAAAATGAATGTGCTGACAAGTAGTTGACAAGTAACATACGAATTATAAACACTAAACATAGTTTATGATTCTCATTAAACATAAAAGGATTAAAAGGGAGTTATTTTATATTTCAGTAGTTGAGGAAGACTTACTACTTTCAAATAAAATGAATGATTTTTAAATGTCTATGCATTTATTTTCCTGCATTTTAAACATGCTACAATTGTAAAGTCATAAATGATTCTATCCCCTATTTTCTCAGTTGTCCACTTGTATTATGGTTTACACATACCAATCTATTCAGCGGGATTTCACTACCTCAAGAATTTAATGCTCTTTCCCAAATACAAATGGCCAGTCTATGATACAATTTAAATTGTTTGATAAGTGTTGTGGCTATATGAAAAGTCAGGACTGGGATCCTTTGAAAATGTAGCCAAATTTTTAGTTCTCATAATTACTGTTCAAGAAACTACATTTTTAATGTGGAAGTATCTACCCATCAGTAAATTTCACTGTGCCATAAATACCATTCAGGTTGGGGTTTGCTTTTCTTAAAAGAGATGTATAAAAATTAACACTGATGATATAGTGTATTGCCTGAAAATACCACATCTAGCAAGCTTTGCTTCTCTACCTAATAATTTGTTAAGTATGCTCTTACCTAGAAACACCCTGATGAGCATCTCATCACACAATAAAGTATTACATTATCCTCATGGCTTGTTAAGACCAAAGAATTGGAAAGAGCTAGCTTGAGAAAGAAAGCACATCAAAGTGGTTTTATTTCCAAGAATAAGATTCAGTCATTTAAATTTTTAAAAGCCCTTCAAATTTAAGTTTAATTGGACTTTTTAAAACCTGAGTTGCTGAAGATGGAAACATTCTCAATCATTTTATCTTAGCAAAATGAAGATAAATGCAAACATGTTATATTATGTTCATTCTTTATTCAGAATGAAGACTCTTCTCTGTAAAGGATTTAGGCACAAATTTCTTCATCGAATAGCAATATTTTGACTGTCTTTATGCTGGAATCTTCATTTTGACAGTCAAGCAGCTGTGGAAGTTTGCAGCTTCCGGAGTTAAACTCAAGAGGCTCTGAGTCCATGCCAGCTGTCTTTCAATTTCATATCAACTCTCTTGATACTTTGTCAGTTTAAAGCTTTTGCAAAGTTTGCAAGGCCTGAATTCATTAGATAAGGGAAATGGGTCATCTAAATCTTAGCCAATCTCAACTGCCATAGAGATTCACTATTGTAAATTTCCTTCAAGACTGAATTAGAAAATAAACCCCATGGGTTTTTGTCGGGTTTGGTATTTGATGATACTGTTGTAACCGCAGCAGCTGAAGCTGTGTGTGCCTCAGTAAAAATTTCTGGATTAAATTCCCTTTTCTTTATATTTTCTATATAAAATTGGATACTGACAGCTGCAACAATGACAAAAAGGTCATTTAAAGTTCAGTTTGCTAGGCACAACAAATTCATTACAAAGTCACTTTTTAAAAATTATGGTGGTTATTAGAAGAAAAAAAAATCCATCTTGTTTCTAAAGAATTCTGCAGCATCCTAAAAGAGCTAAAAAACAGATTGTCAGGGATTGTTAAGGAAGTCAGAACACAAAGCTTCAGCCAACAAAAGGATTTGCTGACACCTCTGAGAGTGAAGAACAGCCTTACTATCATAGACAATCATACGGTATCCATATATTGGTACAGTATGCATCTTAGATCTGCACAGACCCAGGCTTTGCCACATCTTGTTGCTATAAAGAACTATTTAAGTTCATAGTCTGTATTTTAAACTGAAGGGGGGGAAAAGCTAAATAGCATTTGGAAAGGAAAAGATATTGGTAAAAATTCTGTAACACTGTAAATAAATGAGTGCTTCATCCCACAAAACGAAAATCTGTATAAATTTTGCATTCTGGAAGTAATTCCCAAGACAGTGAGGAAAGAAAGAAAGCATCAAGGCAAGAGATTTTATAGAGAAGTAGAAATTGCCTTCAACAGAATTTCAGATTATGTGAACCTACTTACATTTATTGCCAAATGCTTTTCTATAGCTCTCTTGTTATAGCTCAGTGTGACCTAAGGCATGGTCTTCAGAACTAAAAAAAAATCACATTCAGATATGGCTCAGCCACTTACATGATCTTGTATGTCATTCATCCTTTCTTAGCCTCAGTTGCCTTGTATGCAAAATTAGAATAATATTAATAATATCTAACACAGAGTGCTGTTGTGAAGATTAGAGGAGATAAAAAGGCATTATAGTAGCTGGCATGGTACATATAGTACACGAACAATAAGTGTTAACTACTGTTTGTTAATGGATGCCATAGTGCAGAGACGCTAATTGTATCGTGCTATCTTAATTTGTAATCCAGAGAAACTATTACACGTATTCTTTGTAAAATTTGGGAAAATTAAAATGCCTATTGAAGCTCTCTCTATATATGTATATTCCTGTTTGCCCTCTTGGGAGGGGGAAGGAAGGAAAGCGTATGTAGTGAAGAGTTTAAGGCACTTGACCAGTCAACTAGATACCTACTAGAGAGGTCAAGCTCTGCACCACTGCTATCCAGTAGCACTGCCTAGGCTGATGGAAATGTTCTATGTCGGTAATCGCTAGATATATGTGGCTAGTGCAGCTGAGTAATTGAATGTAACTTAATTTTAATTAATTCAAAATTAAATAGCTGCATGTGGCTAATGCTACCATATTGGATAACACAGCTTTATACTGAAAAGTACTTTCCATTAGACCTTCTTGGAAAATGTAAGAGAAAGTTAAGTCTGTAACATAAGTATCAAGGCCGCTTCCTTAATTCAATCTCTGAATCTTTAGAACAATTTTATTTACTAAGCAATGATGCAGTAAAACTTTAAGAAAATCAAGAAGGTCTTTGTTAAGTGGTATGAGAAAAATGGTGAGCTATTCAGATATCATAGTATGGCAGAGTCCATTGTTAGATGCTTGATAAGATGGAAAATACCAGGACCCTACAAGAGCTGCCACTTTGATCAGCTTCCCAAGGAGGTATCCATGAGGGAAGCCAATGCCAAGAAGAACTGCTACCAGCAGAATCAGTGCTGGAAAACCAACAGGGAATAGTTTTCAGGGTTGGCTTATGAAGATGTGACTTCTTGGAAATCCTCATTTCCTCTACTTTCAGTGGGATGTTGCCCTTGTAGAAGAATAAACTTTAATTTCCCTTTGCCATGTAGCCTAACATATTCACAGGTTCTGGAGATTAGAATATCTTTGAGGGGTCATTGTTGTAACCATTATGTCTGCATATACTCCTGACAAAGTAACTATAATATGCCTTGGGTCCTCAGGTATCAATGTCAATTTGGACCCTAAGTCCAACAATGTTAGCAAAACATTCCTGTATCCCTCTTTCCAAAGTATATCCTAGTAAATAGTCACAGGTGCCTTTCAGTAATGACTGGAGAAATCATTACTCTTTATATATGCTGTTGGTCTTTCAGGGTCCTTTGTTCATGGGAACTTGGCTTTCCCTTTGGTAAATGAATTCTAAATCTGAGAACTGGCTCAGGTCTGTGAGCTGACTGAGGGATTATGATATTTTGTTGGCATGCCTTTTCCTAGCTTCCTGATCATCAATACTTGATTTCTTTTGGTTATATAGATTGTGAAATCCCATTGTTG
The DNA here is from genome assembly GCA_007570785.1 of Antilocapra americana. Taxonomy (NCBI): domain Eukaryota; kingdom Metazoa; phylum Chordata; class Mammalia; order Artiodactyla; family Antilocapridae; genus Antilocapra; species Antilocapra americana. Next base: position 45,639,818 of record ML660197.1, on the reverse strand, counting down.
ACTTCCAATCTATTAATATTTGATCCCTAGGAATGCCTTGCTCTCTCTCCACAGCTCTCTGTGGATTAGGCACACCATGCTTTCACTTTAAACTTAGATTTTGACAGAAAGTATATCCACCTTGCTTCTGATAGATATTAATAAGTATACCGCTTGACCTCTATTATTTTAGGACTCTTTCATTCTTTTTGTTATCAATTGATCCAAGATCTATAATAATTTCTTCTTCTGCCAGTCCTGCCTACAGAGGAGACCTTCTACTGAATTCAGCCATACTGGTGCCTCTCTTATTAATGCAATCCCTATGGAAACCGAGCAGGATCTTCTAGGGATAAGCTCCTGGTGTCCTCTGACTCTTGTTTGTAGAAAACCTTTAGCCTCCTAGGTCTTCCCCAAGTTCCAAAGAGCAAATGTAGTCAGAGAAATGAGAAAATATTAACACAAAGAACAATAGTCAAGCAAGACAAAATAATAATAATTTGGCTAGATTATTTGGCTAAATACTCAAGGAATTCCAGTTCCTCCTCAAGGGCTATAAATATTAATAACATCTTGAGCATATCCTTGAGTTGTTTTGCAGATACTAAAACCCTCAAAAGGTGAAGGAAGTTAGCTGCTGACCACCAGCACATAGACCCCAAACAGGTTAGAACTAGAAGGTTGATAACTGAGATTCCTGAAATATCATCCTGTTACTTCACCATCAACCAGTCAGAGAACTGTGCATGAGCTAATTGCACACCCTGGGACCCTCTCCCTCACACTGCCTTTAAAAACCCTTACCTGAAAGCCATCAGGGAGTTTGGGTCTTTTGTGCGTGAGCTGCCTGTACTCCTCCTTTTAACCCTCAGACTATTCGAACAGAAAATTAGTTTAGGCTTCCAAAGAGATCTCCTGGCTTCCACTCTTCACTTTATAATTGTAATTAATTGCCCTTAACCTTTATTGTCAGAGAAGACAATGGCACCCCACTCCAGTACTCCTGCCTGGAAAATCCCATGGACAGAGGAGCCTGGTAGGCTGTAGTCCGTGGGGTCGCGAAGAGTCGGACACGACTGAGTGACTTCGCTTTCCCTTTTCACTTTCATGCATTGGAGAAGGAAATGGCAACCCACTCCAGTGTTCTTGCCTGCAGAATCCCAGGGACGGGGAAGCCTGGTGGGCTGCCGTCTATGGGGTCGCACAGAGTCGGACATGACTGAAGCGACTCAGCAGCAGCAGCCTTTCTTGTCCTTCTCTAATGCATCAATCTACCCCAGCAACAGTCATGCAGTTCAATAATCTTTAAAAACACTGTTTCACCTGAACCTCTCAGATGCTTGACCTAGCACACCTACCAGTGCATTTCCTTTCACCAGTGAAAGTTTTAACAATTACATTGCAAACTCATGCCAAGGTCTCTCAGTGCTCCGTCTCCCAACTCTGAAGTCCCATCTTAGAACATACTTCCTAAGACCAATCCACTTCTAGTATCAACTGCAGTCGATTTTTTTCCCCTGGAAAATAGTCTCTAAGACTCTGATATTTACATACAGAATGTTTATTGATGATTCTCTTGGGAACAACTATAGATGGTGAGGGAAGAAGGACTGGGTAGAAGAAGGATTCAACCTGTGAAGATTTTACAGCAGCAGCCACAGACAGTCTCAGAGACATCTGGAAATAAGACGGCCCTGCAGAGTTGTTTCAGTTAAAGCAAGAGGCCTGAGCATTTGTTATTGTTGTTTAGTCTCTCAGTAATGTCTGACTCTTTTGCAACCCCATGGACTGTAGCCCCTGGCTCCTCTGTCCATGAGATTTCCCAGGCAAGAATACTAGAGTTGGCCATTTCCTTCTCCAGGTGATCTTCCCAACCCAGGAATTCAACCTACATTTCCTGCATTGACCAGGGGATTCTTTACTACTGCACCACCTGGGAAGCCCTGAGCATTTGTACCCTACAAAAACCAGTCATTAGATAGAGATAGCTATGAAGGTGGGAGTTAAACCAAGGTAAATAAGCTTCTTGCACTTGAGGACAGTTTCTAGAAAGGGACTCCATTGTAAGCCATCAACAAATTCTTTCATCAGCTGCAGGAATGAGTACCTTGATCCTCAGGGGGGGATCTGGGCAACACACACAGCACCCACTTCAAAAGAGTTCATACTCATTGGTGGGTGATAAATGGAAATAAGATTTTTCCATTTATCTTGAAACATTGGATATAAGACTTTTCCTTGATATCTCATGGAGAAGGGAATGACAATCCACTCCAGTATTCTTGCCTGGAGAATTCCATGGACAGAGGAGCCTGGCAGGCTACAATCTATGGGATCACAAACAGTCGGACACAACTGAGTGGCTAATACTTTTGATATCTCATGTGAACTAAGGACTATAAAGTTCACAGAATTTTGAAGCCTGATTAGCAAAATTCATGGCACTCTCTTTCTCATTTTTTATATTCTAAGCTTAAGTATGATGATGTTTCTGGGAATTTTGTGTGAATGTACCAATCGCATCTCAGAATTAAATGAAGTAAGGGAAGTTCTGCTATAAACACCTAGAGTTTTGGAGGGGGAATCACAAACTTCCAACACCATGAATCAGAACAGGGGTAGCAGTAAAAAGCCAAGAGAAACCACAAAAGAAGATTAAGTCTATGACCTGAGATAGGTTCACCAGGGGATATTTCCTTCAGTAACAACTGAAGGATCTGGGTTTCATTTTCATCAACTAGGATTTCTTTATAGTTTAACAATACTCTAGCCTATAACTCTATTAAAGATTTTTTTCTTTGTGTGTATATTTCTATAGAAATTTGTTGTGAAATCAAACTATTATTAGATTTTACTCACTTTAGTACAATGGAATATAAAAAATAAAATTAGCAGAAATAGTTCTTTATACATAATATAGTTCTACATTTAAGCTTCTCATAAATAAAGTAGCTAATAATCAGGACCAAGACAACAACAAATTATCTAAAGTTTAATGTGAAAAATGTAAATGTTGCTGGTATTCACATAACAACAAAAAAACAAAAACAAAATTGTTACTTATTTTCACAACAAAACCTGAATGCAATGTTATTTTATTCCTTACTATTTATTATATGTTATAAACAGAAATCTCAGTGCTAACTTCAGCAGCACATGCAATAAACAGAATTTTCTGAAGTTTTGACATTCTGAGATATTCCAAATTATCTCATTGCTAAAAATATGTAATTTATTAAATACCTACTATGGACCAGAGATAATGGTAAATGTTTCATGTCCATTATCTCTTTCATTTTTGTAAGACTACTATACAGTTGTTCTTATAATTTTAGCTGAGGTTTAGAGACTTCCAGTAATTCATCCAAATTCATACTGTCGGTGAGTAACAGATGAGTATTTTAGGCTGATCTGTCCTCAAAGTTCATGCCCAATGCCACAGGGCCTCTTCAGAGTAAAAGAAATGACATGATTCTAAGCTCAAAATTTTCTCTGAAACAACTGGGCTTCTGTACTCTCAAATCTTCCTATCCTGAAGATATAGTATTACTTCCACTGAAGCCTTCACCTTGACTTCTTCTTGTGTGTGCATGTATCCAGAACAGATGCCAAGGTGTACTAAAACATCACCCAGACACAGAATGCATTTTACTTTTAAAAAATAAATAAATAAATAAATACTTAATATATCTAATAGAACTAGGAAACAAGGCTGGATGGATTAGGGGTGCCATCCAGAAAAATTTCTAGCTCCAGCTGTTTTAAAACCACAAATGAGAAAGGAAAAGGACCACACAAACAGCTAGCATAGGTTTACTTTATCTCTATCTAAGCATATCAGGAAGAAGTGACCTGGAATGGGACTGCTATCTCCCTCCCTGTTTCAAAATGCCCACACTGTGGAGCCAATGATTTTATTTCAATTGGTATGGTGAACATGACAGTCTTCCTATCTGGTCAATCTACTAATATCCGATCTAAAATCTACTAATTTCTGTCAGTACTTACAGAAACAGCAAATTAGCAGAAATGATAGATTGCCTGAACCTACCAAACCTTCTTGCCTTATAAATGTCCTTCTGGGAAACTAAGAAAAAGAGTTACTTATGTATGGAAATACTGTTTCTATCCTCTCTCAGTGTCAAAGTCTTTTAGAATTGATACCAGTATTTTTCTTCTAACTTTAGGCTATTTCAGCCCACCCTCATGGGATATACTTTTTTTTTTGATTTTTCTATTGGAGGATAATTGCTTTACAGAATTTTATTGTTTTTTGTCAAACTCCAACATGAATCAGCCATAGGTATACATATGTCGCCTCCCTTTTGAAACTCCCTCCCATCTCCCTCCCCATCCCACTCCTCTATGTTGATACAGAGCCTCTGTTTGAGTTTCCTGAGCAATACAGCAAATTCCTATTGGCCATCTATTTTACACACAGTAATGTAAGGTTCCATGTTACTCTTTCCATACAGCTTACCCTCTCCTCCCCTCTTCTCATGTCCATAAGTCTATTCTCTATGTTTGTTTCTCTATTGCTGCCCTGTGAAGAAATTCTGGAGAGTGAAGTTGCTGAGTCATGTCTGACTTTTTGCAATCCCATGGACTGTAGTCTACCAGGCTCCTCCATCCATGGAATTTTCCAGGCAAGAGTACTGGAGTGGGTTGCCATTACCTTCTCCAGGGGATCTTCCATGGATCAGACCCAACTTTCCCATGTTGCAGGCAGACGCTTTACTCTCTAAGCCACCAGGGCACTGTAGCAGCAGCTGCCTGGCATTAGAGCGACTTTGAAGAGATACCCCACAGCAAAGGGCAAAGGAGAAGCCCCAGCAAGACGGTAGGAGAGGCAAAATCATTTTTAGAATTAAACTCCATATCCGCCAGAGACACTCTGAGGGCTCAAACATACCTTGTGCACACCAGGACCCAAAACCCTGCAGAGACTGAGACAGAACTGTGTTTGAGTGTCTCCTGAGGACGTATGGGCCAGCAGTGGCCTGCCACAGGGGCAGGGGCTCTGGATGCAGTAGACCTGGGTGTGGCATAAGCCTTCTTGGAGGAGGTTGCCATTAACCACACCATAGAGCTGCCAGAAGTTACACAGGACTGGGAAAACAGACTCTTGGAGGGCAAAAACAAAACCTTCTGCATACCAGGACCCAGGAGAAAGGATCAGTGACACCACAAGACACTGACCCAGACTTTCCATGAGTGTCCAGGAGTCTCCGGCAGAGGTGTGGGTCAGCAGTGGCCTGCTGCAGGTTTGGGGGCATTGAGTGTAGCAGTGTTTGCGTGAGACCTTTTGAAGGAGGTTGCCATTATCTTCATTACCTCCAACATAGTTTTGCCTCAGGTCAAACAACAGGAGGGAACAGTATGCCATCCATCAACAGAAAATTGGATTAAAGATTTACTGAGCATGGCCCCACCCATCAAAACAAGACCCAGTTCCTCCTACAGTCAGTCTTTTCCATCAGGAAGCATCCATAAGCCTCTTACCCTTCTCCATCAGAGGACAGACAGACTGAAAACCACAATCACAGAAAACTAACCAATCTGATCACATGGACCACAACCTCATCAAACTCAATGAAACTATAAGCCATGCCGTGTAGGGCCACACAAGACAGACGGCTCATGGTGGAGAGTTCTGACAAAACGTGGTCCACTGGAGAAGAGAATGGCAAACCACTTTAGTTTTCTTGCCTTGAGAACCCCATGAATGGCATGAAAAGGCAAAAAGATAGGACACTGAAAAATGAACTCCCTAGCTCAGTAGGTGCCCAATATGCTACTGGAGATCAGTGAAGAAATAACTTCAGAAAGAATAAAGAGACAGAGCCAAAGTAAAAACAATGCCCAGCTGTGGATGTGACTGCTGATGGAAGTAAAGTCCAATATTTTTATTGCTATAAAGAGCAATATTCCATAGGAAGCTGAAATGTTAGGCCCATGAATCAAGACACATTGGAAGTGGTCAAACAGGAAACAGCAAGAGTGAACATCGATATTTTAGGAATCGGCAAACTAAAATGGACTGGAATGGGTGAATTTAACTCAGATGACCATTATATCTACCACTGTGGACACGAATTCCTTAGAAGAAAGGGAGTAGCCCTCATAGTCAACAAAAGAGCCCAAAATGCAGTACTTAGATGCAATTTCAGAACTGACAGCATGATCTCTGTTCGTTTCCAAGGCAAACCATTCAATATCCCACTAATCCAAGTCTCTGCACTGACCAGTAATGCTGAAGAAGCTGAAGTTGAATGGTTCTATGAAGACCTACAAGACCTTCTAGAACTAACACCCAAAAAAGATGTCCTTTTAATTATAGGGGACTGGAATGCAAAAGTATGAAGTCAAGAAACACCTGGAGTAACAGGCAAATTTGGCCTTGGAGTATAGAATGAAAAAGGTCAAACACTAATAGAGATTTTTCAAGAGAATGCACTAGTCATAGCAAACACCCTCTTCCAACAACACAAGAGAAGACTCTACAGATAGAATCAGATTGATTATATTTTGCAGCCAAAGATGGAGATGCTGTATACAGTAAGCAAAAATAAGACCAGAAGCTGAATGTGGGTCAGATCATGAACTCATTATCACAAAATTCAGAATTAAATTGAAGAAAGCAGGGAAAACCATTAGACTATTCAAGTATGAAATACATCAAATCCCTTACAATTATACAGTGGACGTGCAAAATAGATTCAAGGGATTAGATCTGATAGACAGAGTGCCTGAAGAACTATGGATGGAGGTTTGTGACACTGTGCAAGAGGCAGTGATCAAGACCATCCCCCAAAAAAAGAAAGGCAGAAAGGCAAAATTGTTGTCTGAGGAGGCCTTTCAAATAGCTGAGAAAAGAGTAACGAAAGGCAAAGGAGAAAAAGAAAGATATACCCATTTGAATGCAGAGTTCTAAAGAATAGCAAGGAGAGATAAGAAAGCCTTCCTCAGTGATCAAGCAAATAAATAGAGAAGAACAATTAGAATGGGAAAGACTAGAGATCTCTTCAAGAAAATTAGAGCTACCAAGGGAACATTACATGCAAAGATGAGCACAATAAAGGACAGAAATGGTATGAACCTAACAGAAGCAGAAGATACTAAGAAGAGGTAGCAAGAATACACAGAACTGTACAAAAAAGATCTTCACAAACCAGATAATCACGATGGTGATCATCATGATCACCTTCCAATGAACACACTTAGAGCCAGATATCCTGGAATGTGAAGTCAAGTGGGCCTTAGGAAACATCACTACGAGCAAAGCTAGTGGAAGTAATGGAATTCCAGTTGAGTTATTTCAAATCCTAAAAGATGATGTTGTGCAAGTGCTGCAATCAATATGCCATCAAATTTGGAAAACTCAGCAATGGCCATAGGACTGGAAAAGGTCAGTTTTCATGCCAATCCCAAAGAAAGGCAATGCCAAAGAATTGTCAAACTACCACACAATTGCGCTAATCTCAAACCCTAGTAAAGTAATGCTCAAAATTCTCCAAGCCAGGCTTCAGCAATACGTGAACCATAAACTTCCAGATGTTCAAGCTGGTTTTAGAAAAGGCGGAGGAACCAGAGATCAAATTGCCAACATCCACTGGATCATCGAAAAGCAAGAGAGTTCCAGAAAAAACATCTATTTCGGCTTTGTTGACTATGCCAAAGCTTTTGACTGTGTGGATCACAATAAACTGTGGAAAATTCTGAAAGAGATGGGAATACCATCATCTGACCTGTCTCTTTAGAAACCTGTGTGCAGGTCAGGAAACAACAGTTAGAACTGGACATGGAACAACAGACTGGTTCCAAATAGGAAAAGGAGTACATCAGGGCTAGGTATTGTCACCCTGCTTATTTAACTGATATGCAGAGTATATCATGAGAAACGCTGGGTTGGAAGAAGCACAAGCTGGAATCAAGATTGCTGGGAGAAATATCAATAGCTTCAGATATGGAGATGACACCACCCTCATAGCAGAAAGTGAAGAGGAACTAAAAAGCCTGTTGATGAAAGTGAAAGAGGAGAGTGAAAAAATTGACTTAAAGCTCAACATTCAGAAAAATAAGATCATAGCATCTGGTCCAATCACTTCATGGGAAATAGATGGGGAAACAGTGGAAACAATGTCAGACTTTATTTTAGGGGTCTCCAAAATCACTGCAGATGTTGATTGCAGCCATGAAATTAAAAGATGCTTACTTTTTGGAAGGAAAGTTATGACCAACCTAGATAGCATATTGAAAAGCAGAGACATTCCTATGCCAACATAGGTCCATCTAGTCAAGACTATGGTTTTTCCAGTAGTCATGTATGGATGTGAGAGTTGGACAGTGAAGAAAGCTGAGCACTGAAAAATTGATGCTTTTGAACTGTGGTGTTGGAGAAGACTCTTGAGAGTCCCTTGGACTGCAAAGAGATCCAAGCAGTCCATCCTAAAGGAGATTAGTCCTGTGTGTTCATTGGAAAGAGTGATGTTGAAGCTGAAACTCCAATACTTTGGCCACCTCATGTGAAGAGTTGACTCATTGGAAAAGACCCTAATGCTGGGAAGGATTGGGAGCAGGAGGAGAAGGGGACAACGGAGGATGAGATGGCTGGATGGCATCACCGACTCGATGAACATGGCTAGGGGTATACTCCAGGGGTGGTGATGGACAGGGAGGCCTGGCATGCTGCGATTCATGGGGTCACAAAGAGTCAGACATGATTGAGTTACTGAACTGAGCTAAACTTTGCCAACAAAGGTCCATATGGTCAACGCTATGGTTTTTTCAGTAGTCACGTATGGATGTGAGAAATGGACTATAGAAAAAGCTGAGTGCCAAAGAATTGATGCTTTTTAACTGTGGTGTTGGAGAAGACTCTTGAGAATCCCTTGGACTCCAAGGAAATCCATCCAATCAATCCTAAAGGAAATCAGTCCTTAATTTTCATTTGAATCACTGATGCTGAAGCTGAAACTCCAATACTCTGGCCACCTGGTGTGAAGAAATGACCCATTTGAAAAAACTCTGATGCTGGGAAAGATTGAAGGCAGGAGGAGATGGGGACGACAGAAGATTGGATGGTTGGATGGCATCACCAACTCAGTGGAAATGAATTTGAGTACATTCTGGGTTTCGTGATGATTGGAGAAGCTTGTTTGCTGTGGTCCATGGGGTCATAAGGAGTAGGACATGATTGCACGACTGAACTGAACTGAACTGAAATAAATAAATAAATAAATTCTTCACTATTCATTTTTTAGATTCTGTATGTATGTCTTAGAATACCGCACAATTGCACTCATCTCACACACTAGTAAAGTAATGCTCAAAATTCTCCAAGCCAGGCTTCAGCAATACATGAACCGTGAACTTCCAGATGTTCAAGCTGGTTTTAGAAAAGGCAGAGGAACCAGAGATCAGATTGCCAACATCCGCTGGATTATCGAAAAAGCAAGAGAGTTCCAGAAAAACATCTATTTCTGCTTTATTGACTATGCAAAAGCCTTTGACTGTGTGGATCACAATAAACTATGGAAAATCCTTAAAGAGATGGAAATTAGATTTCATAGTGCCAATAAAATCAACAACTTCAATAGAGGCGGAAAGGAGGGGGGGAATCCAAAAGAATCTACAGAACAAGTCGAAACATCAGAATAATAAATGTTTTTCTTGAGTCACTGCTTTCAGAGTCCTTTCCCTTGCTGGAAGTCACAGTCCACCTCACCTTCCTAGGATGCCCTCCAACACTGTGCTGATCTCTGGACCTGCTGTGGGGGCAACTCAGATTCTAATCCAGTCCTACTCTTGTATGTTCATGCCTCCAATGTCCATAGCTATCCGAACTAGTGTGTTTTCTTTTGTGGGAGCTCTCAAAAGATACAGAGTCTGCCTAGTTGATCATGGGGATTTAATCTACAGCTTATACAGCTGGTGGGAAGGTTTTGGATCTTCTTTCTTAGTCACACTGCCCCTGGGTTTCTATTGTGGTTTTATTTCCACCTCTGCATGTGGGTCATCCACTGGGTTTTGCTCCTGAGGCTGTCCTGGAGGACTTAGGTTTGCCCCTATGAGGGCCAGGTGTGGAAATGGTACAGCTGCTTGGGTTGCAGGGTTTCTGGCAGCACCAGGTACTCAGGGGAGTTGGCGGCTAGCGCAGCAGGAAATATAGTCCTCTAGAAGGGTAGGGCAACCACTATTGGCCAATACATGCCACTATTCTTGCCTGGAGAATGCCCTGGCAGATAAGCCGGGCCACAGTCTACAGGGTCACAAAGAGTCAGACACTACCAATGCAACCCTGCGCTCATAGACACAAGACATTTTTGCCTGTGGCATCTCTGCCCCAGTGAGAGTTGAGCATGAAGGTGGCACAGCTGCTTGGGTTGCAGGGACCCTGGCAGTGTCAAGTGTTCAGGGACATGGCCTGCCTCCACCCCAGGGATTATGGCCCTATCAGGGTCTTTTTTCGAGCCTCTTGCAGCTAGCCAGCGAAGGTCTCTTTGGCCAGTCTTTCTCTGTAATTCTGCTCATTCAGGCACTTAGAGGGTTCCCTTACCTGGCGTCCTTCTCTGTTGTTCCACAGGTCAGGCACATAAAGGGGCCCCCCTGGGTGGGGTCCTACTCTGTAGTTCAGTGTGTCAGATATTTGATGGGCCAGTCTCTCTATTGTTCAGCTGCCGATGCTGGCATGTGGGGAGAGAGAAGCTATGGTGATGGCTTCACCTGCTATGCATGACTCAGCAGTATTACCTTTCTTCCATGGCTGCCCGGCTTTCCTCCATAGGCATTTCCCCCCATAGTCTCCTCCCTCACAACCCCTCAATCTGTCTCTCCACAGTCAACATCAGCCCTCGCCTGGAATTGTTCCCTGAACTCCAGCTCCCAGCTGTTTCGCCTTCCAGGGGACCTGTGTTCCTGTCTGGGATATGTATGGCTGCGGCAAGGACTGTCTGATTCTCATTCCATTTAGGTTGCCACGAATCAGCTGATTCACTTTCAGACTTAAATGTTTCTACTCTGGCTCAGACAGTTGATCTGATGTAGGGCTTGGACCCCTGCTTCAGTTCCCCCACCCACTGAGGGCAGGACCAGTCCTACTAACACTCCTGTTTTTCCCCCTAGTTCCTTCATCCTACTGAGTTTTACATGGTTCTATATATTTTTCCCACTGGTCAGATACTCCTGTCTGCTTTCAGCTGGTGTTCTGCATGCACTTCTGTGTCTGAAGGTGTATTCCTGATGTATCCATGGAGAGAGATGTACTCCATGTCCACCTACTCCACTATCTTGTTCTCTCCCATATTTTTTTAATTAATGAAATTCTACTGTTAAGAACCGGTGCTTCCCTGATGGCTCAGTGGTAAAGAATCCGCTTTCCAATGCAGGAAGCACAAGAAACAGAGGTTCAATTCCTGGGTCAGAAAGATCCCCTGGAGAAAGGAACAGCAACCCATTCCAGTATTCTTTCCTGGGAAATCCCATGGACAGAGGAGCCTGGGTGGCTATAGTCCATAGAGTTGCAAAAGATTCAGGCATGACATAGTGACTAAACAATAACAACTAAAAGCCACTGAGCCACTATTTCTTGACAGAGAAAGAGGCACTGCAGAGGGGAGGTTGGTTTTGTACTTTTAGACACAATATTTGACTTCCTGGCTGAGAGGTTAGAATTCTGTTCATTTGTTTTCCCCCCATCAGTCATTTCTCCTTTCAAATAATCAAGTGAATAAACATTTCATTCAGTTCCAGTTAACTCAAAATTTCATGTATTAAAAAACATGGATCTAGATTTTGAAGTCTCCCTCACTGGTTTTGAAAAAGTCAACAGGATATTCCTAGGAAATTTAGCAGTCAGCTATACTTTTTATAGCTGAGATGAGGGAGTGGGTAGTGATAAAATCTGTTTGGTATCATCCAAATAAAGACCATAGGGCTAAGTGTCCTACAAGATTTAATTAAAAGCATATTATGTTCCTCTAGATTTTTTTTTACATCACAGTGATAAGCTTTATAGCATGCAGAAGATTTTGTAGTTTTTATTCAATTCCACATCATAGTCTCATTAACCATTCTGAAAGATTTGTTCCAGGCAACAGTGATAATGAAGGCACTCCATTTGTAATTTAACAAGAGGAAAGAAATAATTACCACTTAATTGTTGTCCAAAACAAAGCACATACAACTACTACTCACTATTATCTTCATTATTACATGTATAGTACTGCAAATCATAACTGACATCTGAGAAACTATTTAGAATTCCTGAAATTGTTTGAACATTGGAGAACTTCTACTCACCCCGTACATATTCCATATAGAATGATGTTCAATTATGAACAAGTGTAGTGTCAAACAATATTCATTTACCCATACTAGTTTAAGGCAGTAGAGGAACAAAGGTAGCACAAAAGAGATTAACTGAAGCCTTTACACTAAATTATAAGGGTGTGGTTGCTAAGTTGTGTCCAACTCTTTCGACTCCATGGACTGTAGCCAGGAATCAAACCCAGGTCTCCTGCATTGCAGGCAAACTCTTTACCAATTGAGCTATGAGGGAATCCCACATTATAAAATTAATATAAGAATTTTGCCCCTTAGATTTACCTGTCCTGAAACACTTCATTTGACTGAGGAGAGGGTTAATTTCAGACATAGGTTTGATTTCACCTGAGTTTTTGAGTCATTCTTAAAGCTTTCTATCCAGAACAGAATGCTTAATTAACTTTTTTATATGTCCATATTGTTTACTGTATTATTAATCCTTAATGTAATATTAGATTTCTGTAGGAAAATGTTCCCAGCTATGATTTAGTGGAAAATAGCCAGTCTCCAATATACAATTTATTTGTCCATTGCTTCATTTGCTATTATTTTCTCCCATTCTGAAGGCTGCCTTTTCACCTTGCTTTTAGTTTCCTTTGTTGTGCAGAAGCTTTTAATTTTAATTAGGTCCCATTTGTTTATTTTTGTTTTTATTTCCAGTATTCTGAGAGATGGGTCATAGAGGATCCTGCTTTGGTTTATGCTAGAGAGTGTTTTGCCTATGTTTTCCTCTAGGAGTTTTATAGTTTCTGGTCTTACATTTCAGTCTTTGATCCATTTTGAGTTTATTTTTGTGTATGGTGTTAGAAAGTGTTCTAGTTTCATTCTTTTACAAGTGGTTGACCAGTTTTCCCAGCACCACTTGTTAAAGAGATTGTCTTTTCTCCATTGTATAGTCTTGCCTCCATAAAGCTTAACCTTAGTATATACAAAATTCCATCTACCAATGCAGGACACATAAAAGATGCAGGTTCAATCCCTGGGTCGGGAAGATCCTCTGGAGAAGGAAATGGCAACCCACTCCAGTATTCTTGCCTGGAGAATCCATGGACAGAGGAGCCTGGTAGGCTATAGTCCATACCATCGCAAAGAGTTAGATAGGACTGAGGTGACTTAACACACACACACACATACAAAACATCTTTAGGTCAGTTGATTCAAACTTGGAAATAACATCCCTGAGAAACAATCTTTTAAGTAGTAGTTATGTCCCAGAACAGTTTATACAACTCACAACGTATTAAAGTTTACCACAGCACCCTTTCACCATGCATGGTTCTGTTTTTAATAGTGTTAAGTAAACTTTAAAAAGAAAGTTTAAGTGAACTTTAAAAGGCTGAGGCAGCTTTCACATCTTCGTGCCTATGTAAGCAAATGGAAACCCAAGTCTGTGATGCCTCAAGCTTAAGATCAAAACGTTAAGACCACCAGTCACAAACAGCCAACCAGACTGTCCCAAATAAGGTAATTGCTTGTCTTCCACCTGTTCTCCATAAGCATCTGTTCCCAGCTCCTGGCAGTGGAGCACTCCTAACCACTTATGCTTTGGCACTACCCGATCACAAATTTAATATGTCTCAGTTTTGTCTTAACAATAGTAAATCACATCCCCCATCCAAGTAGAGGATAAAGAATAGCTGTCTCAGCCCCACTGTGAGAGCAGGAAATCTGCTTGGTTTTTGTCTCAGTAGCTCAGAATAGGAATCAAAGGTTGTTCAGGAGGTAGAAGCACAGCCGCTCCCCTGGGAGCTGCCCCATCCAGAAGACACAGTCTTACAAGTGCTTCCACAGAGGCTTCCCCTCTGCTCTCCTTAAGGCCAGCTCTCCAAGCAGCAGCCCAGGAGACCCTTTACCATGCAAACTAGATCTTGCTGCTTCTCTTCTCACAGCTTTCCAAGGTTTCCCGTTATACTTTGAAAAAGATTCTAAGTCCTTATTCTGACCTGCATGATCTGGCCTCTGGCTGCTTCTCTGATCTCATTTCCTGCCACTCTTCCCCCTCTCACTCTAAGCCAGCTGCTTGAGCCTCCTGACAATTCTTCAAATGCATCAGGGATGTTTCCACTTCAAGGCCTCTGCATTTGCTCGTCTGTCTTCCTGAAATGCCCCTCCCCTACAAGAGACATGACTTGCTTCCCCATTTAAGTTGTTTCTGCTCTACTGTCACCTTCTTAGAGAGGTCTTCTCTGATGACCATAAAACAGCACTGCCGTCACCCTTAACCAATTGCCCTCCTTCTTTTTTTTTTTCATAGCACTTAATATGCTCTAAGTTACATTACATATTTGTTTATCTTCCTTGGTACAGTGTAAGACCCATTAGAGAAGGGAATTAGTCTTGTTCACCATTGTATTCCTAAAACAGTGAATGGCACATAGTACACATTCCATACACATTCATAAATGAATGAATGAATTTTCTCAGAGGTATGACTCTCTGAGAAAATTGTTCACAAATCATGGCCTGCCCAAATTTGAAATTGGTTTCTATCATCTCAGTAAATACAAGATAAGTTAACTAAATAGGAATAGTCAGCTATACAATAACTACAACATGCCTCTGAACAAAACACATTCTGCAAAATTAAAAATCAAAAATGTTTCTAGGTCAATATATAGAATATTTCACCTAATCACCTTGTGCCCTGATTATAACCAAAAACTCTAAAGCTATCTACAACTGCACTCTCTACTCCTGTATATTTTCCAAATTGTGCATATGTATATACTCCAAAGATCTGGCTCAAATGTAAAATACCTAGGGCTAGTGGCATTCACAGAGGCAATATCATCCTCAAGTTTCTTCAGCACTCAAAACTTAATGAGACAATATACTCAGCAAGAGTGATGGCTACTGATCCTGGAATGATAGACTGTTAGAGCTGAGACAGCTAAGAAATGATTTTATTAACCCTCTAAATTTCTACTTGAGTAAATAAAAGCCCAGAGAGAAGTTGCTGAAAGGCACCAGAATATGCCACTCACAAAACAGTCTTTTTGGCAGATGTATTATTTTGAGCTAAAGACCTCTGAGAACCAGCAGAAACAGAAAAAAGCTCTAAAAACAGGGCACAGGTTTTTGTTTTGTAAAAGAAATTTACATTTATAAAGAAAATTTTATTTGTAAAGATGTCCTTCCTCTCCCATACTAGGAAGAGGGGGAGTCTTAACTAGTCCCTTGGACTGCAAGGACATCTAACCAGTTAATCCTAAAGGAAATCAACACTGAATATTCACTGGAAGGACTGGTGCTGAATCTGAAGCTCCAATACTTTGGCCACCTGATGCAAAAAGCCTACTCATTTAAAAAGACCCTGATGCTGGGAAAGATTAAAGGTAGGAGGAGAACAACAGAGGACAAGATGGTTGGATGGCATCACCGACTCAATGGACATGAGTTTGAGCAAGCTCTGGGGGATGGTGAAGGAAAGGGAAGCCTGGGGTGCAACAGTCCATGGAGTCGCAAAGAGTCAGATACGACTGAACGACTAAACAACAAGTTTTAAATACCCCTTTGGGTTTCTCATTGAGTGCTCCTGAAACAGTTAGATGTCATGATACATGTTACAGGGTGCTCAGGGCTGGTGCACCAGGATGACCCAGAGGGATGAAATCGGGAGGGAAGTAGGAGGGGGGTTCTGGAAGGGGAACACAGGTATACCCATGGTGGATTCATGTCAATGTATGGCAAAACCAACATGATAATGTAAAGAAAAAATAAATAAAAGAGCTCTGGTATCACAGTTCTTTATGTCTCAGTAAAGTGAAGTGAAGTCGCTCAGTCATGTCTGACTCTTTGTGACCCCATGGACTGTAGATCACCAGGCTTCTCCATCCATGGAATTTTCCAGGCATGAGTACTAGAGTGGGTTGCCATTTCCTTCTCCAGGGGATCTTCCTGATCCAGGGATTGAACCCAGGTCTCCCTCATTGCAAGCAGACGCTTTGCCATCTGAGCCACCAGGGAATCCCTCTTATGTCTCAGAGCAGAACAGAATTCAGTGAGAGGCAGAATGATAGATAAGAAGTGATTTATTAGAATAGGATGGTTGTGAGGTTTACAAGTGGGCAGGTGAGAAATTCTGCACCCCAAGAACTTACTGGGCTATAGTTTTATAACCAAAGGGAAAATTAAGAGGGGGAGAAGAACTTCTTTGTCTTTCTTGAGGACGTCATGCTTCTATCATCAGCTCCTCCTCCAGATTAAGTAGGGGAGTCTTCTTGACCCTACATGGCCAGGATAGATCCACAAATTATTGGGTTTTTTATGTGTGTAGAGAGCATGTTCTAGAGATCATTAACCTACTGAGCACATTGGGCAGGATGTGGGTCTCAAGCCACCATTGTTTTGTTGTTCAGGGGCATGTCTCATGCTTCTGCTGCGTGGTTTTGTTGCTGAGCAAGCCTGCATGGTTTTGCGGTTAAGCAAACCTACTTTTTTGAGTAATCATTAACTTACAGGGGACAGAGATCTCCCATATTTTTAATTTACAATCCCCTAGTGGGTGGTGGTGGTGTAGTCACTAAGTGTGTGGTCTTTGCGACCTCAGGGACTGTAGCCCAGCGGGCCCCTCTGTCTGTGAGGAATAACCATTTAATCATCTGCTTTGTCCCTTCACCATGTCCCTATCATCCCTATGTGTATGTATGATACACCTGTTAATAAACTTGTTCCTTTTTCTCTTATTAGTCTGTTTTACCAGTGTAATTTACGAAGTCCCAGTTGGAGAAGCCAAAGTGGATAGAGGGAAAAGTTTTTCACCCTCTCTGCAATGCTGATGAACCTATATCATTTTATTAAACACCTTCATGAAAGGTTTTGTTTCGAAGGCATTATTTATCATTTTCCCCACTCTTCTTAATTTAGGAGCATAAATTTGTGTTATATTACCCAGTTTTTTCTTTAATGTCCAACTCTTCAGAATCTGGTGTAGTGGACAGTGATTGACTTTTGCCTGCCAAGTAACCCTCCATCCCTCCCAATATACACACTTCTGAATTACTTACTCTTTCTTCATGCTTGTTTGGAATGGAAACCCTGCTGTGACTACAGAAGTCAGCCTCTGGCCCAAGCCTAGTTAACTGCAGCATAGACTATCCCTGTCCACAGTAACTGGCTCATTAGCAAACACATGACCCAGTTAGATCTATTACAGCAGTCTGAAATCTTAGCTACAAGGGTAAAGAGGAGAGGAATATTCACAAATATCTGCCTTGATCCACGGTCAGCCACAGAGGGAAAACTTTGAAAAGTGAAACTCTGAAAAGTGAGCCAACACAATTGAAAGCAGAGACAACAGACGGAAAGAAACTGAGACCAGACGACATTGTTAGGATCTTTAGATCCAGTTCGGTCTACAAGTTAGTTTTTCAGTTACTCAGGTCAGTGCCTTGAGCTGAGCTCTCTGTCATATGCCACTGAAAGTATACTAACTAACAAATAACTGTAGAGATTGTTGTATGAATTTACAGAGAGAATGCAAATAGCTGGATATTTGATACAGAGTCATTTGAACACACAAGAATAAAGCATTTCATTTTCATTTACCATCAATAAAAGAGGCTAAAGCTAGGAGCAATACAAATATATAGTTAACAAGTTTCTTGGCTCTAATTTAAAGCAAGGATCCTATTGCCTGAGTTTTTAATCATTTAATCCACTTTCTTCCATCTCAATCTCTAGCAGAAATAACTACCATAAATTGTTCAAAAGAAAACATCTTGAGAATCAGATTTCTATTTCTACTGGTTGATGAAAAAAATTTTGATATAAAAACATAGAGTAATAAAAAAACTATAGCACAATATAGTAAGATCAATTTAAAGGTTTGTTTCTATTCTTAAGGCAGAAAAATTGATGACTGTAATGCCAACTGCATGCATACTTATCCACAGTTCTTGTGATCCCCAAATGTAGTTACAAAAAAAGTCATGCATACCAATTTTCAGCTAGGAGGAATAATAATACCAGCCAAAG
Source organism: Antilocapra americana (assembly GCA_007570785.1). NCBI lineage: Eukaryota > Metazoa > Chordata > Mammalia > Artiodactyla > Antilocapridae > Antilocapra > Antilocapra americana. Next base: position 45,621,539 of record ML660197.1, on the reverse strand, counting down.
GAGTTCAGTTTCTCCTCTCTCTGTGTGGGGTCACTTGTTTAATATAACTGGCAAAACAAAATGGAAAAGCTACATTGAGGTAGAGTTCAACACCATTTAATGGAGGGAGTATGGTAAAAACAATCCTTTTTTAACAACACATTTTTCCATCCTGAGGAGCTTAGAAAGGTTTCATGTGCTCCCAGTCCTCTCTGGAAGGTTATAATCCATGAGTCATTTGGATAAGTAATCTGCTTTCACCCCAAAACTCATACATTTAATTATATTTTGAATAGGAGTCATAGTTCCTTTGATTATTCATGCCTTTGTCAATACAGAAATAAAACTGTGCACGTAAACGTTAATATAGATAATTAAATCAATCCAAAGAGTTCAGGAGAAAAAAAAGTCACACTCACCTAATGAAGAGTAAATTGATACCAATGTGCTTTTATCATGAATTAGATGAAAGTTTTCTCAATTCTTTACTTACCCAGCAAAAAATGAATTAAATGTTCTATTGATTCAAAAGCAGCTTGATATAGTAAAGATGTACATACTCCCCAAATTCATCTATAGTTGTAATTCCTAACAAATTCCCAAGAGGGTTGTCTTAGATATGGACAAGCTTAACCTAAAATGTATACTGAAAGGCACAGGAATCAGAACAGCTAAGGCAATTTTGCAAAAGAAGAGTAAAGTAGAAGAAATCACTCTACCCCATGATAATTTAACTACATAGCAATGGTGTTCCAGACAGTATGATGTTAGTGGAGGGGCAGAGGCAAAAATTAAGGAAACAGAACAGACAATGAATAAATAGACCCAAATGAATGTGTTTGATTTTTGTCTAATGTGTAAAGCAATTGACAGAAAGATATATCCTTTTCAACTAAAGGTGCTAAAGATATTAGACAACCATAGGCTAAGAAAAAACAAAAAATTCCCTAAACCTTACATCTAATACAAGGATTAACTCAAAAGGATCATAGACATAAATGTAAAAATTTTTTAAATATGAAACTTAAACAAAGACATGGGAGGAAATCTTCAGAACCAATAACTAGGCTTGACACTTAAAAACACAATCTGTAAAAAGGAAAAGGGTGATAAATTGGACCCCATCAAAATTTAAAATATTTGATTGGCAGAAGAACCTGTGCAGAATATGAAAAGAAAAGCAGCAAAGAATTTCCAGACCATACATCTGGCAAAGGACTTTTTTATGTAGAATATATAGAGAACCTCAAAACCCAACAATACTACATTCCATTCACAGAATTATGGCTTGGGAGGCTCTGCAGACCTCCTCCCCAGAGAAACTATCATAACTTGTAAAATTACTTCTAAAAAAAGTCTCTGGAAGAAACATTTATTCAAGAAAATCTACTAAATTCAGTAAGAACAGCAAGAGTTTATGAAATGAACTATATCCCACTTCCTAGTTGCCCCTCTCAACTCAGCCTGACAGAATTCCCACTCTAAGTGGGTGCAACCAAGAACACAATTCCTAGAGAGGGTGTAGAGAAAAAGGAACCCTCCTACACTGTTGTGGGAATGTAAGGTGAGATAGCCACTGTGGAAAATAGTATAGGTTTCTTAGAAAACTAAAAATAGAATTACCACATGATCCAGCAATCCCACTCTTGGGCATATATCCAGACAAAATTATAATTCAAAAAGATACATGTACCACCTATGTTCATAGCAGCACTATTCACAGTAGCCAAGACATGCAAACAACCTAAATGTCCATCAAGAGATGAATGGATAAAGAAGATGTGGTACATATATAAAATGCAATACTACTCAGCCATAAAAAAACAATGAAATAATGCCATTTGTAGCAATTTGGAAGCAACTAGAGATTATCATCCTAAGTGAAGTAAGTCAAAAATAGAAAAACAAATACTATATATCACTTACAAGCAGAATCTAAAATATGGCACAGATGAACCTATCTATGAAGCAGAAACAGAATCAGGGACATATAGAATAGGCTTATGGTTGCCAAGGGGGAAGGGATTAGGGAAAGGATGGAGTAGGAGGTTAGGGTTAGCATATGTAAACTTTTTTTATATAGAATGGATAAACAACAAGATCCTACTGTATGGCACAGAGAACCACATTCAATATCCTATCATAAACCACAATGAAAAAGAATGTTTAGGGAGGGGGGTTCTGGAGGGGGATCATATGTAAACCCATGGTGGTTTCATGTCATTGTATGGCAAAACCAACACAATAAAGTAAAGAAAATTTAAAAAAGAAAAAGAATGTTTAAACAAAGAATGTATATAAATGTAACCTGAGTCACTTTGCTGTATAGCAATAATTAACACAACATTGAGAATCAACTATCATCCCTCAATTAAGAAAAATAAATACATATGTAAACAAACAAACAAAACCATTCCTTACCCTCCAGCTCACAGTCCAGGGCCACGGTACCCCTCCAGAGGAGGGGCAAACCACGCAGTCTGAGAGTCAGTGTGCTTGTTTCCACTCAGACCTCTTTGCAGAGTAGAGCCTCCTCTGCAGCCAGCGCACCCGATGTTGCAAAATGCCGAGCAACTGGATCCCTCATACGTTGCTAGCAAGAATGAAAAACTATGTAGTCACTTTGAAGAAGAGAGTAGTGGTTTCTTACATAACTAAATGTGTTTTATCATACAACCAGCAATTGTACTCTTGGGCATTTATCACAAGAAAGTAAAAATTTATGTTCACACAAAAACTTGTACACAAATGTTTGTAACAGCTTTCCTTATAATAGACAAAGCTGGAAACAACCCAAATGTCTTTCCATAAATGAGTATCAAACAAATTGTGGTATATCATAAAATAGAATTCTACTCAGCAATGAAAAGGAATCGACTAAACTTAGATGGATCTCAAGAAAATTATACTAAGTAGGGGATCTCAAGAAAATTATACTAAGTAGGGGAAAAAAGCCATCTCAAAAGATACATACTATATGATTCCACTTATCTAACATTCTTGACCTAAACTGAAAGAGCTGAAGAACAGGTTAGTGATTGTCAGAGATTAGAGGTGAGTGGTTATGGCTTTAAAAAGGTAGCACAAAGGATCCTGATGATGTAATTGTTCTGTGTATGACTGTGGTTATGGTCACATGAGTGTACCCGTGTGACAAAATTGCATAGGACGAAGTACATATACACACAAATGTGTTTGTAAACTGATAAAATCTGAATAAAACATGGATTGCACTAATGTCAATTTTGTGGTTTTCTACTACAGTGTAGGGGAGAAGAATTTGCCACCTCAAAATATGTCTCTTTAGCATATTAATTATTTTAAGCTTGTCATTTTCTAAGAAACAGTAGCCATGAGAAAACTAAAAAAGAAGGAGGAGTTACCCCTTTTAAGAAACATTTGCTTTTATTAGGGAAATCTCCACGTTTAAGGGTGTTGTCCTGAATGTAGCAGGAAGAGTTCCAAATCTGTAGAAACTGTTATCAATAGAAAAGGCATAGACTTCAGTCTACATAACCTTATCCTTGTTTACTGTGCTTTACTTGGTTTTTTGTACATTGTTCAGTTGCTAAGTTGTGTCCAGCTCTGCAACCCCAAGGACTGCAGCATGCCAGGCTTCCCTGTCCTTCACTATCCCACAAAGTTTGCTCAAACTCCTGTCCAATGAGTCAATCGGTGATGCCATCCAATCATCTCATCCCCTGTCACCCCCTTCTCCTCCTGCCCTCAATCTGTCCCACATTAGGGTCTTTTAAGTGAATTGGCTCTTCACATTAGGTGGCCAAAGTATTGGAGCTTCAGCTTCAGCATTAGTCCTTTCAGTGAATATTCAGGGCTGATTTCCTTTAGGACTGACTGGTTTGATCTTCTTGCTGTCCAAGGGACTCTCAAGGGTTTTCTCTAGCACCACAATTCAAAATCATCCGTTCTTTGGCACTCAGCCTTCCCATAACTCTCCCCACTGTCAACATCCTGTTTTGTCTTTAGCGGAGGATGGAATTTAAGATGAGATATCTGGCCATCTTGGTGAACTACTCAGTTTTTCTGGGTCTTTCTAGCATTTGTTATTGGTGTTGTTCAGTTACTAAGTAGTGTCCGTTCTGCATCAGCAAACAGATTCTTTATCACTGAGCCACCAGGGAAGCCCTCTTGGACATATACATGTTTTTAAGCTTTGGTTTCATGTTTCTCCTGTGAATCTCTCATGTCAATTATATTTTTAAATCAGCCAGAAGAACCTAGAAGGTAGAGGAAAATGTCTTCCTCCCCAAGAGCAGTAATTCAGGAGTTAACTGTAAGAGAAACTACGGGAAGGGCATCTGGGATTTCTCTGTATTATTTCTGAGAGCTACATGGGAATCTACACTTATCTGAAAGTAAAATAAAGGTGTTTTTTGATAAAGGTGAATTGAATGTCACAAAAAGTTGAATGATTTTTAGATAAGCTGAGCTTAGATAGTCACATTGTCACCACTTCTAACTGCCTGAACCTGATAATTTCTTTTATTTCACCATATTTTGGCTCTTTATGACAAAAAAAAAAACAACAAAAAATACAGTGTGTGAGAGCCTCTTTGTCCTGCTATGATCCCCCTGGTTGGTAACAGATTGAGAAATTTATTCTGGTTAGTCACAGGTTGTGCTGTAAAAGTGGTTTAACACTGTGCAAAATACATATTGTAGTGTCCTGGGCATGGGATCAAATCCTGTCTTTGTCTCCTGCAAGATCTGTGACCTTGAATATATTATTTACTGTCTCAAAGTCAGGGATATACAATGGTATAAGAATAACTTTTGTGAAAATTAAATGTGATAAAATATGCCAATAAATGAAATTATTAAAGGATCACACAAGTATTGCTATTAAGTAGAAATAAAGCTATAATGATAGTTCTCAGCTCACCTAATCAAGTTCCGAATTACATGAAAGAGAAATCTGAGGCCAGGAAAAGTGACTGTTGGAAACTAGACAGAAGGTAGCCTATTGGGTGAGGAACAGGACACTGTCTTTGGAAGGACAGTCCCATTTTAACAAGAGAAAGATTTTAAGTATCTGAAGGAAATCACCTCTTATTCTACTACTTTTTAATCTCCCACTGCACCCAGGTAATACTATGCACAGTATACTTGTTTCATAAATGAGGACAGATTCAATTACCAAAGAAAATTGCTTAGGCAACTTCTAACAATACGCATATATTTCACATATGGTTTTTTGTCATATTGTTAGTTTCAGATTAAAAACCAGCACCACTTTCTTCACTGTGTCTCAATAACAATACAGCAAACTTCAGTACTTATAGACATTTTTTCCTAAATTTTCTTAAGCAGTGAAACAGTCAAGCCCCTCAGCCAATTTTTATTTCATTAAAATCCAAATTGTGTCAGTATAGTCATTGTCTTTACTGGTGGAAATGAGCTTTCTGGTTGTTATCCTTAATGGAAATTGACCTGATGTTAAAACTAGCAGACTTTTCAGAAATATCTGGACATTTTACTTCTCATTCTGTTTCTGTAAAGTCTTTCTAAATAAAAGTTTTAGTAAACCTAAAACTAATACAAAGTTCCATGTTAGTTATATCTCAACCAGAAAAAAAAAAAAATCACCACAGGTGTAAGCTATGTTTGATGTTTTGATCTGTAGACATTCTTTAGTCTTAGGAACCAGGAGGAGAAAAGAGTGTCCAAGCAGTGCTTCATGTCAAGAGTCACAGATCTTTAGAAAAATGATGGTGGTGAAGCCAAAGGGGAGGCTGGTGAAAGGCAGATCAGAGAGAGATGGGCTTACATGGTGTAGAAGACACACCCTCAGCCCGGGGCCAGAAGATCCTTTGTGCCAGGGAGAGTGAGGAAAAGGTATGCAGTTCTCATAAGAAACCTGAAACCATAAATGCACCTAACATTGTGTATGTTTCACACATACATACTATTTCAAAGTGCACAAAATTCTGTTGAAATTAATAAAGAATCCATTTAAAAAATTCAACATAGGGATCAAGGATTCATCTATTTTAAAAAATTAGAATTTCGTTTTATAGGAGTTTTAGTCCTCCAAGTCTATCTGTCTTAAGGCGTTTGCGCTACTTTATAGACCTGAATTTTCATGTTCTTACCTGAGCCAGTAATAATATATTTAAGAGAATGCCTTTGTCTGATCTCCTGTACTAGGAATATATTAATCTTTACTTACGCATGTTCTAATAACCTAATATAACTATGTAGTCTTATTCTTTCACAAGTTTTATAAAGTGGACCTGCTGTAACAACAACTTTCAACTCCTTAAGGGGTTACCCTGCTATGATATCAGCTTTCTTGGGCTTGATTTTGTCACCACAGTTCCCCAGTGCTTTGTAATAATAAAAACTTCTACATCCCCAGCACTTCAAATTTCTCAAGTGAGTTACCCCATAAAACTTTATCTTGTGACTCTTTATAGATGGTTTTGTCTTTGGGGGTTTATTTATTTATTTATTTCTATTTGAACGTGAGGGTGAATACAGAAAAAAGACTGCCTATGTTTTCAGTAGTGGAGCGTGGCCCTAAATGCAGGAGTCCTTCCGATCTAACTCAGCTTCTTCCCTAACTGGTAATCAGCACACACAACCCAGACAGCCCTGAGCTTTCCAGAAGGCTGCATCAGCCACTTCAGGGCAGATTCCACCTGGACAGTCTTCCAAGGTGACATGTCGCGACTCAGGAGACCATGTGCTCACTGCTTTATGTTCAAACATAAGCTGAATGACCGACTGAAGTGGCTTCAGTCAAACAGGGGCTTAGACTAAAAGACTATGAAGTTCATTTCTAGAGGAAAATTTGTGATTATAACAAAATCAGTCTAAAGTTCAATTGTATTTAAGTAGGTTACTTTCTCCTCTTTCTTCTTCCTGAAAAATTATGACTTTTTAAAATATGCTATGTAAAAATGTATCATAGAGGGACTTACCTGGTAGTCCAGTAGTTAAGACTCTGACCTTCCATGCCCTGGGTCATTAGTTCTATCCCTGGCTGGGGAACTAAGATCCAGCATGCCACATGGCACAGCCAGAAAAAAACATAAAGTATTATAGAATATAAATTTTTATCTCATTTTTTGAGTCAGTATCCTACTACATTAATAAATTGTTAGTCGTTTTTCTGGCTACCAGTTTTCCCTCTCTACAGTTCGTCCTTTATATACATAACTGTCAATTAGAGGGTCCCGTATTATGGAAATATGCCTTATCTATGCTGTCCAGTACAGTAGCCACATGTAGCTATTAAGCTATTATGTGATTACAGTAATCAAGTGACTCAAATGTTACTATTATTAATTTTAAGTAATTTTTAGGTAGCCACATGTGGCTAGTGGCTACAGTATTTTACAACACAGCCTATATGACTATCAAAGTAAAAATTCTAAAAACAACTCCACTCCCTCGCTTAAATACCCATAACTTTGCCCAAGTCCATAGAATGTAAAACACAAAGAGTGAATCCTAATGTAAACTATGGACTCCGAGTGATAATACTGCATCAGTGTAGTTTCATCAACTATAACAAATATATCATTCTGGTGGGAGGATGTTGATAAAGGAGAAAGCTATGCATGTGTAGGGCAGGGATCTGGAAACTGTACTTTTTGCTCAATTTTACTCTTCCAAAAAGTAAAGTCAGTTTTTTTGAAATTCTCCTGGGTCCCATTTATACACATCAATATTTCTGAAGTTTCTCCTGGAAACAGTGACAGACTTTATTTTGGGGGGCTCCAAAATCACTGCAGATAGTGATTGCAGCCATGAAATTAAAAGACACTTGCTACCTGGAAGAAAAGTTATGACCAACCTAGACAGCATATTGAAAAGCAGAGACATTACTTTGCCAACAAAGGTCAGTCTAGTCAAAGCTATGGTTTTTCCAGTAGTCATGTATAGATGTGAGAGTTGGGCTATAAAGAAAGTTGAGTGCCAAAGAATTGATACTTTTGAACTGTGGTGTTGGAGAATATTCTTGAGAGTCCCTTGGACTGCAAACAGATCAAACCAGTCCATCCTAAAGGAAATCAGTCCTGAATATTCATTGGAAGGACTGATGTTGAAGCTGAAACTCCAATACTTTGGCCACCTGATGTGAAGAGCTGACTCATTTGAAAAGACCCTGATGCAGGGAAAGATTGAAGACATGAGGAGAAGGGTATGACAGAGGATTGGATGGTTGGATGGCATCACCGACTCAGTGGACATGAGTTTGAGTAAACTCTTGGAGCTGGTGATGGACAGGGAGGCCTGGCATGCTGCAGTCCCTGAGATAGCAAAGAGAAGACTGAATGACTGAACTAAACTGAACTGTAGAGGCTGTAGAGCTTCTAAGGAGTTTGGGGGTTTAAGTTAAGATGACATGTTGAAAATTAATTTAAAGTGTCCTTATATGTATGATTTTTGCCATCCTTTGTGTGATGAGGTCAAATTTCTGTTAATATATAATGGTTTAAAATTTCTTGCCACCTTCAGGCAAAGACAGCCTCTTCAATAAGCGGTTCTGGGAAAATGGACAGCTACGTGTAAAGAATGAAATTAGAACACTTCTTAACACCATACATAAACATAAACTCAAAATAGATTAAGACCTAGATGTAAGACCAGAAACTATAAAACTCTCAGAGGAAAACATAGGCAGAATACTCTGTGACATAAATCACAGCAAGATCCTCTATAACTCACCTCCTAAAGTAATGGAAATAAAAGCAAAAATAAGCAAATGGGACCTAATTAAACTTAAAAGCTTTGGCACAGCAAAGAAACTATAAACAAGGTGAAAAGACAGCCCTCAAAATGAGAGAAAATAATAGCAAATGATTAATTTCCAAAAGGATTAATTTCCAAAAAATACAAGCAATTCATGCAACTCAAAAACAGAAAAAACAACAACCCATTCAAAATGTGAGAAAACCTAAACAGACATTTCTCCAAAGACATACAGATGGCTAATAAACACATGAAAAGATGCTCAACATCACTCATTATTAGAGAAATGCAAATCAAAACTACAAGAGATATCACCTCACACCAGCCAGAATGGCCATCATCAAAAAGTCTATAAACAATAAATGCTGGAGAGGATGTGGAGAAAAGGGAACCCTCTTGCTTTGTTGGTGGAAATGTAAATTGTTATAGCTACTATGGAAGACAGTATGGAGCTTCCTTAAAAATCTAGGAGCAAAGCACCAAATGACCCAATTCCCATTATTGGGCATATACCCTGAGAAAACTGTAATTGAAAAAGACCCAAATTTTCATTGCAGCACTATTTACAGTAGCTAAGACATGGAAGAAACCTAGATGTCACTTGACAGATGAGTGGATAAAGAAGTTGTGGTAAATGTATACAATGGAATATTACTCAGCCATAAAGAGGAATGCATTTGAATCAGAGCTAATGAAATAAAGGAACCTGGAGCCTAGTCTACAGAGTAAAGTAAGTCAGAAAGAGAAACACAAATATTGTATATTAACTCATATATATGGAATCTAGAAATATGGTACCAGTGAGTCCATTTGCAGAGCAGCAGTGGAGATGCAGACATAGAGAATGGCTTATGGACATGGGGGGTAAGAAGGAGAGGATGGGACAAATGGAGATAATAATATGGAAACATATATAAAACAGTGAGAATTTGCTATATGACTCAGGGAACTCAAGCCAGAGCTCTGTAATAACCTAGAGGGGTGGGATGGGATAGAAGGTAGGAGGGAGGCTCCAGAAGAAGGGGACATATGTATACCTATGGGTGATCCATGTTGATATATGGCAGAAACTAATACAATATTGTAATTATCCTTCAATAAAAAATAATTTTAAAAAATTCTTGCCATCAGCTAAAACAATAAAATCTCCCTACCTCCTTCACTGATTAATGGATGAAAAGTTAGTGCATTAATGAAGTCACTAATGAAATTAACTGCTAACAGTTTGAGAAAATCTGACTGAATGAAAGATTACAATCGCTGCTGCTGCTGGTGCACACTTCAGATTTGACACCCAATCAATTTCTCTTCTGGGAATGAATGTCATAATATTTTGAGAACTAGGATTCACATAAGTATGTAGATACAAATGACAACAGTTTTTTAAAATTACTTTATGAGCTACATCAGAAGAATTGTTGCCAAAAGTGTGTTGGATGAAAAATAATTTTAGGTACTTCTTGGTGGATATTTTTATAACTGTGCCAGTTGCTGATAAGTAGAATCTCTGGTCCCATATGATCAATGATACAATGTCTTTGACTTTCAAAGGAAAGACTCATTAAATCACTTTTTCAGTGTATAAAGATAGTGGATGCTGTTCTTTATTTCATTATAAATATTGTCATTTTATCATGTAAATAAAACATAAACTAAATATTTAAACTCATTTGGATAATTACTCTTTTTCAATAAAATAAATAATACATTTGTCACCTGAAAAATTAACATTCCACACAGAAAAGTAAGTAATCAGGTAGTGCTCTTTATTTCTATAATTGAATTAAACCACCTTGTGAGACCCTATCTCACTGATGGTGGGGAGGGAAATTACATTAAGATTTTCCAATTAAAGACAATTCACATATTCCTGCTTCAGACTCGTTTAAGTGAATATTGAGTCAATTCAAGATATACATCTCTATAAAAGCATTTCTCCCTCCTCTTTTTTCCTATAATGGCTCCACTTTCAAGGGAACACTTTCAAAGCTTCATAGCAATCAAGCAAGTCTTAGTTTATCTGACCTTAAAAGGACTATCAAGCAAGCCTTCATTTGATTGGGATTTATGCTGTTCATTACATGACCTCTAACTATGATGTCTCTATTTAGTTGAAAGATATCTTGTGATTTTTCCCTTCAAAATGCGTAGTTTAAAAAATACATATATAGTATTGCAATGGTAATGGCTATAAGAAATACTATTTTTTAGACTTATTTGCATCTCCTCAATGACAGGCTTCACATTTTAAATAAACTTCTAAGTATATCTTTGTCTCTTACTGTTTCTTTTCATTTGGTTTCTCCATGCATTTTTCTCACTGTGGTGGGAGCAACACTGCTGATAATAATGCAAAATGTCTCTGGGACAAAACACACCTCCCTGGTCTTAGGTTGTTCTAAACTTTCCTCATTAACATGAACATTGTCACTGATTTCAAGCATCTTATTTTTATCCACTGATCCATCTTGCTGGTTGTATTTATAATTTTAAGTTGTTACATACTTAAACTATAAATTGACTGACAGAAAAAATTGTCCAAAACCTCCCACAATTTCAATAGTTCTTAATTATCAAAGAACATAACGTAGGAAATGGAACGAATATTTCTTCAACTGCAGTCATAAGTGAACTTTGATCACATTAGTAAACCAGTTATGTTTGCGTATGTGCACAACAGAACTTTAAGAAAAATAATAACATTGATTCAAATATTGTTATTTAAACCAGTTCCTCAAAATAACCTAACTCTGGCTGAGTCTCCTGGGACTTAAGAAGGAAGCTCATGTTGTCCTGCTAGCCTGTCTCGCAGACCAAAACCAGGTACCTAACCTGTGACATTAACATACATGGTGGACACTCTGGGGCTCCCCTCAGAGTGCCCCCTTCAGGGACTTTTGGCCCCAGTTGCTGAGCATGCTGTCAGCCGACACTGTTCTGCTGTCACCTCCTTCAGGGTCAGCTTCCATTACAGGGAGCTACACCCTTCCCAGGGAGAACCCCATAAGCTTCCTCCACGCACTTCTGGTCGTTCCAATCCAACACAGGACAACCCTGACAGCATTTTAGCTCCAGGTCTCTCTCTGAGATCTGCAGAGGTCATCGTGGGGCTGCTTTGTAGCTCGGTTTCTCACTCAGCTCTATCCTGCCTCCTTTTCCTTTCCTTCACAGTGAACATTCAACCTGTCTCAACACCTGCTTCCTTGAAAACTCAGCCTTCAGTAACATAATCTTATCTTTCTGAAATATAAGAGTCCTGTTTCTTACAGTGCTGATGCTGCCATCACACAAAATTGTCCAATTTTCCAGTCACTTACAATACATAAAATGTTATAACATCTGACCCAGTGGTTCTCAGTGACTTGGAGAATATTTTTTCTTTTTTTGTAATGCTAGTATGCAGACCAATTAACTCTGGGGGAAGACCCTAGGAAGCAGTATTTTTTCAGAATTTCTCCATGGTGATATCATGACAATGTATGGCAAAAACAATTAAAAAATAAAAAAAAATAAAAAGGAATTCCAAAAAAAAAAAAAGAATTTCTCCATGGGATTCTAAACTGAAACCAGGATTGAAAACATTCAGGAAAAACACAATTACAAGCCAGGTGGCACAGTGGGAAACAATCTGCCTGTCAAGGCAGGAGATGCAAGAGACGCGAGTTAGATCCCTGGGTCAGGAAGATTCCCTGGAGAAGGAAATGGCAATCCACTCCAGTATTCTTGCCAGGAAAATCACATGGACAGAGGAGCTTGGCAGGCTATAGTCCATGGGGTTGCATAGAGTCAGATTTGACTGAGTGACTGAGCACACACAATTAACCAAGGTGGAAGAATAGGATTCTGCTGCATATTCTTGTGCTTACAAATGCTAACACACTTTTCCCCCTGATCAGCTGCCAGCCATTCTTAACTGCTCTCTTTTTATTCCATTCCATAAATTGTCAGCTCTGCCTTTAAAATATTTCTAGGTAAGATCACTTCGCATTACCACTATGTTGCCCATCCTAACTAAGCAACTGTCACCCCTTAAAACAAATCCCAATGTCTTAGGGGTTTCCTAAGGCACTCTCCTTGTCCCAAGCCTCTGACAGGCGTCCTCCAGCCCTCCTCCTTGAATAGCTATGACACAGACTGCAGAGCACCACCGTGCTTGGGAATGTCAGTCTCTCCCACAGACTGTGAGCTGTTCTTAGTTGTTTCTCTATCCCCATTCAGAGTGCAGTAGCTGAGCACAAATTTAAAGCTACAATAAATGGTCAGTGCAAGAATAATGGATGAATGATCCAATAATGTTACAATACTGACTGTAATGAATAAAGGGGTAGATTGATTGGTATGACAGAAAATTCAAGAAGTCATTAGCAATATTCACTGTGTGTGCCAACAGGAAAGAATTTCACATTTGCTTTGATGCTTTCCTTCTTCTCTTCGTCACAGTTGGTAGAACTGAATTGTCTTTCTTTTTTTCAGAGACTGATTAAACAAAAAGGCACATATAGTGACCTCATAGCATGCTAAGCTAGTTGACTCCAGTAATCCAGTATGTACAAAGAAAGCCTGTTGAAACAAGATAAGAGGTAACTAAATCAACAAAATCAGTTTTAAAAGTTTTAAAGACCCCTAATAATCTGTACATTTTTAATTATCTCAAAATTGTTTATTAAGAGATTATATTACATATTCTTGAATCAATCATGTTAGCCAAATATAACCTTTTAAAAGTTTTGACCAGTTTTATTTTTAATTTAGATCTACTTGGTATCAGTTCAGAGAGGCTTACACCTGCCCAAAATTAAAATTAATGTGAATTTCTCTAATGAGGCTGACTTCATAATTTGCATTCCCATTAATTCTCGACAGGCTTGCCTAAAATTGTTTTGAATTGGAGTTTCATAATTAGGAGTTAACATTTAAATCGTATTCAGGAGACTGTGCATATGGTTAAACAGACTGCCAGAATAAATTATGAACTAACAAAATAGTCATCTATTACTTTAAGACATTTGGTAAGTCATACTGTAGTTATCCTTTTACATCTTCTTACAAAAATATTCTCTTAGGTTTCTTAGCCACAGTTCACTCCCATCTTTTGACCTGAGACAATTTCTCACAGTGATGTCACTTCACCATTGCCTCCCCAGGGCTTCAAACCTTAGTGGTGTCCTATAGGCCAATGACGTGAGGGAGAAATTATCTTTGCTTATTTCCTTACCTACCTGAGTCTGCTCTCTACTCCCCAAGTATAGCTTACCCTCCAATAATGCTTTCTTCAACTTACAATATCACCTTCCCAACTTTCTATTTAGAAACTGGTGGTGGGGGGGACATAAATGTGTGCACATTAGTCTTTGAAATTTGAGCATCATTTTATTGGTTACCTTGCTGTCTATATTTTCCATCTTCTATTTCTTTCCAATTTCATTATATGCTAGCTAGATCACTGTGCCTCTGATGCAAAGTTTCAAAACCTCAGCAAGGTTGACATTTGGGACAGAAGACTCCCTGCTAGGGGAGGCTGGACTGTGCCCTGTAGGATATTTAACAGGACTCTGGCCTCTCTACTTATCACAGGCAGGAAGCAAGTCCTCCTCCCACCCTGTTTCTAACAATCAAAAATGTTTTCAGACATTATCAAATGTCTTCTAACAAGGTAGAAGGAGGGACAAATTGCCCCTAGTTAAGAACCACTGTTCTATAATTACTGAAACTAAAGATGGTTCCAAATGACATAGCTGCTAAGGATCGTGCGTGCATGTGTGTGTGTTCAGCCATGTATGACCCTTTGCAACCCCATGGACTGTAGCCCACCAGACTCCTCTGTCCATGGAGTTTTCAAGGCAAGAATACTGGAGTAGGTTGCCATTTCCTACTCCAGGAGATTTTCCCAACCCAGAGATTGAACTCATGTCTCTTCTGTCTCCTACATTGGCGGGTGGGTTCTTTACCACCAGTGCCACCTGGAAAGCCCTAGCCACTAAAGATCACTGGGATTCAAATCCATATCATTTTAAGTTACAGTGCATTCTTCCCCCTAAAATGAGAAAGCTTGCCCTAGTGGGGCATAGAGAGACCGCAATTTAGACATAATGTGTTCTGAAAGATCATGAGTATTATGACATGTTATGGTAAATATTGTGTGTCAACTTGAAGGGTATTTTCCCATGAGATCAACCTTTATATCAGTGAACTCTGATTAAATCAGATTGCTTGCTATAATGTGGGTGGGCCTCAGCCTATCAGTTAAATGCCTAGATATAACAAAAGGCCAGTCTCCCCAAGCAAGGGGAGCAGCAATGTAGAAGACTGGATGGCTGGCAGTCCAGCAGACTGCTTTGGAACTGGCAGCTCTCCTGGATCTCAAGACTGCTGGCCCACACTGCAGATTTTGGACATGCCAGTCTCCATAACCATGTAAGCCAATTCCTTATCATTAATAAATAATTAATTCCCCCAGAGACTTAATACATGACATAATTGAAATACTGTTTCTGCTTTTCTTCCCCTTCACATACACTCTTCCACCAAGTTAGCAGAGATGTCCAAAGTTCCACATGCCTCAAGAAGAATAAGCAATGTTTATTTTTGACTTCTGAATGTTACCAATGAATCAAAAGAGAAAGTTTAAAGAAGACCCAGAGCTTCTACAATAACAGAAAAATTATAAAGAAAGTAGAGGAAGTGAGAAGGGTGGGGCAAAACTTCATAGGGCACATTGAGAGGAGCAGAGCTAACACTCAAAGTCTAAAGAACTCTGTGGTGGAGTGGCCTGAGCTTGGGAAACAACCCATGGCCTGGAGAGGCCATCTGAAGGAGCAGCTCACATCACGTGGATAGAGGACCACATTAACTTCGCCTCGTGACTAAAATGTGCTCTTGTATGTGTCCACAATAACTGCCCATATGTTGCCTGTGGAGTACTAGACTTTTCAGAAATCACTCAAACTGCCCCAAGTAAAAACAGCCTCTCTTTTTCAATGGTCCAGAGCACATATAAACCTCTTTGCAAAACAAAGGGTTGGTTTCCTAAGTATTCAGAGATAAGGAAGGGAAAGTGGCTGCGCTGGTGAAATCGTGAATGTTCATGTTTGTGGTTGCTCATGTTGAGAGCAAAGGTCACGAGATGAGAAGTATGGTCTTTACTGAGTAAAACAGAAGATGCTGCAAAGCAAAACACAATAGAGAGGGAAGTACAACTGCCTTCCCTATGCCCTTCTAAGTTTTGAAAAATCAAACTTTCCTGTATCTACCTTGTTTTAAATCACGGAGAGTTCTGAATCAGTACTTTTTTTTTAAAAATAGAGCTCTTCTTACATACAGAGAACACACCTATGTTATGACACCTGTGGTATATTTGTAAAAATAGAAGTATTTCTATCAGTAATACATCACATAAAAATGGCTAGACATACTTTATCAATTTTGAAGCATGGATCATAGGGTAAATCAACCTATATTTTAAGTCAGGTTATCCAGTCTGTGTTTAGGATGTGCTAAGTTGCTTCAATCATGTCTGACTCTTTGGGACCCCATGGACTGCAGCCAGCCAGGCTTCTCTGTCCTTAGGATTCGCCAGGCAAGAATACTGGGTTGCCATTTCCTTCTCCAGTATTTAGGCTAACCTGACTTAAAATATAGATTGATTTACCCTGTGACCCAGAAATTCCACTTATATTTATATATCCAAGAAAAATGAATACATGCACCCAATGCAAGGAGATCCAACCAGTCCATCCTAAAGGAGATTAGTCCTGAATACTCATTGGAAGGACTGATGCTGAGGCTGAAGCTCCAATACTTTAGCCACCTGATGCGAAGAACTGACTCTTTGGAAGAGACCCTGATGCTGGGAAAGATTGAAGGCAGGAGAAGGGGACAACAGAGGATGAGATGGTTGGATGTCATCACCAACTCAATGGACATGAGTTTGAGCAAGCTCTGGGAGTTGGTGATGGACAGGGAAGCCTGGCGTGCTGCAGTCCATGGGGTCGCAAAGAGTCAGACACAACTGAATGACTGAACTGATTGATACACCAAAAAGACATGTACAAGAAGGTTTATGGCAAATTTATTACAATAGCTCCAAACTGGAAACAACCCACCTAGCCATCATGGGAGACTGAATAAACATATGCATACAGTAGAAAATTCTACAGTACTAAAAAGAATGAACTACATGTTGATACTGCAACAACAATTACAATGAATGAATCTCAGAAACATGCTGATCAAAAGAAGCCGGACATAAAAGTGCATACTCTGTGATTCCATTTATGTGAATTTCAGCAGGGGTAACTAATAGATGATTAGAGTCAGAATAGTGGAGGACTCTGAGAGGGAAAAGGACTGACTAGAAAAGGCCTATGGGATGCAGTGAAGTGATGGAAACATTCTACATCTTGATCCTGGGTAGTGGCTCTCAAATGTTTTCATATGAAAACTTCATCAAGCTATACATTTAATAATAGTACATTTTACTGAGCGTATGCATGTATAACCCAATTTTTAAAAGTTCTATATATAGAGAAAGAGCTGTGTACAGAATTCAGCATGAGGGGCCTCAGTGGAGACAGTAACTAAAAAATGAAAGATGTTGTGGTCTGGTATAGAGCATCTGAAACTGAGGTACTTGGTGGTTTAAAGAGTCATATACCACATGTTCAGATGCTGCAATCAGCAAAAATAATGATTCAAACATGGAGACCAAATGGAAAATCATAGGGTGGCTATTTGAAACAGCAGACATTGATTTGCTCTCCAGTTGCCTCTCACATAGTGTTTTAATTTTCTATTCTCACTGAAACTAGCTACCAAAACCTTAGCGGTTTATCCCTCAGTTTCTATAGGTTAGAATACAAGTTTGACTCAGCTGGTTTCTCTGCTCCCAACTTCACAAAACCAAAACCAAGGTGTCAGCAGCCAGCTGGACTTTTCTGGAGGCTCTGGGAAAACTTTATTTCCCAGCTAGTTCAGGTTATTGGCAGAATTCAGTCCCTTGTGGTTGTAGGTCCCTGTTTCCTTATTGACTGTCTGCTAGGAACCACCGTCAGCTCTTAAAGAGCCATATCTGTTCCCTGCTGATGGTCTCTTGCATCTCAGAGACAGAAATGACATGTCAAATCCTTCTCACACTTACAATCTAAGTTCTCTTTCCACATATCTCTTCTGCCTCCAGCTGGAGGGACTTCTCTGCTTTTAAGGGCTCGTGATTAGATTCGGCCCCCATGGGTGATGCAAGATAACTCTCTGTCCTAATTCAATTTGCGACGTCCCTTTTTCCATGTGGCATAGCATCATCACAGGTTCTAGAAATTAAGATGTGGACTCGTTATGGTCCATTTTTCTGCCTACTATACATGGACAGCTCTGGTGCACATGGCTGTATGGTAGCAGGCATTTATTCATTTATCAGTGCTTATTGGCCTTCTTGAACAAGAAAAGTAACAATTAACACATTTGCAGCTTGATGATTTTTTAATTTTATTTTACCTTCTTGGCCATGCTGTGCAGCACGCAGGATCTTATTATTAATGTGGCATAAGAACTTTTAGTTGTGTCATGTGGAATCTAGTTCCCTGATCAGGAATCAAACCTGTGCCCCCTGCCTTGGGAGCACGAATCTTAACGACTGGACCACCAAAGAAGTCCTGTAGTTTGATCATGTTTAAATGATGGCTTCTTTGTTCGAAGACATTAGGGCATTCTTTGAAATATAATATCACTCCAATTTGCTACATTACCAGTTTAAGTTACCAATTTTAGTCTTAGACTGATCTTGAAGAAGATTGTTCCTAAAGAATTACTGCTTCCCACAAACCTAAATAATTCTCTCCTATTAAAGACTCAGGTCCTAGACAAAGATAAACCTTTAAGGTGAAGGATGAATTGTGCTCCAGGAGCTATCCTCTCTCATCTTTCCTAGCATGGACTGGTCCGGAGAAGGGAAGCAAAGAGGAAAGAAGAGTGGGTTACTTTGACTCAGTGAAAGAGAATGCAACATATGCATCCTGACCATCTTATTTGTCAGAATTCTGAAAGTGAAAGTGTTAGCTACTCAGCCATGTCCAACTCTTTGTGAATCGATGAACTGTAGCCCATCAGACTTCTCTGTCCATGGAATTCTCCAGGCAAGAATACTGGAGTGGGTTGCCATTCCCTTCTCCAGGGAACCCAGGTCTCCTGCATTGCAGGGAGATTCTTTGCTGTCTGAGCCACCAGGGAAGCCCTGGGTGTTCTCAAACTCAGAATTCTGAGTGTGATTATAAAGTGATACCAGGATCCACCTTGGTTGTGACATGGGTAGACTTTGCCTTGGCCACAGTTCTTTTCTGCTTTGGCCTTTACTTTGCATAGAATGTCATGGTTTGCAAATCTTTTGTCACATATATACTCTCATTTGAGGTTCCAAATAATCCTGCTAGGCAAACTAAGCAAGCATGATCACTCTGTATTTCAGATGTCATAGCTGAGGCTCTGGAGAATGAAGTAACTCCAAGTTCGCGGAGCTAAAGAGTGGCAGACCCAGCTGAATATGCATTCAGCAGTCTTTCTATCATGGCAGTAACAGCAGCACCAGTTGCCAGAGTTCTCTTGCTTTAATCTCTGCCACTGATCAAAACCCAGCTCCTAACAAATGATCTGAACAGACATTTTTCCAAAGACATACAGATAGCCAACAAACACATGAAAAGATGCTCAACATCACTAATAATCAGGGAAATGCAAATCAAAACCACAGTGAGCTACTGCCTGTCAGAATGGCTATTGTACAAAAGACAGCAAATAACAAGTGTTGACAGAGATGTGGAGAAAAGGGAACCCTTGTGTGCTATTGGTGGAAATGTAAATTAATACAGCCTCTATGGGAAACACTATAGAGATTCCTTTAAAAATAGAACTACCATACAATCCAGCAATTCCATTCCCAGGTATTTATTCAAAGAAAAGAAAAACACTAATTAGAAAAGATATATACAACCCTATGTTCATTGCAGCATTGTTTACAATAGCCAAGACATGGAAGCAACCTACATGTCCATCAACAGACGAATGGATCAAGAAGCTGTATATATTGTATATATACGACTGAATACTATTCAGTCATGAAAAGAATGAAATCTTGCCATTTGTAACAACATGGATGGAGTAATATAACTAAGTGAAATAAGTCAGAAAAAGACAAATCCTATATGACTTCACTTATATGTGGAGTCTAAAGAGCAAGACAAATGAACAAACAGAACAGAAACAGAGTCATAGATACAGAGAACTAGCAGATGGTTACCAGAATAAAGGAGGATACCTTTTCTGGTTACCAGAAAAATGGGTGAGAGAGGTTGAGGTGACTTCCAATTGCAAAATAAATGAATTATGGGTATAAAATGCACAGAGTGGGGAATGTAGTCAATAACTAAGTAACATCTTTATATGGTGACAGATGGTAAACAGACTTAGCTGTGGTGATCATTTTGAAATGTACAGAAATTGCGAGTCACTGTTATATAACAGGAACCAACATAATGTTTGTTGGAGTCAATTATACTTCAAAAGCAAACTCACAGTAAAAGAGATTTTGTTTGTGGTTACCAGAGTAGGCGAGAGGAAGGAGGAGGACTGGGTGAAGGTGGTCAAAAGGTAAAAAGGTACAAAGTCACTTCTAGGTACAAGATAAATAAGTATTAGAAATGTAATATACAACATTATAAATAGAATTAACACTGTTGTGTGTTATATATGAAAGCTATTGAAAGAATATATCCTAAGGTTCTCATCATAAGAAACAATTTTTTTCCAAAGTAAAATTATTATGTTGTACCCCTTTGCTATACGTCAATTATATCTCAATGAAACTGAAAGTCTTATTTACAATAAAATGTGACTGACTGATTCTTCCCAGGAGTGTCTGCACTTTAATATCAAAGGAAGCAAATTCATCAGATAAGCTTTCAGATATTAGCAATCAGGTTAGGGAGAAATGAGTTGGGATCAAGAGGGCATAGGAGGAATAAGGTCCTCCTAATACTCTATATAATGACACCTAGAAATATCTAAACGTTAAATTCAGTGCCAGACTCTTAATGAAGTTAAAAGATCAAATTATAGATGCTTCAGACAAATCTCATTTTATTCCAAAAATGAAGTCAACTTATAAATAAGGGAAGGTGGGAAATTTAAAAAGTATTAAAGCACTGAAGTTATGAAGAGAGGATGTCAGGTGCCAAAAGAAGACAATTATAACAATATCGAAAATTTTCAAGTTGGTACTGTTAAATCAGAAGTATAACATTCCATCAAGAAATGAACAAATTGAAACTATGGCCTTCTCTCCCAAATGATTAACAATTATTTTTATGCTTTTTTCTTTCTTTTCCATCAGAATAAATTGTCCTGAATTAAACTCAAAAGGACCTCTGAAACCCCTATTAGGAAAAGAAAAGATGGCATGTACTAATCTTTGCAACGACGGTATACGCTGAAAATTATATGTAAGTTCCTACCTATCTCTTTCTTTTCACTACAGTGCCTTCCCATTTACTTTTTGTCCTCTTGTTATCTCTTGATCTGTTTTATATTACAACTTCTCACATGTCTTTTAATAACATATAGAAGATTATCCACTTACTGTTTCCCTTTGTGAAACCTCAGGCTACCAAAAAAGATTAAAGTAACTGATTCTCATAAAATTAGACGAAAACCTTCTTTGAGGCCGTGCTGGGATTTTGCTTTCTTTCTTGTTTAAAATCAGAAAGTAACAATATTTTTTAGGTTATTACGAAGGTAAAAGGGATCTTGACAAGTTATCTAGTTTGTTACATGAATCTAGGAGAGACAACATAAAAATCATCAAACAACATTACATACCCTCTTCTTAATTATTTTCAATCTTTTGTGAAAATAACTTCATACAATGAAGTTATCTTCATGAAAAAATAATTGTGATCATGGTTATGATGTATGAGTAGGTATCTAGATATAAAATATGTTTTCTTTTCCTCTTCCATTATATACGGATGTCCTGTTTCATGTGTTAAGCACATTTACCCATAAATTATGACTATGAATTGCTGTGTTTGTTCAAGAGGAAATAATAGATGCAAAGAACCAAGGTTAACCCTCTCTTTAAAAAAAATAGACATAAATTATACCAAGCACAGAAACAACAGATCAGAGTTTATAGTCACACCCAATAACTACATAGAAAGATGGTTCAAGATACTGTAGTGGGTTTAATTAGAATTCTCAAGAGAAGAGCTGCCTGTTGTAGTCTCACTCCTCTCTCTAAGGAGATGAAACCTTGAATGACCCAATTAAATGGTGCCAGGATGATAATAAGGCTGAGGGAAGTAAAATAGGACGCTAAGGTGAGATCTCCTTCCACCAAACTTTATTGGCCTAGGAGAGAGATAAGAACGGGAGGGGATGAGGAAGCGGAGGAAACAAAGCAGGAATTTCATGTCTTTATTTTATGTAAACCAGACTCCCTGTTTTGTCCTAGGTCTCAGCCAGTCTCTCAAGCTGGAGCTCTCAAGCAGGAATAAAGTGAAAGTGGGGTGCTGTCTCCTACTAGTTACCAAGGATGACAGCTGATTACATGGGGAATATTTGATAGAGTTAGACTTGGAGCCAGTGATATGACACTTCATAGAGATGTATCTCTTGGGCTTAAGATTGATGGCAGGGCTCAAGTAGCAGTACTACCTTATCACAAAATACTTTTGAAAATTAGTATTCTCCTCTCCCTTGCAAATTGGAGTATGCTGGTTTAGAAAAGACAGTAGTTTAAATATTATTGACACAACCTTCCTTCAATTATCTGATTATGCTTTTTAAATCTTTAACTATATGCTAGACATTTTCAAATAATAGGTAGGCAAATAATGACTGTAGTTTAAAATGAAATTAATATTCCAACTCCAAGATTCCTCTGGTCCTTATATTAATAGTATCAATTGCTAGTCTTTGTTCATGAAATCTCAGCCATGATGACAGAAAAGAGATTACTTTATAATTTACTAAGAATCACATGAAAAATATATTAATGATTTTATTATTAACGAAATGAACAGTGGCCTATAATGAGTCTGTGAGCTCTGCTCCAGCATCCCCCTTTCAACTTTCTTTCATCTGGTGGGAAGAAATAACTTTATTCCCTGACATAGAGGGACAGGGATTATATATGATAGAAGCATAAACAAAGTTCCAAATTACTTTTAGATTTAGACATCGTCAGAATCATTCTCATTTTGTTTTTCATCTTGAGCAAAAGGAAGACAGTGAAATAAAAGTGTGATTGTTATAAACAAAAAGAAAAATATCCCAAATTTGTATACATGGTAAAACCAAAATTTATCTTAAATTAATTTTAAATTTGGTTATGATTGAAGAAAGCGAAGTACTATTTCTGAGTCATCATCTCTCTTCTATGATAATTATGCCTTCTGTCCCCTCATAACTTTTTCAAATACATTTTATGATTTTTGACAACACAAAGTTGGCATTCTGTTAGCTAATAAAACAGTATGAAAGCAGGAGAATCTGTGGGGGTTTTGCTTATGTTTTTTTACAATAAATGGAAACACATCCCAGGAATCTGTCAATTATTGTTGAGCAGAACCAAGTTTTCATCTTACTTGAGAGACTATCTCAAATGGACCTGTTAGAAGGAAGATTTTTTGTTTAGGTCCATGGGCTTACAGACTCTGTTTGCACTTTTTTTTTTTTTTAAATCATCAAAGAGAAGCAATTAACAGCATAATGCTTGAATCAACAAAGAGTACTTTTAGGTCTCATTTGCCTCACAATTTTTCTTCCATTAAAGCTGATCTCCTTTTTAAAGCAAGATTCCCATATCTAACTTACCTTTATTCTTCAAAGAAGGGATTTATATTATTCTGCTTCCACAACTCTATAATTCATATTGTTTTAAGCTATACTTTCTAAGCCATAGTTCTAGGTTCACAATATATAGAGAATCTAAAGGGTTATCACATATACCGATCTTCTGTCACCCTTTCCTATCTTCTGATTCCCTTTCTGGCCTGTGAGAAACATGCATCGTCACACAGATACACATTCTCACATATGCTCATGATGATAAACACAAATGTAGTCGATAACCAAAAAGCAAAGCAGAATTTCCAACATATGAATTCATCAATTGTCTATTTTGTTCATATTTCTATCAAAAGAATTGCTAGCTTACTTAAATAATTCCTATTGTGAGTTCACTACATATGATTTGCTTACCCAAAAAGAGAATTTATCAGAAATATCTGCAATAGTTCTCATCATTGATGGCCCCGCTGAACAATCAGATCCAAGGGAGCTTCAGGAGTACCAGAACATCCTCTCTGGAAGTATTTGTTTAAACCAACTTCAGTCTTTTCTGCACCTAAAGTTTCACACCTATTGAAGAAATCTGATAAATATAATTAGAATCATACATTTGCTCCTCTGATTTTTCAAAACAGGAGGCTATTACTGAAAAGACGAAAAGGAATTGACAGTCCTGGGACCATGATGGAACTTAGATTGCACAAAGGCACTTTTTGGGATAATAGAAAAGTGCTGTGTCTTGATTGCGGTGGTGTTATATGAGTGTACAAATCTGTCAAAACTCAACAAACTAAATACTTAAAGTTGTAGTCTAATGTAGAATGAATATTTCAATATATATTACTTTTTAGAAAGACATAAAAATAAAGTATTGTTAGCATAAAACCAATGAAAACAAAAGAGGAATGTAAAAGTAAGTCATTAAGCCCAACGGACTATAAAGGTTAACTATAGAAATTTGTTTTAGAAGATTCTTGCAAATATACCTACACACCATTAATAAAGGGAGAGCAAAGTGGCATCACCATTTGTTCAGGGCACAAACTGATCATTTTAAGGTTAATACCATGTATACAGACATAACATCCTCCGAGATGATTCTGATCAGTAGTTTGCTTTGTACCTGTTGAGCTAACTGTCTACGTTCTTCTAGAGGAATGATATCATAACAAATTTCATCGTTCTGTGTATCCATATCAATTAGATAAAAGCTGCTGCAATCAGTATTGCAGTTTCATTCGAGAATGGATATTTTTAACACTATCAGCACATATCATACCTTAATTATACACAGACATCTGAAAAATGAGCTGATAATGAAACAATATGAAAAAGATTTATTTTCTATATACATTCTTAAATAACTAACATGTTAGGAAAATGAGCAAGAGTAAATGTTTTTATGGATATTAAAATAACACATGCCCAAATTTATTTTACCACCACCAAATGTAATTATCTCCAAAGCAGAGTATCAGTACATTTGTCCTACAGTTTAAACAGAATTGTGTCATCCAAGAAACATAAATAATGTGATGATTTACTTGAATCTGAGTGTAGTACCTTGTGCTTATGTAAACAATACCAGGTTGTCTCTTAAGACCTATAACTCTAAACAGATGAAAAACATCAAGAATGCTTACGTGTGTGTTTTCGTGTGTGTGTGTGTTTGCACACACTGTGAAATAAAAGGAATTTTGCTGAGCCTATTCTATTTTCAAGCTCTCTTATCTTTCTAAATAACTTGTTTTGTATAGGGATAGTAGGGATTATGAAGAGTTTTTCTTCAAGGGGAACCAGGAGACAAAGTTGGATGAAATGAAAAGGATTACTTCCTCTGCTGCTAAGCACAGTCCCTAGACCTAAGCTATTCTGAGGATCCCTGAAGGTCGAAGCCTACAGAGGAAGCTATAGCAAACCCTTTGATTCCAGGATACCCTACAGAAACAAGCAAGACTCCAACAGGCATGCAGTGCCCACAGCACCTCTGGAAAGCAAATGTGTTTATGAATCATGTGACACACCACTGAGGTCTTCCAAAAATCAAGTCAAAAGGAATTTTTTTAAGGGATTAAAGGGCCAGACCCATTAGTGGGCATACTGAGCCAGCAAAAACTGAGCACTAATGTCAACTGCACCTCATTTTTCCATGCTTAATGGTGAAATCTGATGAAATTCGGATTCCTTAAGCCAGTTCTGATCTATTTACTGCCTATATCATGACAACCCTATACAATTTTAAAAAAATGTTTTAATAGATAATCAACAGTAAACACTCCTATGCCTCTTTGCCTACAACTAATATATTCAGAAATAAAATAATTTCCCAGATCCTTGCCAGTCTTTTTGTCCTAACCATTGCCTCCTGCTGAAAGAAATGGTATGGAATACCAATAGCAATGTGTATTGAGTCAGCATGGTGTTAGCTGATTTAATGCTTTCTCTCTTTTTCATTCAAAATAGATATTTGAAGTACTCTTATTATTCCTATACCACAAATGAGGAAACTAAGTTTCTGAGGAATTAAATAGCTTGCCCAGGGTCACATTGCAAGTAAGCACTGGAGCCAAAACATGAAGAGAATGACAAAGAGCTTCCCCTAACCCACTCCCAGATCAACTGCTTGTGTCAAAACAGATTTCTTGCCAACAAGTTTGAGCCCCCTAGAGGCCCAGCTGACGTGAAGAGCCAACTCATTGGAAAAGACCCTGATGCTGGGAAAGATTGACGGCAAGAGGAGAAGGGGGCAACAGAGGATGAGATGGTTGGATGGCATCACTGACTCAAGGACATGAGTTTGAACAAACTCAGAGAGATAATGAAGGACAGGGAAGCCTGGTGTGCTGCAGTTCAGGGGGTCACAAAGAGTCAGACACTACTTAGCTACTGAACAACAACAGGCCCAAGTTACCTCAAGAAAACAGATGTACAGCTATAGCCCTTTGTTTCCTTTTTCACCCATGAAATTCATAAAAGCTACTCAAGTAGCAACAATAAGCAATTCCACCATTATCCTGATTCCTGCCAATTGTCCAGTGTATGGATCACAGAGGCTACCTTATCTGTTTGCTGGCCCTCTTCAAGGAAAAATGACAGTCTTATGCCCCATGCCTGCTTATGCTAAAAATCTTACATTAAAAAAAAATTCAAAAGAGCTTAAGACAAAAAAGAGGAGGAGGGTAGAAGTACTCTTCTCCACAGAACACTGTTGGTACCTTGAGAAGTCCCACTTAGGACACAGAGGAAATGGCAGCCATGTTTTCAGATGATGCCCTACCTACGTATTACCCAGCAGGGGGAGCCTCAGTAGAAGGAAAAAAATGTCACAGACTTTCTCTTACACACACACAAACACACACACACACACACACACACACACACACACACACATTTCCTGTAATTTTGCGTGCCATATGTATATTCAGTATAGCATAGAATAAAACTTTGAAAACTAAAGAGCTAGTGTTGGCCCTGCCCTGTTACTCCAGTTCAGTTCAGTTCAGTCACTCAGTTGTGTCCGACTCTTTGAGACCCCATGGACTGCAGTACGCCAGGCCTCCCTGTCCCATCACCAACTCCCAGAGTTTGCTCAAACTCATATCCATTGAGTCAGTGATGCCATCCAACCATCTCATCCTCTGTCATCCCTTTCTCCTTCCGCCTTCAATCTTTCCCAGCATCATGGTCTTTTCAAATGAGTCAGCTCTTCGCATCATCATGTGGCCAAAGTATTGGAGTTTCGGCTTCAGCATCAGTCCTTTCAATGAATATTCAGGACTGATTTCCTTTAGGATGGACTGGTTGGATCTACTTGCAGCCCTGTTACTCCAAATAACTTAATTAACATTTTCTGAGTCTCAGCTTCCTACTGTTTTAAAAGAGGCAATTGGACCAGATAATACTTTAAAACCTTCATAACTTTAACTACCTACACAGTTCAAAGAGCTACCCAGAACACTCTTTGCCAAGAGAATTGTAACATTTCTCTTAAAAGAACTTTGAATCTAACCTTAAAAAAAGTCAGAAGCATATTTCAACCTGTGAATATTCTAAATTAATGTTTAATATATTCTGCTTTTTTTTTTTTTTTAAGAAAGTGCTTCTTGTCCTTCAGGCAAAAGAAACTCCTTGTCCTCATCTGTTGTCTGGCCCTCTTCAAAGCACAATGCATCCCTAACTTCTAACCTTGGCGTGGAACTTTTTTCCCTTTTCCTGTTGTAAGAGCTCCCTAAAGTCTTGTTTGTAGAATAATGAAGAAAACATTACTGTCTGCAAGACTGCTTGTCACCTCTGAATATACTCCATCAACATGCTGCCACTTCATCTTCTTTAGACTCATCGACTGCTTTGTAGAAGGACACCGGTGTCCACATCTATCTCCTTGAGACAGGCAGAGAAATGAATTCTTTTTCTTGTCTCAAAAAGAGTTGACAAGCTTTTAGTAGTGTTTATCTTCACTCAAGGGTGATAACCTTGAAAATGAAAGTTAAAAAGAGACTGACACAATTAGTTACATAGTCTTCTCCATTCTATATAACAGTTGGTTTTCTTTTATATTTTAACATGTCAATGTTTTCTATTGTCCACTTTGATTTTTAAATTTAGAGTTAATTTTTATTTACAGAATGCAGGTGCATCATGCTGTGACTCTTTTGCAAAAGTGTAATCCCTCTGTTAAGCCTAAAATGGTTTAAAAATCCAGTTCCTTTAGTATTCATCCTATCAACTCCTCTTCCCATATTACCTGATATTTTTTCTTTTCCTTTGCATTTTTTCACCCATATTATGTTACATTCAGAGTTGAGAGATTTCTTTAAAATAATTTTCCCTAATTATAGGCAGAATCTTAGAATTCTGATTATTTACATTGTGCTTACTCAAAGGCAATAATAGTGGATTTGACACTTTCATTAATAACTTGCTACTATAGACTAAATGTTTGTGCCCCCCTCAAATTTATATGTTGAAATTCTAACACCTAGTGTAATGGTAGTAGGAGGGGGGTCTTAGGGAAATGATTAAGTCATGAGGGTGGAGCCCTCATAAATTGGGTTAGTGCCCTGATAAAACAGACCCTAGAGAGTTCCTTTGCCTCTTCTGCCATGTGAGAATACTGAGAGAAGAGAGCCCATTTACAAACCAGAAATGGGATCTCTCAGAATCTGCCTGTGCCTTGAATTTGGACTTTCCACCCTCCGGAACTCTGAGAAATACATGTCAGTTGTTCATGAGGCACCCAGTCTATGGTATTCTGTTATATCAGCCCACATGGATGCATACACATGTGCATGAAAAGTCCCCTTGTGATCTAGATTGTGCCCACTGCTAGGGCTCACAAAGACATGGATATGTCTGGCAGGCTGGTAGCTGGGTCCTCCAGAAACCTGTTTGTATGAGGCACTCAGAGTCCCTTAGCAAAAGGCTCATCCCTAACAGAACAGGAAGGCAGGCAGAGAGCTTTGGCCATCAGAGAAAAGCAGCATTTCTGAGTCCATTATTGTGTCTGTTGCTCTGCTTTGTCTCATGGCTGACCCCCAAGGTGTCCTTTCTAAGGCCCATGGTGAGAAGAGTCCATGAGCAAACAGGAAGGGTAACTCGAAACTGAAGAATAACATTTTTCCCATTATGCAGCAAAGCAAGGTGCAGCTGTGGCCTCTGCAGGCTCCTGGCTCAGTTACAATGGAGCTGGTGGTTCCTAGTGAATGACTGGCAGAAGATTCCCAAGAGGGCCAGCAGCCGGCAGGCACACACTGGTCCAAGCACAATGAATCCCACCCTGGGGACTCACAGACACACTGAAGTGTCATTCTAGGAGAACTGAAGTTCTGCAAACGCTGGGCAGATGTGCTCTATAGCAGCTCTGCTACTTTCCCCTCTCTGCCACTGCCACCGGCCATTCTCACATGTCCATCTCCATGAGTGAGCTTGCCAGTCTAGAATCTGTGGTAGGCAGGACTGAATCATCAAGTCCTGGAGGATACTAGTCAAAGGGCTTGGGAGGCCAGGTTCACACTGGCCTCTCCCGTCTCCCTGCAGCTAGTTGGCACAGGCAGAGCTCTGAGTCGGTGAGTCAGCATTCACCCACAGCTGAATGCTGTTGCTTTTCTCAGTGGGAGTGAGTGCGGGCTAAATAAACATCTTTGTGGGCTTAATCTGGCCTTCAGGCTGTATTTAGCCACCCCCTGCTCCAGCCCTAAATTACTTCATAGTGATACAAGGATGTCTAAAAGTACAGTATCTGGTTTTGGCTCAGAACTTGATATTATACCCTTAGTGTGTTATCCTAATAAAATACATTCTCATGTTCTTTTTCATACCATCTACAAAGAGCCAATGATCTTGTACATGGAGGTCTTTCTTTGGCATGAATTGGTTTTTTATCTATCTATCTATCTTCCACCTCCACAAAATAATTATTAAGCCTAATAGACATGCCAGGCAGTAGCTTTGAACAATCTAAATTACTGCTTTCCCTCAAATGCTGTTGTTGTTCAGTCGCTAAGGCCTGTTCAACTCTTTGCACCATCATGAATTGCAGCATGCCAGACTTCCCTGTCCTTCATCATCTCCCTAGGTTTGCTCAAACTCATGTCCACTGAGTCAGTGATGCCATCCAACCATCTCATACTCTGCTGCCCTTTTCTCCTCCTGCCCTCAACCTTTCCCAGCTTCAGGGTCTTTTCTGTAAGTCAGCTCTTTGCATCAGGTGGCCAAAGTATTGGAGCTTCAGCTTCAGCATCAATCCTTCCAATGAATATTCAGGGTTGATTTCCTTTAGGTTGATTGGTTCGATCTCCTTGCCGCCCAAGGGACTCTCCTTCTGTCCATGGAGTTCTCCAGGCAATATTACTGGAGTGGGTAGCCATTCTCTTCTCCAGGGGATCTTCATGACCTAGGGATCAAACCCGGGTCTTCTGCATTGCAAGCAGCCACCAAGGAAGCCCTTCAAATCTTCTCCAGCACCACAATTCAAAAGCACAATCTAAAACATAATGATACTTAAACTCCATAACAAGGTTTTAAGATGCTTAGGACTACAGCACAGGGCTGGACAAAGAGTAACATCTCAACAAATAATTTCTGAGTTGCATTTTGGTGAAGTAAATGGAATGAAATATCTGTTTGTTAATTTGTTGGTAAGAGGAGGGCAGTATCATATACTCGAAGAGAAGGAAACTTCTTTGAAAAAGTCACAGGTTCAAATCCTAACCCTCTTATACAATGTATAACTGTGGCAAAAAAAATCATAAAACAGAGATAATATACTATATCTCTCTAGGCTGTTGTGATGATAAATATGTAAATCACCTAAAATGTTTGGCTCTATGTACATTAACTACTTTTTCCTTTTTAGTCTTAAAGAATTAATTTATGGCTATATCCAATGATGATCAAAAAGTTAGCATCTGTCATTTCTCAGCCCTTTTCCAAGAGTAGATAATTGCTACTCTCAGGGATCTCTGTAAAAGGTCTCTCCTCTTTGGAAACAATGTCATCTGTCATGTAAACACCAAGTTCTTGATTTCCTTGATGGTGCCTGAGCCTTGGATTCTATAGAAACTGGCAGACATGTTCCATTTTACTATCCAAGAAAAGTGTAACCAGTCCCTTGTTTAAATATGGCACATACCATTTGACCTGAAATACCTGAGAGGAAGGCAGCAGAAAGACTACTCTGTATTCCAAGGTTAACTTTGACCTACTGAACAAGTCATAACATTTATCCACCTTTTAGCAGCTCATTATGGGGACATATGGGGACAGTACATATGGGGACATAAGGCCTGACAAGAATCTAAAAACATGAGATGTAGCACTGGTTTATCCCGCCCTAGCTGTGTGGCCTGAGACAAGCTACTACTTAAGTTCACTGAAATTCAGTTTCCTCATCTGAGAAACAAAATAACAACTCCTGTTCTTCCTATACTATCAAGTTATTGATTGTTATCATCTTCTGCTCTACCTTGGCTCTACCTATACTGTTTGGGATTAGTGAAGTGTCTTCTCAGCCCTGTGTCAGGTACTGACTTGTTTTATTTCATGTAATCCTTATGCTAACCTAATGAGGTGACTGTGATTCCCATTTTACAGATGAGAAAACTGAAACCCTGAGAAGTTAATCAACATACACACTTAATTAGCAGCAGAGCAGGAATCCAGCTTCAAAGACCACATGCTGAGCTTTCATTCTAAGCTGCCTCTCAGAAACTCAGGCGAGTTTGGGGTGTCTGGCACTCATTCAACAGGTGTATACTAAGGACTAGTTCCTGCCTCCAGGAGTTTATATCCAGAAGTGTGTTTCAGAGATATGCAGGGTCAAATGGCCATTTGCATCCACCCCAGAAGAGTTAAGTGAACCCTGAGTCTACAACCAGTGGGGTAATTTCCTGGCAGGATGTCAGAGCAAAAGAGACACACCTACAACCCAAGTCACCCACACACAGATGGGGCTACAGATAGTCAATCTGTTTCTTCAGAAAGTGAAACTTCTCTGGTTTGTAGGCACCTCCCCTTCTATTTCCATCAAAGTAATATTAAAAGAAAAAAACACATATTTATTTTACTTCCTTTAATCAAAAGTAAGAATACATCTTAGTTGGTCTTAGACTAATTTAATGCTACATTGCAAAAAAAAAAATCTTTCTTAAGTTATAAAAATGTTAAATCTTTATTGTTATTCCTGATAGGCGTAGCACCAAACAGTATTTAATTGTTTCCATGATTGTTAGAGCCTAGAATTTTAAAACTTCAAAATAATGTTTGATGTCATTTTACATAAAAGGACTGAATTGAAAGCTAGGTCTCCTCACTCCCAGTCCTATGCTCTTTCCACTGTGAGAATGTCCTTCTTTAACTCTGCTGGATTTAATTCCCTGCCTGAAGGAGAAGAATTCTGTCCTTCTTTCTTTCTCTCTGCCAAATTCCTATTGATTGGTTGGTGATGAGCTAGTAAAAGCTTGATGAGAATGCCATCTAGGCCTTCAGTGTCAAGATCAAGGGAAGCTTATAAAGAGATGCCTTTCATCTTTTCCTAAAGTTGGTGCCTTAGGTAATCACTTCTTGTCCAGAGGCAATGAGTCCCCCAGATGAGGTGCTGTGACTCAGGGAACTCTGGCCCCAGCTTTGTCAGCTCATTAAGGACATGTTCTACCACAAAGTGACTTTTGAACACACTAAATAGGAAGAATCAAATGATTTCTGCAGTGACAGGGTCAGCTAGATCAGAGCCTGAGCCTTGAAATAAATCAGATTTTGAAGAAGTAAACAACAAAAGAAGCTGAAGACAGATTGGATACAGATATGGTGCTTTTATCTGTCAGCCAGCAACCTGCCAACTTTCTCTTTTGCAAACAGAAATAGTATTTCTGTGGTGCCACCTTATCTTATTGTGGGTTATTTGCCCACCTCAGTTGCTATTCTTTGAGCTCTTAGAGAGCAAGGACTCTGCCATGCATATTTTTATTCCATAGTTTGCAGTACATTGCCTTTTATATAGTGGATGTTTGATGTATGAAGAAATAAAGGAAGAAAGGAGCAAGAACACTTTGTCCCATATCCTGGAGAAATTTATAATGAGACCTTTTGCTCTTCTTCCAGACTATTTAAAACCACAGTAGAAAATAATTAACAATTATTTTATAGAAAAAAATAAACAGAATGAAGAGTGGTGAATAAAAAATGGAATAAACATTTGCTTAGGGGCTACCTTGTGCCAAACACTGTACAGATAATTTGCATAAATCATCTCATCTAATCTTTACAACATGTTTCTGTTTTATCATGTTGCTATTCAGTTGCTCAGTCATGTCCAACTCTTTGCGACCCCGTGGGCTGTAGCACGCCTGGCTTCTCTGTCCTTCACAGTCTCCTGGAGTTTGCTCATGTCCACTGAATCGGTGATGCCATCCAACCATCTCATCTTCAGTTGTTCCCTTCTCCTCCCCTTTTTTATAGCTAGATAAAGAAACCAGGACTCAGAAGGACTAAGTATTTTGTTCAAAATCATGCAGCTGGTAAGTGACTGAACTGGGATTCAAATCACTAACTGTGAAACCATATTCTTTTAATTTTATCAGACTGGTATAAACACAAATACCATTTCATAGCCATAACTAACAGGATTCTAGCAATAAGCATTTCTGCTATTCTAACATTGCCAGCACTATCACCTCCTCTTCTTCCCTTGACATGCTTTTTCTTTAAGGCACTAATTTGGAACTTCTGCTTCCAGCAGAGGTGGAAGCACAGGGAATGAATTTATACTCCTGGCTGTAACAACCAAATAAAAAAAAACCCACAAAACACATATAAACATATTAAATAACAGTTTCAACACATTGAGCATTAGGCAATGAAGAAGAGAGATTCCTGAGATATGGGAAGTAAGTGAGGTGAGCCCTTCAAGTGCTATGGCTTACTACAGAGAGAAAATTTTCAAGACATATCACAGACACAGTGTATCCTGGCACAGGCCGGTGAATGACCTGAGTTGAGGAGATAATGCTGACAGTCCAGAAGACTCAAGGCAGGTAGCTCTTGCAAGGCCAAATGGGAGAGAGTTGCACAAAACAAGAACTCCAGAGATTTTCAGTGTCCTGCTAGAGTATTTAGAAGAGTGCTGATCTGTATAAACATGAGAGGAAATTACTCCTGGCCAGGAAAGAACCACTAGGGGATTAAAGAGAAGAGTGTCCTATACTTAAACAAGACCAGGACTAGTCTATACTTTCAACCATAATGGATATACTTTGTGATTTGTGGGGTTTGGGGTATGTTACTCATTGAGTAGTGTTATTGTTATTTTTCAGTTGCCAAGTCATGTCCAACTCTTTGCAACCCCATGCACTGCAACACGCCAGGCCTCCCTGTTCCTCACTATCTCAGAGTTTGCCCAAGTACACGTCCATTGAATTGGTGATGCCACCCAACCATCTCATCCTCTGTTGCCCTCATCTTCTCTTGCCCTCAATCTTTCCCAGCATTGGGGTCATTTCCAATGAGTCAGTTCTTCCCATCAGGTGGTCAGGGTATTGGAGATTCAGTTTCAACTTCAGCATCAGTCCTTGCAATGAGTATTCAGGGTTGATTTCCTTTAAGATTGACTGGTTTGGTTTCCTTGCTGTCCAAGGAACTCTCAAGTCTTCTCCAGCACCACATTTCAAAAGCATCAATTCTTGGATGCTCAGCTTTCTTTATGATCCAACTCTCACATTCGTGTATGACTACTGAACAGACCATAGCCTTGACTATTCAGACCTTTGTCAGCAAAATGATGTCTTTGCTTTTTAATATACTGTCTAGGTTTGTTAGAATTTCCCTCCCAAGAAGCAATTTTCTTCTAATTTCATGGCTGTAGTCACCATCCACTATCATGGTTATCTGGGTCATTAAGATCTTTTTTGTTCAGTTCTTCTATGTATTCTTGCAATCTTTTCTTGATCTCTTCTGCTTCTATTGTGTCTTTACAGTTTCTGTCCTTTATTGTGCCCATCTTTGCATAAAATCTTCCTTTGATATCTCCAATTTTCTTGAAGATATCTCTAATCTTTCCCCTTTGTTGTTTTTCTCTATTTCTTTGCATTGTTTATTGAAGAAGGCCTTCTTGTCTCTCCTTGCTGTTCTCTGGAATTCTACATTAAATTAGGTATACCTTTCCCTTTCCCATTGAGAAGTAGTCTTACCTCAATAGTGGAGAATAATTAGACCTAAATTAAATACTGTACTGATTCTACCAACAGACATTAAAAATAAGATTCAATGGGAACGAATTGTTTTCAAGTAATTTAAGTGTATTCTAAAATAAATTTCAATAATATTTACTGGAATATGAAGATATTCAGTACCAATATGGTATAATTCACAATGTCCACCAACCAGTCATCCACAGAAGCAAGCAAGAAAAGCACAATTCAAAATAGGTAGAAAATTAATTAATGCCAATCCAGAACTGGCACAGATTAATTTGTAAAAAAACAAAAAATTCCCCACAAACAAAAGTCCAGGACCAGATGACTTTGCAGGGGAACTCTACCAAACATAAATAAAAACTAACACCTAAATTTCTTAAAATATTCCAAAAAATTAAAGAAGAAGGAACACTTCCAAATTCACTCCATGAAGCCAACATTATCCTAGTACCAAAATTAGACAAAGACACAACAAAAAAAGAAAGTTGCAGGCCAATATCGCTGATGAATATAGATGCAAATATCCTTAACAAAACATTAGCAAATCAAATTCAACAATATATTAAAAGAATCCATATCTACAAATGAATCAATATGATACACTATGTTAACAAAGGATAAGATCACACTATCATCTCAATAGATGCAGAAAATAGCATTTAACAAAACTCAACATCTCTTCATGATAAAAACTCTCATCAAAGTTGGTATAG
This sequence comes from Antilocapra americana, assembly GCA_007570785.1. Taxonomy (NCBI): domain Eukaryota; kingdom Metazoa; phylum Chordata; class Mammalia; order Artiodactyla; family Antilocapridae; genus Antilocapra; species Antilocapra americana. The sequence goes on along the minus strand of ML660197.1, from coordinate 45,585,604 downwards.
AAATAAACTTAACCAAGGAGATGAAAAGCCTATACCTTGAAAATCATAAAATATTGATGAAGGAAACTGATGTTACAGAGAAATGGAAAGATATCCCATGCTCGTGGATTGGAAGAATTAATTTTGTTAAAATGTCCAAACTACCCAAAGCAATCTACACATTTAATTCAATCCCTATCAAAACACCCATGACATTTTTTACAGAACTAGAAAAAATATTCCTAAAATTTATTTAGAGCCACAAAAGACCCAAAATTGCCAAAGTAATCTTAATACAAAAGAACAAAAATGGAAATATTACTCTCCCTGACTGTAGTCAATACCACAAAGCTATAACAATCAAAACAGCTTGGTACTGACACAAAAACAGACACATAGATCAATAGAGAGCCCAGAAATAAGCACCAAATACCTATGGTTAGTTGAACTAAGAAAAAGGAGGCAAAAATATATGATGGGAAACCAACAATTTCTTCAATAAGTGGTGCTGGGTATATGGACAGCTACACTTGAAAGAATGAAATTCAAACATTTTCCAACACCACATACAAAAATAAGCTCAAAATGGATTAAAGACCTAAATGTAAGACTGGAGACCATAAAACTCTTAGAAAAAAAATGAAACACTCTTTGACATAAATTGTACAATACTTTTTGGATTTTTCTACTAAGCAAAAGCAAAAATAAGCAATGGGACCTAATTATACTTGAAAACTTCTGCACAGCAAAGAAAACACTGACAAAACAAAAAGACAACTTACTGAATGGGAGAAAATATTTGCAAATGATATGACTGATGTCAGGTTAATATTCAAAATATATAAACAGCTCATACAACTCAATATAAAAAAAAAACTCAATTTAAAAATGGACATAAGGTTTGAATAGACTTTTTTCCAAAAAAGATATGCAGATGTCCAACAATCACATGAAAATATGCTCAAATTGCTAGTCATCAGAGAAATGTAAATCAAAAACCTCACATCGGTCTGAAAGCCTCTCACTAAAATGTCAAAAATAACAAATATTGGCAGGGATGTAGAGAAAAGGAAAATCTAGTATACTATTTGTGGAAATGTAAATTGATGCTGCCACTATGGAAAATAGTATGGAGATTCCACTAAACACTAAAAATAGAACTTCCATATGATCCAACAATTTCACTACTGGGAATATATCTGAAAAAAAACAAAAACACTAATTTGAAAAGATACATGCACCTCAATATTCATAGTAGCAATATTTACCACAACTGAGATTTAGAAGCAACAATAGATGGATAAAGAAGATGTGGTACATATATGATGGAACATTACTCAGCCACAAAAAATGAAATTCTGTCATTTTCAACAATGTGGATGGACCTTGAGGATATTATTCTTAGTGAAATAAGTTAGACAAAGACAAATGCTGTATGTTATCACTTATATATGGGATCTAAAAATAAAATGAATGACTACAAAACAGAAACAGACTCATAGATATAGAGAACAAACTAGCAGTTACCCATAGGAAGGGGAGGCAGTCTGGGGTAGAGGATTAAGAGATACAGTCTACTAAGTATAAAATAAATAAGCAATAAGGATATACTGTAAAACCAGGGAAATGTCATTTTTTATAATAACTTCAAATGGAGTATAATCTATAAAAACATTGAATATCTATTTTGTACATCTGAAACTAAATAATAATAAAGCAAACTACATTTCAAACAAAAAGAAATCATTGAGATGGGAATTCCTTGCTGGTTCAATGGTTAGGAGTACTTGCTTTCACTGGTGAAGACCCAGGTTCAATCTCTGGGTGGGGAACTAATATCCTATAAGTCATGCCCTCCTCCACAAATGGTTAAAATGGTAATACTTATGTTATATTTTGCCACAATAAAAAAATGGCTTCACAAAAATTCAATCAAAAGGCAGTCATTTAGATACTATAGAATCTGCATTACTTGTGGTTTTGATCTTCCTCAGTTATGCTTTGAAACTCTTTTTATTTCCACTGACAAAGATTTTTCCCTCTAGCATCATGTTCTGTGATGATTCTTACTTGTCTACCTCACAGCAAGGTACACTGTGCTTATGTGATGGTCTTTCATGCTGAACAAAGCCAAGGCAAGAAATAGAACTCTTAGATTAAAAACAAGAAGCTTGGAGCTCAGCCCTTTCACATCAGATGTTTCTGCTGTCCTCCCAAGGTCTTGGTTTTTCAAGAACATTACGCTATTCCTTGAAGATTAAGAATCACAATCCACTGTCCCTACCTAAGGATCCACCCATCAGGCATAGTCAGGTAGATGCTCTTTTACCAGCTTTCAAACGATCTATATCTAATGCTGCTCTTTAACCAAATATGGCATCACCTACCCTCTTCCTCAGTCCCAAGTGTGGCCAGCCTCAGCATTACCAGATAATCTGTTGCCCACACCTCATAAGAGAGCTGATTCAGTGATTGAAAGGTCAGTTGCCTCCTTATGGGAGGCTTAAGTAATTTTCTAACACTCATCACAGAGAAGAAAACACACATATGCATATATGTACCAAGTCTAACCCAGAGAAGGGCAACCTGCTATGCTTGAAAATTCTTTCTTCTTTTCTTAATCATGAAAAGAAGAGTTATGCAAACACATAATAAATTCTACAACTTGATAATACCTTAAGACTAAAACCAAACCAATAATTTCAGCTAATATGAATTGAATGCTTAATGTGTTCATCTGTTACAATGCGCTGTTTACCAAAACCAAACCAAAATTACTAATGAGAAAAACAAAAGTAGATAACATAAACTGAATATTTACTATATTCTGGACACCATGGAAAATCCTTTCCATATATTGTCTCATTTACTCCTCATCATAATTCTATTATTGACTATTATTATGACCATTTTCCATGGAAAACTAAAGCCCAGAAGGTAAACAGCTGAAAATGATAGGACTGAACCCCTGAGTTATAAGCAACTATGTAAGAATATACTTAAAACAATTAAACTCAGCAGCTAATTAATGTATTTCATTCTAAAACAAGAAAGTAGCAGATGTTTACCCTCCTTCTGTCACTGTTGAAAATAGGCCCAATCGATTTATTTTGAAAAATACTTATGGAGAGCCTACTATGTGCCAGGCACTATGCAGGGCACCAGGAATACAAATGAAGAGTTGGTCTTGGCCCTGCCAAGGAACTCACAATCTGATGGGAGATGGATTTTTTTAAAGGTAGAAAAAGGCAGTAAGGTCAATAAGTATATTACAGGAATAGAGAGTAGTACAGAGAAGGAAATGAATCATATCCTGAAAGGCTTTGAGAATGTCAACATTAAGTTATACATTAGCTGAAAGAACAACAGAATGAGAATAAATACAATAAGACTATGAGCAGAAATGAGCATGAGGAAGAAAGTACATAAACTGAATCTTGAGGTTTTTATATTTTTTCAGGATTTTTATATTGGTTTCCAAGTTCGAACAAAGCATGCAAAGAGTGGTAATAAATAAGTAGATAAAGGGCTACTTGTATTTTATTTTTCTAAATAATTTTCAAAATTACTTGTGCACTTTATTTCACCTACCTCTTATCTCTACACCCAGGCAAGTCTAACTATCAAGCCAACGTAATCATACGTGGAACTACTGGACTGTCAGCAACTTCCCAAATTCCAAGTAGAGTAAAGTAGAATTTTCAATGTCTATCAATGATAGTACCAGTCAGTGCATTAAAACTGCTATAAGTTTTAGGTGGAAATATTTAAATGCATTTTTCTTTTCCAGTGCAGCTGGATTCCTTCTCAGAGTGAACAGTGTATAAATCAATAACATATAGTAACTATTTCCCTTAATTCACTGAGTGAATCATTATGATTCAGGTAACAGTACAAATTTTTTAGTTCTGCATAAAGAAATTCTGCATCAGCTAGAGCTCAAAAAAGTTGGTTAAGTAAAGCAATCCCCATTTAGCATAATCAACATTTATTAAAAAATAATTAATTGTGAGTTATCATCTACTACCAGGTGTTTTAATGAACAAAATTGTTTTTGTTTATTCATTTAGCCAATCATTCTTTCTTCTATGCATTCATTTTCCACAGCATTTTTATTGAGGGCCATTGTGTGTCAATAATTCTAAGTACTAAGGTTATGGCATGGAATAAACTGATGGTTTTGCCCATTGAACTTACATTCCACTGACAGAGTTAGATAATAGCCAATTTTAAAAGTAAATATGTAATATGTCAGGTGGTGATAAACTCTAAAGAAAAAAGTTGAGTAGAATAAAGAGCATAGGGAGAGTTGGAAGTTCGTGGACATAGTGTAACTTGAGTAAAAACCTGAAGGAAGTAAAGGAGCAATTCATGTACATATCCTAGGAGGAGGAACAGCCAGTGCAAAAGCTCTGAGGTAGGGGCATACCTGGCTTGTGCATAAAAAACAAAGAAGCCAAAATGGCAGGAATGAAGGAAATGACAGAATGAGTTGTAAAACAAAATTTGTAAGACAGAAAAGAGACTGGAAGAAAAACAGTGCCTTATGGGCCATTGTAAGGACTTTGGCTTTTGCTGAGTGAGATGAAGTCATTGAAGAGTTTTGAAGGAAAAACCAGTAAGATAATAGAAGAACCAAGATAGTAGTTTATTTCAGAAGCCAAAGTAAGATGCTTCAAGAAAGAGAGAGAGATTGGCTGTAGTAAATCATCAAACAAGTTGAAGCCTGGGTAAAAAAAATTTGATTTTACAAAAAGAGTGTCAGCAGTGACCCTGACATGAACCTCTTCAACGGCACAATGAGGGCAAAAACTTGATTGGAGTAAATTCCAGCATGAAAGGGAAGAATATGAATTGGAAACATTTTCAGAGAAGTTTGTTAGAAAAGGAAGCAAAGAAATGAAGCAGTAGCCAAAGGAAGATATGAGTCAAAGAGATTCGTTTTTGTTTTTTTTTTTTTTAATTTTTTTATTTTTTTAATTATTGTTTTAGCCATACATTGTTATGATATCACCATGGGTTTACATATGCTTCCCCTCCGGGTCCCCCCTCCCTCCTCCCTCCCCCCCGGGAAATCTCGCTGCACCAGTCCCGAGCATCAATCCTGGGCTGGCGATTGATTAGACACATGACAATTAACATGCTTCAATGCCCTTCTCCCATCTCATCCCACCCTTACCCTCATCCACAAAGTCCACAAGTCTATTCTATACATCTGCGTTCCTTTTGTTGTCTCCCATGTTGGGTTCTCATTACTGTCTTTCTAAATTCCATATATATGTGTTAATATACTGTATTGTTGTTTTTGCTTCTGGCTTACTTCACTCTGGATAATGGGCTCCAGTTTCGTCCATCTGAGTAGAATTGCTTCAAATGAATTTTTTTTTAATGCTGAGTAATATTCCATTGTGTATATATACCACAGCTTTCTTATCCATTCGTCAGTTGATGGGCATCTAGGTTGCTTCCATGTCCTGGCTATTGTAAACAATGCAGCGATGAACATTGGGGTGCACGTGGCTCTTTCAATTCTGGTTTCCTCGGTGTATATGCCCAGCAGTGGGATTGCTGGGTCATATGGCAGGTCTATTTGCAGCTTTTTAAGGAACCTCCACACTGTTTTCCATAGTGGCTGTACTAGTTTGCATTCCCACCAACAGTGTAAGAGGGTTCCCTTTTCTCCACATCCTCTCCAGCATTTATTGCTTGTAGACTTTTGGATGGCAGCCATTCTGACTGGTGTAAAGTGGTACCTCATTGTGGTTTTGATGTACAGTCACTCTGTACATCAAGAGAATTCTAAGAGAACATAGGCAAATTCATCTGAAGCCTTTGAAGTGTTTTGTTTTTGAATGATGAAATATACAAACAAGTTGTAATTTTCCCTAGATTAAAAAAAACAAAAACGATTGTATATAGAAAACTATAGAGCACTGATGAAAGAAATCAAGGAGGACACAAACAGATGGAGAAATGTACCGTGCTCATGGATTGGAAGAATCAATATAGTGAAAATGAGTATACTACCTAAAGCAATCGTTTTTGTTTTTTTAATCTAGGGAAAATTACAACTTGTTTGTATATTTCATCATTCAAAAACAAAACACTTCAAAGGCTTCAGATGAATTTGCCTATGTTCTCTTAGAATTCTCTTGATGTACAGAGTGACTCATTGATCTCTTGGTATATTATTTGCTTATATAATTTGCTAATGAACTACCTTACAGTAGTTCATATAATAAGAAACATATTCTACTCATTTGTTAGTCCATTCTATAATGCTGCCTACTCTGGAATCATCAATTTAGTTCATTCACTCAGTCATGTCTGACTCTTTGCGACCCCATGGACTGCACCATGCCAGGCATCTCTTTCCATCACCAACTCCCAGAGCTTACTCAAACTCATGTCCGTTGAGTTGGTGATGCCATCAACCATCTCATCCTCTGTCATCCCCTTCTCCTCCTGCCTGCCTTCAATCTTCCCCAGCATCAGGGTCTTTTCAAATGAGTTTGTTCTTCACATCAGGTGGCCAAGTATTGGAGTTTCAACTTCAGCATCAGTCCTTCCAATGAATATTCAGGACTGATTTCCTTGAAGATTGACTGGTTGATCCTCTAGCAGTCCAAGAGACTCTCAAGAGTCTTCTCCAAGACCACAGTTCAAAAGCATCAGTTCTTTGGCACTCAACTTTCTTTGTAGTCCAGCTCTCACATCCGTACATGGCTACTGGAAAAACAATGGCTTTGACCACAGACCTTTATTGGCAAAGTAATATCTCTGCTTTTAAATATGTTGTCTAGGTTGGTCATAACTTTTCTTCCAAGGAGCAAGTGTCTTTTTATTTCATGGCTGCAGTCACCTCTGCAGTGATTTTGGAGCCCAAAAAAATAACGTCTCTCACTGTTTCTATTGTTTCACCATCTATTTGCCATGAAGTGATGGGACCAGATGCCATGATCATAGTTTTCTGAATGTTGAGCTTTAAACCAACTTTTTCATTCTCCTCTTTCACTTACATCAACAGGCACTTTAGTTCTTCACTTTCTGCCATAAGGGTGCAGTCATCTGCATATCTGAGGTTACTGATATTTCTCTCAGCAATCTTGATTCCAGCTTGTGCTTCATCCATCCCAGCATTTCGCATGATGTACTCTGCATATAAGTTAAATAAGCAGGGTGACAGTATACAGTGTTGACGTACTCCTTTCCCAATTTGGCACCAGTCTGTTGTTCCATGTCCAGTTCTAACTGTTGCTTCTTGACCTCCCTACAGATTTCTCAGGAGGCAGGTATGGTGATCTGGTATTTCCATCTCTTTAAGAATTTTTCCACAGTTTGTTATGATCCACACAGTCAAAGGCTTTGGCATAGTCAATAAAGCAGAAGTAGATGTTTTTCTGGAACTCTCTTGCTTTTTTGATGATGAAGATGGATTCTGCATTTGTGTGTGTGTGAGTGTGTGTGTGTGTGTGAAAGAGAGAGAGATTTGGAAAGCAAACAGCATTTTACTTAGAGTTTGATGTTTGTCATTCATTCTGACCAAAAGAATTCACCCATAAAATTAGATTAAGATTTTCTTTTGTATGCAGTAATTTATCCCTCTTACTCCCTAGATCTTTCCAAATTAACACCACCAAAATTAAATTACTTTAGCCATGTATGATTTCTAGGATTCAATCCTGGCTACTTCCTGTGAAGATTTTTGAAAGATATCAATAAAATTTGTGAGTATGAATCAATTTTATGACCAGACCTTCCTCAAGGCCTAATAAGTTTTCAGACAAACAGAATTAATTTATGTTTGGAGAAATATATTGAGCAGTATGAGACCTAAATGTATCCTTTATATATATAAAATAAAAACAGTACCTGTTAACATTTTGGTTATTTTTGTGTTTGACATATTTTTGTTTGGTTTGAGACATTAGATCTGTATACTGTTTTCCTGGGGCTATGGTTTAAAAAAAATCATTGCAGGTTTTCTTTTCACTGATTTATATGCAATCTTTACCCATTGATACCCTTAAATTTATTTGTATTTTTATTAAATAAAAGTGTTAGGATGAATAATTAGAAGAAAATTATTTTAATTCATTATTTTAGGGTACACAAAGATTTTTAAAAGTTCTAACATCATTCTCTAGCAAGAGTTGGAGAAACATTTGTGGATCTTTGTTTTGCTTCCCTTTTATCTATCACTATAAACATCATAGACTTTAAGTCACAAAATGTTCCTCATTATTATTCCTATAGATAATTGAGAGAAAAGATAGTACAAAAGTTAACTTTAAATAAAAAATTACTCATCCCTTCCTCCTACTCCCTTTATACTCTATAGAATGTTTTCTCTGGCCTGGTGGGCTGCCATCTATGGGATCACACAAAGTTGGACATGACTGAAGCGACTTAGCAGCAGCAGCAGCAGGCTTTGAAAAGGTCAGTGCATATTAGTTTGATATGTATTACCGTCTACAACTTTAAAAAGCTAATTTTTAAACACTATAGACTTCTAAATGCATGTGGATGGTTAATTATGTTTAGATGATAATGGTGATTATGGTAGAAGTAAATATACCACCGGACTTTCTATTTCATAATTGGCTTAAGGAAGGTATTTTCCCACAAAAATATATTCTGTGCACCAAATTCTGGAGCTTTGCCAAATGTCAGAAAGTAACTATCAGACATTCTGTATAGCTCAGAAAGCTATTTACAAGCCACTCTTCCCTAGTGCAAACCTAGGAGGAGAATAAAACATCAGGAGGAAAGTTCAGTTAATCTTCTTCCTATACTCTACCAAGAAACAGCTGAACAAGTTGGGAAATATAAATGCTTTTTAACTTTGAACTCATTCATCTCTCTGAGGTTTTCTCTTCTTGAAGATCACTAGAATAAAATAATCACTTAAAAGATCTTACCAGATGAAACCCAACATTATTAATTGTTAATACTATATTCATATGATATTATAGTAGGTAAATAGATAAATTATCTCTAGAAATAGCATATTATTTGTATATATAGACTATTATTTATATAGAGATTTTTATTCATAAATATAGCTAAACATGGGAAAAAAGAACATCTGATTTTAAAAATTAGGAATCAAAGTTTTTGGATTCCGTTTCAACCCTGCCACATACTGTGACCTTGAGCAAATTAGTTAACCTCCTGCTGGCTTAATTTATACATCTATAGAAGAGCAAATTACCACCTACATTATTTACAGAGAGGATGAGGATTTACTCAACTTCGTAATTAGTAAGACTCTTTATCATTTTTGTGAAATTCTAGCTCAGTTGGAAATCTACACAGATTTATTGTGAAATAACTACTAATGCATTTTTTTTTTTTAAAAAAAGGAACTATCCAACTGTAAAATTGGCAAAATATTTCCCTTAGGCTAGACAAATGAGTTTACCATGTTGTAGCAAATCAGCTAACTGGATCAGACGACCAGACTACAGAGCTCAAGGTCATAGGAGTAACTCCTATATTGCTCAGATACTTTCACACATGTAAAAACTGTCTGAGCCATGACTTCGATTGCATTCCTTACTATATCTCAATTTATTGATTTGGAGGATATGGGTCTCCAAGGGAAGTGGCCTAAGAACAGGGTTGTCTCAGTAATACATGGATCACCACTGAAACAAACAATGCAAAACCTGAATCTTGCATAGATCAGTAAAATCACTTTTGTTTCATTACAAGAATAAAGGCCTCAAGAACATAGAGGTTGTTGTACTTTTGTTCATTATCATATTTCTGGCTCCTAAAATAATGCCTGGCATATACAATGAACAATACATATCAATTGAATTAATTGATTGATCAATCACTCTCAATCAGGAATTTGGACCTCTCTTTCATACCATTTTTAAAGGAACTATAGGACTATTTGGAAAACAATTATGGAAAAGAAAACTCTTTTCTTGGATTTTCGTTGTTGTTGTTATATGCTATAGTCAAATTGACATATGCATTAAAAATATTTAGAAAGCGCATAAATATAGTATCAATATAAGAACAACCCAGAAGCATCTCTATTCATTATATACTTACTAATGGGTTGCCACTTATAACAGTTTACCCAAAGACATTCCAATTTACATTTGTTACACAATTACTAATAACACCTTCTTTTACTCCCAAGAAGTTCTACTTGGCACAACAAAAGGTATGCTTAACTCTACCTTCTGAACTAAATATACGATGAATTACAGAACCTAGATTTACTTTGCAACTTGATTTCCTCTAAGTAAAAATAAAATTCTGAAACAATCCATTAAGATGTCTGACAATGAAGATCAAAATGAACTGTGATATATTGGAAAGAATATTAAACTGGAAGCTAAAAAATACTTGAGAGATAGTCTAAATTGTGCCCACTAACTAGCTGGGTGACTTTTAGAACAAAAGGTTTAAATGGGCCTCATTTCATCCACTGAAGAGAAAGCCATGGACCTAAACTAGAAACTCTTTAAGAGTACTTATAGCTCTCCTATTTCATAATTCTTGAGTTTATCTGTTGCCTTTTCTCTTTTATTTTTATTATTTGTTGAAATATAAATTTTGACATGTTTGTTTTTCTAATGGTCAAATGATTTGACAGATCCATTTCATCCAACTTTAAAAATGTAATTGGATTTTAAAAGTTTAAGTCTGCTATAGTTTGCACTAGGAAGTAAAAATTATAACTAGATGTAATGGGAAACAAATGGCTAGACAATAATTTATAAGTATAGTGGACTTTTTGAAGAGGAAGACTTGTCTGGGTAGAACACTGCAGTAGGACAGCTAAAAAATTCTTTAGGTTATTTGGGATGCAGTAGCAAGGAGAAAAGATATCAGAAATCAAGAAAAGGAAAATAAAAGGAAATTTTCAGAATGTGTTTAGATATAGCTTACCACATCTTCTTCCCTAGAGGCTAAATTAATTAATGACTTATAATACAGCTTAGTTCCCTTTTCATTTTTGTATGATGTCCTGCTCATTAATGGTTATGGTGATTTTAAAATATGTCCACAGATTCTATGATACTCCTTCTTTAAAGTAGTGAGACTTAATTCTTCCTCTTTTGAGTATAGGCTGGACTTAGTGACTAGATAGAATAAACAGATAGTGAATAAACAGATTGTGGTAGAAGTGATAGTGTCTGAGTAGCAAGACTAGGTCATAAAAGACACTATGTTTTCCTTCCTGCTCTCTCTCGAACATCTCACTCTGAAGGAAGTCACCTACCATTTTGTGAGGGTATTCAATCAGCCCTCTGAAGAATTTCATGTGGCCTTCTGCCAACAGCTAAAGGAACTAAGGCCTTCTGCCTATAGCCATGTGATAAGCCATCCTGGAAATAGATCCTCCAGCTCCAGTCAAACCTTCAGATGAATGCAGCTTCCACTGACATCCTGACTTCAACCTTATGAGAAACTCTTAGCCAGAATCACCTACTTAAAATTAAGCTCATGAGTTCCTGACCCACAGAAACTTGAGATGATAAATAGTTGTTGTTTTAAGTTGCTAAGTTTGGGGGGTAATTGGTTACAAAACAATACGTAACTACAACAGTGATCCATTTAAGTAAACAGCCTCAGAGAAGTGGGGTCGGGTCAGGGGAATAGTTGATATCAGGTGCTAACTGTGAAAAAATAGTCTAATTAAACTGATCTACATGGGAGAATCTTATTCTAGGAGTAAAATTTTATTGGACACAAGGCCTTCCTTTACATAAGCCCACTAACATTCTTTGTGAGAGATACCTTCTGAAGTTCTTTGTAAGTGAAATGATAGGATGTCTAGATTTTACTTAAAAATATTCTAGGGGAAAAAATATCCAGAATAGGAAATAGGTGAAGCAAGATGCCAAAATACTGGTAATGACTGAGCCAGATGATGGGTACATGGGGGTTCATTATTCAGTTTTCTCAACTTTTGGGTATGTTCAAAAATTTCTGTAATAAAATGACTTTTTTTTTAATGTTTGACCATGCGTCCTGGCTTGCAAGACCTTAGTTACCCAACCAGGAATTGAACCTGAGTCCTTCTCAGTGAAAGCACAGAATTTCAACCACTGGACTACTAGGGAATTCCCAATGAGATGACCTTAAAAATCTAAAAAATATCATTAAATTCTTGCCTCTAGTGCTTCATAGCAAATACATGTTTTAGAATTATTTTAATTAAACTCAAATACATGTTTATTTCAAATATTATTTCAGAACTTTAAAAAGCAGAAGTAAATAATGTATTTTATCCTTATCCTCCTAGGTGGGTGAAGTCGGGGGAGAGAGTCTATGAAGCAGAACCCCAGTATTCCCAAGCCATCCTCAGCTCATCACCACTCTTCATGCCTCCACCCACAAAGCAGTGGAAAGGCCTATATGTGAGACTGGACTGGTGTAACTACAAGTCAAGGATTATCAAGGGTTGTTAGCAGCCACCAGAAGAAAAGGGAGAGACAGTTTCTCCCTCAGGGCCTCTAGAAGGAACTGACCCTTCTGACACCTTGATCTCAGATTCCTAGCCTCCAGAACTGCAAGAGCGTGATGTTTGGTTTGTTAAGTCCTCAGGTTTGTGGTATCTTGGAAGAGCAACCCTAAGAAACTGAAACCGGGAGCATCTCTTTCTTGCTTTCTTCTGTCTCCCTCCCACAAATGAGCCAGGAAATGTCTGACTTGGCTATGTGAAAATACAGGGAATTTGTCATGTTTTTGAACAGCTCACTGCTGATAAACCCTCACAAGACTAGATCCACATCAACACCCTGGACTCCTTCACGCCTGCCTTTCAAATGCCATCATTTGCTGTCTTCATTGGTTCCATTGAGAATAGGATGTGGTTTACCCCTATTTCCCCACTTCTTGGAACCAGCATATAATACATTCTTGTTTTTAAGGGCTTTACCACTGCTATGGCAGGAAAAACATGGCTTTAAAATGATTAAAAAGTATTACAAAATTACAGAAATCTCTAAAACAGAGAAGTAGTGGTATATGTAGTTTTCTGTGGGATATCTTTGAAGTTTGACTTGCCTTGTCAGATGGTAATTGTTCAGTAAGGATGACTATTATTATTTCCAGAATTACTTCATGAGCCACTTCTGAATGTGCAGCCTGTATCAGGCCACTGAGAATAGGAAGATAAGAAGATATAGTCTTCTTCAGAAATTACACTTCAAGGGAGACCAACATGTCTAAGTAAATAAAAGCAATAAGTGTTAAGATTTAAAAAATATTGATATATGTGTAATATTGAAGTGGCATAAATTAGTTGCCATAAACAATTTCCATGTATTGATCCTGTTTTGAGGCTTGAAAATGCAAAATGGGAAAGGGCATTCCATCGTGAAGGTAGATAGATGGTTAGATAGATAGTTTGGCTCTTTGAGTCAAGAGGCAGATCTCAGTGCAACAAAGCCACAGAAGCAGTGAAAGCAGGTCAGGAGTCAGAGCACAGCCCTCCTCCACAGCCTTGTGCTGGTTTAGGCTCCCTGTATAGGTTCATAATGACTATAAATAATTGTCCTAAATGGGAAGGTGTAGCATGAAGAATTAGCATTTTCTTTCATTTTAGTCAACTTCCAGTTGTTCACAGGCTGGGAAAAGCATTACAAGTAGATAATATATATACATTTCACAAAATTTATTATTGTTTCACCTTCCCCTGTCATTCAACATCACCTGCCCTTTTCCAAAGATAGATACAGCAAAATATTTTGTAGTACTTGATCCCACACTGTAGGAATTCCTACACAGATGTTGTTCTCTAGCTTTAGGGATTGTTAAATACACATCATTAGGCCTCACACTCAGGGTTTCTGACTCAGTAGGTCTGGGGCAAGGTCCAAGAACCAGTAGTTCTAACAAGCTCCCGGATGATTTAATTCTGCTGATGCAAGAACCACACATTGAGTAGTTGAGAACTACTGCTCTTCAGCCTCATAAAATGATAACAATTTGCTAAATCTGCCAAGAACATGAAGAAAATCAACCTCTTTATATGCATTTTTAAAAGCATAAAAAGTGAAGTCAAGGTGGCAAGCGACATACAACATTATTTGCTAAGGAAGAGCATGATTCCACACATTAACTGCACCACGAGGTCTCACAGCCATTCCCCTGATCAAGGTAAAAACAAGCAACATTTTGTTCGTTCAGTTACATCACAGTAGTTTTGCACACACGTCCCCAAATTGCCCTAGGAAACCATATATGAAATATGCAAGGGCATTGGGTTCAGCCCTTGTCAAAGGAACTGTTTCAATTAAAGCATACTTTAAGGGAGAAATAGTTTGAGGATTTTTTCTCCTCCCTAACTCTGGGATGTTGTGTAAGAACCTAAAATAAAGATTAAGATAATGATAAAGACTAACTGACTATGCTCATAAATGACTTATTTTCTAACCATGAGTCATACTTACATACTTGCATAATGGGTGTCCAATATGTCTATTCTGTGCTTATTTTTTTAGTAACTAGCTTAAAATTCCTTTAAAGTGAGAAACCTGAAATAGTTTTTGTATGATGCATTTACTGTAACACACTGAAGAATAAGATTCCTTCATAATTGTATATGTTTGTAATTGTGTAGTTGTACATTTGTACACAATTGGATATGTATAAGCACTTTTTTCAAATATGTGTTATATGCTGACTTTCATATTAGAAAGGTTATCATGGGAAATAATGCATGTTAGGTTTTCATATTTTTGTTGGAAGCATGTTACTTGAAATGTACAGGCTAAAGATTATTAACTATAAAAATAACAAGGGTTTTATGAGTGAGGGAGAGGCAGTATTTACAGTTTTTAAAATATTTACAACAATGAGGAAAGAAGATTGTGACTATCAGTTACATAGTCACTGTTATATCTGAGGTGAATTTGAGACAAATAGATAGTTTAAACAAAATCACAGGTGATGAAATTGGAAAATAAATACCATTTTATCTCTACACCCTCACCCTGGCTTAGAGAATGAGGTTTGGCCTCACGGGTATTTTCCATGTAGGCCAGATGATTCTGATAAAGCCACTCTGGTAACAGGGAGTTCTCTATAGCAAGGGGTACACACCACCTCAGGAGCTAATGCCTGCTGCTCTGAGGTGGAGCTGATATATTAATAGAAATAAAGTGCACAATAAATGTAATGAGCTTGAATCATCCTGAAACTGTCCCCCTGCCCAAGTTCATGGAAAAATTGTCTTCCACTAAACTGGTCCCAGGTGCCAAAAAGGTTGGAGACCGCTGCAAACAGTGTAGCTGCCCAGGGAGCTTCTACCGAGGAGATAAATGCCACACTGTGCTCACTCCTCAAGTTGCCTTCTTCCAGGCTGCAAGAGAATGCAAAGAGGATCTCTTTTTTCTTTAAAACAATCTATTTTTAAAATTATGTATATATGGTTTTTAAAAGTATGAAATAAGGAGATGGTTTCCCCCTCTCAGCACTCCAAGTTTCTCTTCCCAAAATTAACCACAGTTAATAGTTGTGTTGTGTATATACATATAAAAATATTTTATGTATATCCCAACTTATATACATTTCCTTTTTGTTATTTACAGAACTGCAGTCGTACCACACATATCGCTCTACATCTTGTTGAAAAGCATATCTTGGACATCCTTCCCTATCTGCAGATACAAATTTTCCTCATTATTTTTTTTTCTTAATTGCATAATATATCATAGAATGTGTGTACAGTAGGTTATGTGGTCATCCTCTTATTAACAAACATTTGGGTGGTTTCTAATTTTTGCTCGTATAAACAATAGTATAATGCAAGTATATCCATAGGGTAAAATCCTAGTTGTAGAACTGCTGGGTCAAAGGGGATATGAATTTGTGATTTCAATAGGTATTGTCAAATTGCCTTCTTAAAGAGTTATGCCAAGTTTTACTCCCACTAACAGTGAATAAAAGAGCCCCAATAGCACTGATTCTCTGCTTAGTCATTACTCCTAGCAACAGTAAGGGAAGGGGATCTATTCGAAACACTAGCAAGAAACTACCTCCTCTCTGTAGAATTTTCCATTTAGTACACCAGGGAACTCACAGAACTCTGTTGAGTGAGCTCAAATGCATCTCTAATTCCACTAGTCAGTTTATCAAATAAATAGGTATTTAGCATATTTATCAAAGGATACTCACCATACGCTAGTTTCCCTAGAGCTTGTTAATAATCTGGAATTTTTACATCTTTCCTACATGTTAATTTTGTCCTTGGGAAATATATAGTCCCAGCATCTGGATAGTAATAATAAATAATAACAGTCCCTTATATGGGACTTTTGCTTCCAGAACTAAGAACACATTATGCACATTTTCTCCTTTATCATAATAACATCCCTTTAAGAAAGGTGTTTTCATCTGTATTTCAGAATTATATAGTGCTTGAGCCACAGAGTGTTAAGGTTTTCTTTACGTGTCTTCAAGAACTAATGGGTTTTATATATTCTGGTTTTCTGATTTGAGTTCAGCAAAGGTCATGAGAGAGGCTCTGAGTTATCTTTATTAAGGAAAGTCTCAATACTTCTATAAAACTATAACAAGCAGAACAGAACAAAGGTATCCAGATGAGACAGAGAAGGTTGTGAACTACTTTTCTCGAAGGATTTTGCCTTCTTCCATTAAACAGTTACACAGGGAATAGAAGTCAGGCCACAGGTAGAGAAGATGCCACATTGTAGATTAGAGTTTACAGCAGGGAGCAGAAGTTTCTCGTGGTGGTGAACTAAATGAGACAACTGAATCGATGAAGCTTTATGAGCACCCTCAAGCTATGGCTAAATTGGAATAGAGGGAGATAAACTAAAAGTTATGCTATATTTGACAGATAAGAATGAGCATTTGGAAGAAAATCTATTAGATTGGCCAGTTAGCATCTCCAGGTGAGGCCTTATACCAACACCGGCAGATTCATGTCTGACAATGACACAAGTGGTTCATTCAATGCCTTCCACTCAGCACTGCCCTGGTGAAACCAATGCTCAGATTTTCTAGTTTGACTTGGGACAGTTGTGTATAGAAGTCCCTTGTGGACAAAGAGAAACAGAGGCGTGACTCTGGCTTTTCCTCCAGGCTTATTGGATTCAGCTATAAGTATGCAACAGATTTTTCCACAAGCGAATTTCTCTTCTTCTCTTATAAAAATTAAGATTCTGAGTATAATGTCTTACACAACAGGGCAGAAATACCTTTTAAGCCAGGATCCTATACAAGGATCTTTTCCTATAGCTCTGAGGTCTCAGCAAAGGCTATTAATGTCCTTGCTTGTTGTAATTTGCAGCAGAATTCTGAAGCCTCAGAAGGGGAAATGCGGTATGATGAAAAGAAAAAGACAATACAGAAGTCCATAAATAGCCTCCTCCCTTTATCATTATAACTTAACCATGAGTGAGTTGTGAACCAGTCAGTAACAGAGATCAAAAGACAACATACAGACTTCTCCAGAAAGAGTGCTGGGGCAGAATTTTTTTAGCATTTCAAATACTAAAATAGAATTCAGAAAAATAATGTGCAAAATACTGTGGGCTTTAGTTAGCAGAACTGATTTGCTTCCCATAACAGCAAAATTACATGTCACTGTCTTCAATGCTAAGAAGAGTGGAACTTAGCAGTGTGGCTCATATTCATGTTGTTTTCAGTGTTTCAGGCAGTTCAAAAATATGAATGCTCAAGCAGGGGTACTGTTATGCCGTGTCTGACCGAATAGCTTCTTATAACATTCAGTTGGGATCTCTGACCCTTGAAATTTTATAAATGTGAAGCATATGAAACTATCTTAGTAAAAAGAGACAAGGTCAGCTCTAAATGTTCCTGTCTCCTGCAGGGTTTGCCATTAGAGAATGAAGGCAAATTGCCAGTGCCTGCGTTCATGAATCTTCTTTATCCTCCTGTTTTGGTTGTGGGGCCAATCCTAGTGATTTTACAAGGTGCCTGCTGTGTTCCTGAGAAAATAAAATGTGCAAAACATGCTTGCCTTCAGCTTGTCCTCACCCAAGGGAGATATCCAGGATGATTAATAGCCAGATTCCTAACTGCTGCTCAAGCCACTCCTTAGACAGTTTACTGTTAATCACAGCAAAGTTATCCTTTCAAGTGAAAATGCTGGCAGGTCCCTTTGGGCTTTATTGTACTCTCCAGATATTCGCCCTAATCTGAATCTTAAGGTTAACTTCCAAAATTTAATTTATCTGATTCTTCCCAAAAAAGTAATTAATACTGCCAAAAATACAAGTAACCTTTAAAAGATCCCTTTAAGCAATTTCAGTGGTTTGGAGAACATTCAGGATAATAATCTGTCTGTTCTCTAAACTGGGAGAACATGCATGAAACTACACATTAAAATAATTTTAGAGTTGGAGAGAATCTACAACTCATCTGAAACAAGCCTACCATTTTATCCGACAAAAAATTTTTCATGATGTGATTTTTTTCCCAAATTTATTATCTTTTTTAGATAAAGTAATATAAGCATATGGTTCAAATGTCAAAAGAGACAAAACATTAGGCAGTGGAAAATAAACATTTCTCACTCCCAGTCACACAGTTTGTGCCCTTGGAGGGGAAACCAGTGTTACCATCTTTTGATGATTTTTCCAGAGATAATTTACACTTAAGATGACACCATATCAGCAAGAAAACCAGACTTGGCAAGGCCAGAGAAGCCATCAATTAATCACAACTTAGTAATTAACATCAAGCAATAGTGTAACTTTTAATTCCAACCTCAGTTTTGTCACTTACTCTCTTGGGTGAGTTAATACCTCTTCTTCACTTCCCCACCCATATCATGGAATGAATGATCCCTACCAGGCAGGATTGTCAGGACTGAATAAAATCATGTTCCAAAAATACAGATACACTCCTTGATTTTGATTAGGAAAAAAAGATAATCTTTTTTTCTATCTACTTGTATTTCAAATGCAGAGAAGGAAATCTTATCATGGTAGGAATGCAGGTGTCTATAGAATACATATAAAAAGGAAGCATGTGTTATCGTGTCTGTTTTCATAGCACTGTCACTCTACTTTTCCTGGTCTTGGTGAAGGTGACTGGGTTCTTCCTTAATCACCCTCATTTTGTTATTAGTTTCATCATTAGTTTTGTTTTCTTTTGTCTTCTCCAAGACCACTTCATATTAATACAACCTGAAAGTCAGATGCCTCCTCCAAGTGTACTACTTTCAAAGACTGTATGCAGAAAATATTATTGAGAGAGGAAGAAAGGAAGAGATTTTTCATTTGATAATATTGATGCAACTAAAATATGCCAGGCACCTCACTAGATAATGCAGAACCAGGCAAACCTGGCAAAAATGGAGAAAATAGTGTGAAGAATTGCTCATCTGTGGGGCTGGTAAAATTCAAGGGATTGCTTGGTTTTCTGAGACCTAGAAAATTATTAGTCTCACTCAAATTTAAGATCCAAATATTGATAGTTTAAACAAAGGATTTTATTGGTTTATATTATCGAGAAATCCAAAAACTGAGCAGGCTTTAAAAAACAACTGGTTCCATAATGTCAATAAAGACATACATTCTATTACTGTGCACTTTCTTCTACAATGTGCTTTTCTGCTAAACTGTCTCTTCTCATGGTTTTAAAAAGGTCGTCAGAAAAAGCTATTTGCTTCTTAGTTCATATTTACCAAGACAGAAAGTACTTTTGAGGCAACTCCCATGGATTAGAGAGAAGAAACTTCCTCCCCAAAAGGCCTGCAACTGTCTCCTTGACCTCACTTGTCTCTAATTCATTCACCTGCCTACTCTGAACCAATCACCTGGAGAGTATGTTATGTTGCTGATTGACTTAAAACAGTCAGAAATTAACCCTGCAGCTGGGCAAATCCACCCCAAACTATGCTGGGAAATTGTTTATTTAGAAAGTAGAATGAGGCCTGGATGACAAGGAGAGATCTTAGAAACGTCAAATGCAGCTCCTGTTAGCACCTTCTCTCTGCATATCTATTCTATGTGAATCTCTTAGTCTGGCTCTATCGACCAGGTTTTTTAAATTTGGAATCCCTCATAAATTTGATTTACATACAGCTGAGGCTTATTCTGGAACAACTCCCAAACAAATACCTGTGATTTTGCAAATCCAATTTACATTACCCATGTAAAACTTTTTCAACATAGTTTAAAATTCTCAAATGATATTATCCAATTGGCTTAATCTAATGTATAGATGGACACTCATCATAGGCCTCCACACACTAGTCCTCAACTCTTACAGCTCAAGGAATAGGGTCATCTGATGTAATCATGGGTAACTTGGCCCATCTGTTCAGCAGGGTCTGTGGGTGGGGACAGTTTCTTTTAGAAGGGGATGTGGGCAGAAAGGAAATTATATACATCTCTAACCAGAAAAATCCCAGGGGTGAAAATGTTAGGAAGAAAATGGCACCAAATTTAAAGATAAAAGAAAAACTGCCACCATGATTCAAAGTTCAACTGGGTGACTGATCACAGACTTCTGTTTTAATCACTATTTTAGCCTTATAATCTTGGAAATTTACTCTGAAGAACACTGAACCACTCTTCAAGCAGAAACTTTATAGAAGAAAACAAACTTTGATCAAAAATCCAGAACTTAAAAAGATATTTATGCTTGGTATATCTCAAGTGCTGAAAAGTGTGAATGCACAGCTGCATTTTATGCCTTTCTTGCAGACGAACTTCCTCAAAATGAGTTTGCGCATTGAAGGGGCTAACAAAACACCCTAGTAGAATTTCTCCCAACATAACAGCATTTCACTTTTACGTTAACTACCATTGTCATCTCCTGATTTCTGAAAGGATGTTGGAGATTCCCACCCATCCCAGACTAACGCAGATGTGTTTGCTGCCAAAGGGGAAATTTCCAAGTCCTCATGCGTGCTTGTGGGTGGCTCTGAGGCAAGAAAGTGAAAATGATCGTCATTCAGTCCTGTGGGACTCTTTGTGACCCCGTGGACTGTAGCCCTAGAGGCTCCTCTGTCCATGGAATTCTAAAGGCAAGGATACTGGTGTGAGTTGTCATTCCCTTCTTCAGGGAATCTTTCTGACCCAAGGATTGAACCTTTGTGTCCTGCATTGGCAGGCAGATTCTTTACAATCTGAGCCACCAGAGAAGCCAACTTTAGGTAGTGTAGCAATATCAAATCTTGTTTTAATCGCATAAATGTCTATTTTATTTTTCTCACTCTAAATAACCATACAAAGAATTTTTTTTTAATTCATTTGGGGTAACTCCTTTTTTAAAAGAAAAAAAATGTTTTTTACATCATTGAAATAATAGCTAAACCTTTTTTTTTCCCCAAGTTTTTTGTTGATATTCTTAATTGCTCTTACTAGCATCTGTAGTAAGATGCTTTTATTAGCATCTGAGGCAAGAAGCATGTGGCTATCAGAATAGTACCACCAAACCTCTCTGCTGGAGCAAAAGAAGAATGCTGGAAGCTGGAGAGATAAGTTGTTCTTCCCTTTCTTACAGTGCATTCAGGCTCATTTAGACCCAAATAACAATCTGACTGGTTACTATTTTAACTGTAAACGAATTAGAGAAAGGACTCTCCCTAGCCCCCTTAAATCTGGATAGACTGGGCTGAGAGTATCCACACTTCTCTCTGAGAGGTAGAGATTCCACTGAATGTCTTCTCAACAGTTCTAGTATTTGAACTAAGAAGCCATGGCCTAGACTAGTCCAAGATATCAAAAATAATAAAAGAAATTTGAACTCAGGGAAAATATAAGAAATTCAGAGAAAACGCTTTTTAAAAACTGTTATTTCACCCATGGTTAATTCTGATTTTAGTTTAAAAGCAAAATGAAGCCCAGGGATAGTTACAACTAAACAATAGTTAAAAAGAAGACTTTAGACATAAAGGTTGAATTTTTTTTCATCAACATTTCATGCAGCGGCTCCTGCACAGGCTTTCCATTTCTCAAGAGCTTTGATTTGTGGAAATAATGGTTATGCAATTTCCACACATTGTGCTCCAATCACAGCATGCAGGCAACAATGAAACGAAAACAACTAAACCTACTTGAAGCTGGAGATTTTGATAAGCTTTTTTTTCACCAAGATTTTTTAACTTGATATTTTTCCAAGGCACCCAAAATATTCCTATTGAGCTTTAATCAGATATATGTGAACACAGCAAAGTGTCTTGTTTTCTTATACCCTATAGCAGCAGCACTGGTTAATCTAGCTGTAAAAAATTCGCCAAAAAGAAACTATTGGACTGTGAGAATCCCACAGTTGACAGATCATTGGTCTTTCTCTTTAAAATAAAAATCTAAGCCATACGTTTACAAAAGGTGAGAAATGTTGGAGAAAATTAATTTCCTTAGGGCATAATGCTGCATATAGCCTTCCAGAGAGAGAGGTCTCTGGCATTTTCTGTGAGGACTTGGTACAAGAAACAGTATAGCGTTGGATCTGCACAGTCTTTGGCTGAGCAAAACAAAGATGATTTCCTCTGGTCCCTATTTTAGTTTTACCCTTTGAACTTTCAACAGTTTATTTATTATTGTTGTTATTATTTTTAATTGGGCACAGATTGTTTCAGGAATCATCTTGGTTCCCTTTTTTGAAGCACTTTTTTTAAAAGCAAAACAAAGCAAAACATTTGTTGAGACTGCTTTCTAAAGGGCTCCACCTCCGCCACCTGTCACTGTACTGGGGGCTGCAACGTGGACAGCACCCCTCACTTCTAAGTTCAGCTGCAGACTGGATGGTGAAGGGCAGAAGCCGAGGAGGTACAAGTGCAGGTTTGGAGGTAGGTGACAATATAGTATTTCAACATGAAAATTCCCACATTGCAGATCAATGATAAATTTTCATACACCTGGAGAAACAAAACTAATCTACCAAATGTAATTCTTTCAGAAGGTTTTTGCCCCTTTACATCTAAAATCCTGGGAATTTCACCTCCTTGTCCCATCATTTCTAAGTGATTAATCGTATGTTGATTATTTGTCACTAGATGGCATCATACAGTGTTTCTTGACAGCAGTAATTAAGTTGGCAAAGTTGAAGCTTGAGCCATTTTTTGTTATTTTCTTTTTGGTATGAATCGAAGCATCTCAATCAGATCCTGGGTATTTCATCTTTATTGGTTGTGTAGATTTGGCTTTGTAAAATTTGTATATGTTTAAGATTCTTTTTCTTTGGTGTATCTGGGCGATATGTGAAGCCAGTAACTAGTCTTATATAAATAATAAATTAGTTCTTCCTCTAAATTCTCTTCCAAGTCACATACACAAATATTTATCTATAGAGACTTTGTAGAACTAAAATAAATGTCCACACATCTAGGATCTTTATCTAGACATGCAAGTAGGGAAAGCTATGTGAAAGAAACTTTTTTATCTTAGTATGGTCAGTTAAAATCTGGTCACGGATAAGCCATACTGATGGAAAAATATGATAATGGTCAGTTGATGCTTTAAACCTGTGAAATGTATAAAGAAAATATGAGTGACTAAATAAGAAAAATGATTGTAAATATGAGTTAATGATCACAATCTTTTATTCTCCCAGATGTTATAGGTAAGTATGACCATTTTTATTTGTTGTATTCCAATGAACTTTATATTACTAAAGAATGAATTCTGACTTCCATATTGTCAACAAAACAGGACAATTTTTCTAAATTATAATTATGACTTAGTAACCTGAAAATTTATAAATAATAACATATAATAAATGGTATTGTCTTGAATAAAACTAAAAATATAGATGACAGATAAAAAGATAGTGTCTAATACAGTACTTGATATTCTGAATAGTTGTCTAAAATCTATAATATTGCTCTTTTATTTTCATTTTCTTATTTACTACTTGAAAAGTCACTTCTGTTTCAATTGTCTTACTTTATTTCATTCATTCATTAAACAAGCATTTAGCTGAGTACTTATGTTGGGTTAGATACTAGAGATGCAAAATAGAACACTAAATTTGCCCTCAAAAAGCTTTTAATTTTTTATGTTGTTAAACATCCATAAAGTAAGTTTCAGAATCAATCATGGGAGGTTGGGAGGACAGAATTGGAAAGAGAAAGAGAGGGAGAGGAAGAAAGGCAAGTGAGAGAGAAAGAATACAGAGTCTTAGACTAGGAAACAAGATGTGTGGTCACAGCTCTGCCAATAACTCATGCTATAATCCTAACCTTCCCTTATTGAGCATTCAAGTAAAATAATTTTACTTGAAGTGCTTTGTAAACTATAAAATGTTTTAAATTTAAAGATTTTTAAGATTTTCAATTTCTCCCTATAAGAATCCCACAATTTTTAAGTATCAACTTAAAAATCAGTCTTTTATCCTGCATTTGAGTGTTTTCTCCCTTTTCGATTCCCATCTATTTCAAAATTCCTACTGCATTAAGAAATAAAAAAAAGCATTAAATGTCCAACTCACCTTGTAAAACAAAAAGTGAACCATGATCTTGGAAAGAGAAAAGGTGAGGGACTAAGCTAAATAGCCCTGTGACCAAATCAGACTCTGAAACATGGAGACTCTGGAATTACCTCGTTACCCTCTTTTAATGTAATCATTCTTGCTGCTTCTCTTTTCTTACATATTAAAAAATGTAATTTTAAGCGAAGTCTGTTACAGTAACACATGTGAAATAAAGAGAGCTCTTCTGAGTTTCATTCAGGTCCTACAACTTCATCCCTTCCACATTTTGATGGTAGAAAAAAAATAAAGAAGGCTCTAATTGATTACTGGATTATGAGATTTGGTACAACATCCCCTGTTCTTAGACTAGTTCAGTAATTTTGCAAAATGCTCCTTATTTTTCATTAAGGCAGGAAGTATCATATTCTACTCTGGGTAGATCAGAAAGCATTTTTCTACAGGTTGTATGAAGAAATAAATACATAAGTAACTCTGAACTCAATGTATTTAAGACCACAAAGAAAGATACATAAAATGGTCAAGTTCCTAACTAGATCTGTGTTTGTATAGAGACAAGTTTTGTCTTAGTTTCCTGGTCCATTATCTGGGGATTTTGTCTTCTATTCTGTACTGTATTCTTTTAGCTTTTTAATTTTTTAAAATTTACTTTTAATTGGAGGGTAATTGCTTTACAATGTTGTGTTGGTTTCTGCTGTACAATAATGTGAATTATCTATAAATATACATATTCTGTAGTGTATTGAGCAGTATTTTTAGTACGATGATGACTTACTAGTAAAGACAAACTTCTAATTAAGCATATGAGCTGAAAATGTTCCCTCAGTCTATTATATAATACTTATTTGAAATGGTCTTATTTCATTAGGAAAACAGAAAAAGTGGCTTGGATTCATTTACCTGTAAAAAATGTATGCCTATCCTTATTTTGAATGAGTAGATTTGTTTGAGAATATTTGTTTACCATCAGACATGGTCTAGGAGAGATTGGAAGTGAAAGTTTAGAGATTAAAACATCTACTTACCACATTATTTCTTTCTTTATCTTTATTTTTTAGGTTTATGACATTTTCATCTTTGTTTAAACTATTATTTCAAGCCAACAAGTGTTATAAGAATGACAATATTTGTACACAAGGAACCTAGGAAATGGAATTCTACTTCACTAGTTTCAGAGTCTGTAACTCTTAAGGCTTTTACCATCAGTATATTTAGGTAAAATGATGGTCTTTATCATGAAAGTATATGCACCCAAATTTAGCCGTAGACAAAACTTCCTGGAAGGAAGTGAAGAGTTTTTTTTGTTTTTTTTTTTTTAAGAAATTATTTTGGGAAAGTGTGCTGAAGCTTTTCTCTAAAAATAAAATGGTATTTCATCAGTACTGGTCATTTTTTAACCACATATGACAAATGATCACAGATGCTCATAAAACTCTAAAAGGAACTGAATATTGTTCTCCTCTGAAATGGCAAATATCTTTCCTTTAACTGCATTTTAAAACGAAAACAAACTTTACCACACTGATTGAAGATAATGCAGGAAATCATATGGTCCCACCCAAAGTTCCTGCATTCAAAATGTCCTCATGGGGAAGAAGGTTCAAGGTGTTTTTAAGAACAGAGCTTTCATGTTTCTCCCTGTTAACAATGGCACTTCCTGTTTTGACCTCTAACCATATTAGGATATCAAACAAGATGATGGACTTCTCCTTTTTGCACAGTGAAGAGCATTTACTCCCTCTCACAATGTGTGTAGAGTTCAAAGCGAACATTAGGACTACCCAATTCTTCTGATGTTCTGGACACTGATTTAGTCTCCCAACAAGGGTTGTGATTTTCAATAATTTATAGTTATCTAGTCATGAGTTACCTAGTCATCTTATATTGAAGTCAACAAAATGTGTAATATTCCTCCTCTCAAAAATATATAAAGCTACATATTGCTTCTAAATGACTCCAGTGTCTTACTAAAAGCTACTAACACCCTTTAATAGGTTCAGGACTCAGTGACTGCCTTCTTTTAAGCCACCTTCTTTCAAAGAAAGAGAGAAAGAAAGTGGAGAGGAAAGGAAAGAGGGAAGAAAGGAAGGAGGAAAGAAAGGAAGGAGGAAGGAAGGAAAGTTTGAGAAAAGAAAAAAGAAAAGAAGGAAGGGAGAAAGGGAAGGAGGGAGGAAAGAAGGAAGAGAAGAAAAAAATTAGAGTGAAAAGATCATCCCCTTAAAGTGAAAAAGAAACTATATTTGCAAGATTCAATACTCTGAGTACCTGTTGCTTCCCCTTCCCCCCCAAAAAATTTTAAAGTAAATTAAATTCCACTTAGTATAAAAAATGTCATGTTACTTTTTTTGAAGTAGATACAGATGACAGAAATGCTAAAAATGTAAGTGTATAAAAATAGAGTTGCCATAGGATCCTGCAATTCTAATCCTGGGCATATATCTGGACAAAACTATAATTTGAAAAGATATATGCACCCCTATGTTCACAGCAACACTATTTACAATAAACAAGACATGGAAAGAAACCTAAGTGTCCATCAACAGATGAGTGGATAAAGAAGATATGGTATATATGGTATATGTATGATATATGTATATACATATATGGTGTATGTATATACAGTGGAATATTACTCAACCATAAAAAGAATGAAATAATGCCATTTGCAACTATATGGATACACAGAGATTATCATACTAAGAAAAGTAAGTCAGAAAGAGAAAGATAGGACTTCTCTAGTGGTCCAGTGTCAAGACTCTGCTTCCAGTGCAGGAAGCACGAATTTGATCCTTGGTCTGAGAACTAAGATCCTATATGTGTGTGGAACAGCCAAAAAAAGAGCCAAAACAAATACCGTATGATATCACTTATTTATGTGGAACTTAAAATATGACACAAATGAACTTAACTACGAAACAGATTCACAGACATAAAGAACAGACTTGTGGTAGTCAGAGGGAGAGAGAGTAGGGGAGGATTGGATTGAGAGTTTGGGATTAGTAAATGCAAACTAAGAAAGGAAAGCATAAATGACAAGGTCCTACTGTAAAGCACAGGGAACTATATTCAATATCCTGTAATAAACTAAAGTGGAAAAGGATATGAAAAAATGATGTAAGACATCAAATAACAAAAGCATTTGAGAAGATAATATTATCAGTTTTTTTTCAAGTAGTTCTATATTTTGAAAGAGGAAACTATTTTAAGTGGAAAAGCTCAGCAACTATCCTATTTTCTGTGTTATTGCGAGGATGACAGTTTATTAGAAGTGAGAAGATATTTTCTTGAAAAAAAAACAAACCTTATCTCAAATTAGTCCTTCAGTTCTTGCGGGAAGTTATATATTTTTATGCCACAGAAAAGTGATTTGTCGACTTTCCCACCAAATCTTTCCCAGATTCTCTAAGACCTTCTCTGAATATATATGCATATACTGCTAAATATATGTATACAATTTAAATGATACATGCATGGGTATAAATGTTTTAGAAAGACTTATATGACTGCTTTCTTTACAATATTCCAGTAATTGGGATAAATATAGTAAAATTAAATTCCTTCAGGCATTTATTATTATCGTTAATTATTTTTGTATGGTTTTTAAAAAATAAGAAACTCATATGTTTCAGATGCAAATTCCAGATTGTTTTGCATACCAAATGATACTAAAACAGTAAAGCATTTGCTAAAGCAGAAGATAAGCAAAGTACCCTTAAAGGATGCTCTTGGTATAGCTAATAGCAAAGTTGTTAAGACTGCTAATCCCATTCGGAAATCTGTGCAACTTGATGAGCAGATGCGCAGAAGATATTAATGGGAGATCTGAGAAAACCAACAATAATTAGAAAAGTCATTTTTTAGCAGAATGCATTCCAGAGCAAAAATAAGTTTTAGATGCAGAAGGCTGACACAATAAATTTATTAGACTTTCTTGACTAATATTCATGTAAATGTATAAAGCTGAAACAGAAATGGGAACTGTCAAAAAACCAGTTTTCCTCTTCTTCCATAGAACAATAAACACTTGGTAAAAATAACTTTTCTGTGAAAATGATCACCAGTACAAACTTTCCTTATAACATATTTTCCATTAAGTAAGCAAATAATAAATTATCTGTTACTCTTGATTCATTATCAGTATCAATCAGGTCCGGGAATTAGACAATAGATAATTTTGTTTTGCTTGTGCTACTCTTTTTGTTTATTTATTTAATGAAATACAATTGATGTACAACATTATGTTAGTTTCTGCTGTGCAACATAGTGATCCAACAATCAAATACATTCCTAAACGATCACAACAAAAAGTCCAGTAACTACCTGTCACAGTACAAAATTACTACAGTACTATTGACTCTATTCCCTGTACTTACCTTATACTTGCAACTTATTTATTTTGTAGCTGGCAGTCTGTATCTCTCAATCCCCTTCAGCTATTTCACCCACCCTCCCCAGCTCCTCCTCCCACCCTGGCAATCACCAGTTTGCTCTCAGTATCTTTGTCTCTCTCTGTTTGGTTTGTTTGTTTTTCAGATTCCACATATAAGTGAGATCATACAGTACTTGTCTCTAACTTATTTCCCTTAGCATAGGGCCTTCTAGGTCCATCCCTGTTGTCACAAATGGCACATTTCATTATTTAGGGCTGAGTAATAGATAATTTTTTAAAACATTAATAAATAAGATATACACTGTGGCCATGGTAATCCTTCCAATTCAAGGAGACACTGGACATCTAGGATTGCTTTTGTTTCTAAAAATCAATTGCTCAGCAGGCACAGTTTTAGATGGTGAGTGCTTCAGAGCAGGAACTAAGGAGTCAGTCTGTATTTTAATTATGATATGGTACTACAAACTTACTCCCAGAGCAAACTGTAGGTTTCTCCTTTTTAAACTTAAATGGTAACAGCCCCCACTTTATAGAGTTGTTCAGAGAATTAGCTGAGATAATTCATGGTTAGTGCAAAGCCTGGGCCACAGTAGACATGTCATTTTCTGTTCGAATAACACTGTTGTTGATTATGATGATGATGATGTATATTCTACAAAGATTCTGAACTTCTTCCTGAGGTTTTAGTTTTACCTGAGACTAAAAGATAAATCTCCCCCTGCCTCACCCCTTCATGTCCTTAAGAACTTAATACCTACAGAGAAGTAAAATGTTAGGATTCCACTCTCTGCTTCCTGGCACCTTCACACAGCAGTAGTGTTTACTTAAGGAGTATGCAGACACAAAGAAAGAGAAGACCATTCCTGAGCACGTGGGAACCACATGTGAAGGGGAGAACCCACAGAACCAGCACTGTCTTCTTAGATTTGTTCACTTTGCAGTGAAAAGAGCATGCCAAAGTCCTGAGACTCGTCACTTCAAGGCTATAAATATTGAGGTGGGATATATCTCAAATACAAAGTCCTGTAGAGTTTCGTAAAATTATAAAGTGGAGTTTGGAAGTATCTGTGCTGAGGAAAACAAAGAGAATTAACAGGCTATAAAAATCACAAAAGCTTGAATATGCAGTGGAGTAGGATTGAAGGGGAGCTATTGTTATAGTATTTCAGTTCAGTTCAGTTCAGTCGTGTCTGACTCTTTGCAACCCCATGAATCGCAGCACGCCAGGCCTCCCTGTCCATCACCAACTCCTAGAATTTACCCAAACCCATGCCCATTGAGTCGGTGATGCCATCAGGCCTTCTCATCCTCTGTCTTCCCCTTCTCCTCCTGCCCCCAATCCTTCCCAGCATCAGGGTCTTTTCAAATGAGTCAGCTATGCGCATGAGGTAGCCAAAGTATTGGAGTTTCAGCTTCAACATCAGTCCTTCCAATGAACACCCAGGACTGATCTCTTTTAGGATGGACTGGTTAGGAACAGCAAACCCCTCCCAAAAGACCTTCTCAGGAAAACTTTAGACTGAGGCAGGCTGAGACAGTTTTGACCAACCTAAAAAAGATAGAAGAAAATTTATTTAAGGTAGAGCAGAATTGCCTCCTTTTTTTTGAACCTAGAGCATCTTGAAAAGCTGTTGGTAGGGTAAGTCTTATGTTCAACCCACTCCACGTTTAAGACATTGTCAAGGATTTCCCTGGTGGCTCAGATGGTAAGGAATCTGCCTGCAGTGTGAGAGACCCAGGTTCGATCCCTGGGTCAAGAAGACCCCCTGGAGGAGGAAATAGCAACACATTCCAGTATTCTTGCCTGGAGAATCCCATGAACAGAGGAGCCTAGCATGCTACAGTCCAAGGGGCCGCAGAGTCGGACTCAACTGAGTGACTGACCTAAGGCCTTAGAAAGGATAATAACCCTCTGTAACCTGCTTGTGTATTTCCTTACCATTTAAAACTTTAAATTTGATGTCGTGGGATATGGCACTCAACCAAGATTCGGCGATGGCAGAGTACTTCCAGGGTATTAGTAAAATGTTTCATCGAAGATATAAATCTGAATTTCTACATATTAGAAACTGACTATCCAAGGAGAAATTTTGCCACCTTTGATTCTGAGATTCTTATACCTTGTTCCTTTTCTCTTCCAATCTTCTTTCTCATGTTCTTAACAGAGTAGCAAATCCAGGAACTATTAACTATAGTGAATGTTACCCATTCCAAGCTCTCTCTGCTCATCACTTGAGGCCAATAAATCCCCTGGATGAGATGTTGAAGTAAGGAATATGACTATCTGGAAAGCCAACCGACTGAAAAGATGGCAGACCAATGTCTCAAAGTAACCATCTTGTTGAGGCCTGGGTGCCAGGTTCTTTCATGGATTGGAGATAGGGAGAGGTAAGGAAACAAGGTAAAAAGACCATTTAATTCTTGCAAATATCTCCTAGAATGGCAAGTCTCAGTCATGGGTGTGTGTTAGTTTTCTCCCCTTACAATCTTTCACAGGTGGGCAGGGTCAGATTATCTCCATGTGAGCTAAACAAAGCACTTTAGGTTAAGGTCAGGAAACGGGACAGGATTATCTGAGGCAGGCCATTGTGTATGATTGTAATAACAAAAGTGGCAAAAACAAGGCTAAGGCCTTAGCCTGGAGTCAAAATTAACTCTTCCCAGTTACAGGAAGTTTAGAACATAGAAAGTTAAATTTTTGATGTTTGTTGTATACACAAGGAATTATTTCATTTGAAACTTTAAATTGTTTGATCTGTGTTTATTAAAGGAGGTAATAAGGAGTAACAAACCTCAAGTGACTAGTTCTTTACATCTTTCTAAACAGTTTAAGTGTTCATCTAGGTATTAATGAATCAATAGTATAGTCCTACTGTAATTAAAATTTTGAGGAACCAAATAATACAAAGATTACCAATTTGATTTTGAAACTGGTCTCAGGTTGGGACTTGAACCTAGATGGAATTGGAACTCAGCCGAAATTCAGACTGAGACTTGAACCGGCTCTTTGTCTCAGTGTAGAAAGAATTCAGAGAGGAAAATGCTAGGTAAGAGGTAGGTTTATTGAGAGAGAGACACACTCCATAGACAGAGTGTGAAGGATCCTGCCTCTCAGAAGGCAAGAAGCCTTGGAAGGTACACATTCCATGAACAGGGGCCCTGAAATATGGGTGGTTAGTTTTTGTTGTTGTTGTTCAGTTGCTAAATTGTGTCTGACTCTTTGAGATCCCATGAACTACAGCATGCCAGGCTTCCCTGTCCTCCTCTGTCTCCTGGAATTCTCTCAAATTAATGTCCATTGAGTCAGTGATGCTAGCTCATCTTTATGAGCTAGGTCTTTTTATAGGCTAATGAGTGAGAGGATTATTCCAACTATTTGGGGAGAAGGGGTGGGGATTTCCAGCAATTAACCACTGCTCACTTTTTGGCCTTTTATGGTTGGCTTAGAGCTATCTTGGACAGAGAAGCCTGGACTGCTGCAGTCCATGGGATCACAACAAGTTGGACATGACCGAGTGACTGAACTGACCTGAACCTGGAGCTATGGGTGTGTCATTTAGCATATACTAATGTTTTACAGTGAAAGTATAATAATGATCAAGATCTATTGGAAGTCAAACCTTCTGTCATCTTGGGTCTAATCAGTCTCATCCTCAAATAGTTATATTATTCTTTTAAAGATTATGCCCTACCCCCTTCCCTCCTGTCTCTCAAGATTTCCTTCAATTCTGAGATTCTAGGATGATGTAGAAGATTGGATGTATAACACAGTTATCAGGCAATATCATATAATGTATTGTGCAAAAGTGCAGAAGAATTTGTGTGTGTGTGTGTACTTTGCTTTATCTGAGGGGAAAATTTCTTCTTTTATCTTCTTAGTTCTGGGGCTGGCCTAAGAATAAACTGACATAAGACAGATTAATAGAAGAAAAACATACACATTTATTTAATTTTTTTTTTTTACATTTATAGGAGTCTTCAGATAGAAAATAAAGACCTGAAAAAGCCACCAGTCCCCAAAGCTTATATGCCTTTTTCCACAATAAACAATCAGTTGTGGGGCTTGGTCCAGGGGCAGTAATTTGTGGGACAGTGACTAGAAATTAAATGAAATTAGTGGAAGATAAAAGTTATTAGGAAGTTTGTACAGGTCCAATTCAGCCATAACTCCCAGTCCAGTGATAAAAATGTTCTCTTCCTGATAAAGGAAGGCTCCTTTCTCATTGGAAATTTTGCAAACTGCTTTTAGGTAGAAATGGGGAGGTCCAACAGTCTTCATAGATCTGCTGTTTCTCAAGTACTTCAGCTCAAAATAATCAATATGCCAGAGTGGCATATTTGGGGCTGGATGTTCTGAATCCCTTCACCTGATAAAATTTTCAAATCAAGGAAAAGGAAATAACAATAAAAATCTTTTAAATTCTTACTATGAAATAATTTTGAATCCACAGATAGTGGTGCATATGTATGCTGATTGTTCATAACATTATGGTAATATGCACAGCAAACACACCACAATCCTTCAGTTAATAGCCGGATAAATAGATTGAGGCTTGTGCGTAATTTAGTCAGCAAATAAGCAATTTGATCAGCAAAGATTTTCAGACTGATCAGAAAATTGTGAAATCAATGAGATATGTAAAATTGTAATGAAAAGATGTACTTATCTGTTTGCATTGATCATTAATCCCAAAATACTTAAATTATGTTATAAGAGAATATATTCAGAAAAATCAAGGGACAAAACTAAACAGTAAAAAATTTTCCTGTTCTAAGCCAATCAATTAGAAGGTGTGATTTGATTTGCCAAACTCTTACAAATTAATGAAATGGAATAGTAAATGAACATCAAGTTTGGAAAGCACAGACAATGGAAAAATGCAGATAAATTTCCATATAATGTAAAATATACACACTAAAATATTTTCAAAGCATGTGCAATTTTTATGATGCTGACATTAAAAGTGGAATAATAAAAAATAATACAAATACAAATTGTATAATACAAAAACTATGATAAGGTTATTACACAGTTTTTGTTTTTCCTGGGAACTAATATTGAATTCAGAAGATGTGTAACAGTTTTTCAATTCCTGCCTTATATAAATATTTTTTGCTAGAATTGCTTTGTACTCTTCAGATTATTTTTGATATGTTGCACCTTCAGATTAGCTGTGCCAAGGGTACAGTTTTAAAAATAAAAGAAAATTACTTACAGGCCCAGACAGATATGTGGGCATTTTGGGTCAATGCCAACTGCAAAGTATATGGAGGTGTCTGCTCTGTGGGATGGAAGCTCAGACTCCAGGCTCCTGGAAAGGTCGAAGTGTGAATTAACTCATGTGGATGCAAACCCTTTGTCAACTTAAAACATCCTCAGCTTCCAAATGTAGGAAGCCAATCCCAAGTTTAGATTTTTGAAAACTTCTCTCTTAGAAAATACGTGATTTAGAAGGTTAAAACCTTGAGACTTCCCTGGTGGTCCAGTGGCCAGAACTCTGTATTCCCAGTGCAGGGTGCCTGGGTTTGATCAGGAAACTGGATCCTTCATGCCACAACTAAATCGTGGAGCAAACAAGTAAATAAATTAAATAAATAAAAATAAAAGAAGATTAAAATATGAAGGAGAAATAGTGTCCAGGAATTAGAGGTTAGGAAGAGCCTTACAGAAGCCCTGAGGGTTATTATACCATCCACAGAAACAAAGCAACAACATGAGCAGACTAAATGAACCTAATATCTGTGCCACATCAATAATGATGGATATTTACAGGGTTTCAAAGTCTCGATTTTATCAAGATTCAATGATTCACATTATTCCAGATAATGTGAGTCTTGAGTTTTGTTTTCTGCTCTGGGCATGAATGGTGGTGGCTTGTTTTAGCATCTTTGGCCCCTGATCCCAATCCTCAAGTTGCTTTGTCATAAAATAATTTTGAGAATTAAAAAATTTTAGTTTCTAGATTGTTCTTAGTTAACCTATTCAATATAGCCAAGTAGGCTATTTCTTCTGTCAGTCATTTCAGTTGCTCAGTTTTGTCCGAATCTTTGAGACCCCATGGCCTGTAGCACACCAGGCCTCCCTGTCCATCACCAGCTCCCAGAGCTTGCTCAAACTCATGTCCATCAGATCGGAGATACCATCAAGCCATCTCATCCTCTCTCATCCTCTTCTTCTCCCACATTCAATCTTTCCCAGCATCAGATTCTTTTCTAATCAGTCAGTTCTTCACAACAGGTGGCCAATCAGCATCAGTGCTTCCAATGAATATTCAGGACTGATTTCCTTTAGAATGAACTGATTTGATCCTCTTGCAATTCAAGAGACTCTGAAGAGTTTTCTCCAACACCACAGTTCAAAGCCACCAATTCACTGGCTCTCAGCTTTATTAATGGTCCAACTCTCACATCCTTATATAACTCCTGAAAAATCCATAGTTTTGACTAGATTGGACCTGTGTTGACAAAGTAATGTCTCTGCTTTTATTATGTTGTCTAGGATGGTCACAGCCTTTCTTCAAAAGAGCAAGGGACTTGTTACTTCAAGGCTGTAGTCACCATCTGCAGTGATTTTGGAACCCCAAAAACTAAAGTCTCTCACTGTTCCCATTGTTTCACCATCTATTTGCCATGAAATGATAGGACCAGATGCCATAATCTTCCTTTTTTGAATGTTGAGGTTTAAGCTATCTTTTTCAGTCTCCTCTTTCACTTTCATCAAGAAGCTCTTTGGTTCCTCTTTGCTTTCTGCCGTAAGAGTGGTGTCATCTGCATATCTGAGGTTTTTAATATTTTTCCTGGCAATTTTGATTCCAGCTTGTGCTTCATCCAGCCCAGCATTTCACATAATGTACTCTACATACAAGTTAAATAAGCAGGGTGACAATATACAGCCTTGATGCACTCCTTTCCCAATTTGGAACCAGTCTGTTATTCCGTGTCCAATTCTAACTGTTGCTTCTTGAACTCCCTACAGATTTCTCAGCAGACAGGTAAGGTGTCTGATATTCCCATTTCTTTCAGAATTTTCCACAGTTTATTGTGATCCACAAAAAGGCTTTGGCATAGTCAATAAAGCAGAAATTTTTCTGGAACTCTTGCTTTTTTTGATGATCCAGCGAATGTTGGCAATTTGATCTCTGGTTCCTCTGCCTTTTCTAAAACCAGCTTGAACATCTGGAAGTTCACAGTTCATGTATTGCTAAAGCTTGGTTTGGAGAATTTTGAGCATTATTTTGCTAGTGTGTGAGATGAGTGCAATTGTGCCTTGGTTTGAACATTCTTTGGCATTGCCTTTCTTTGGGATTGGAATGAAAACTGACCTTTTCCAGTCCTGTAGCCACTGCTGAGTTTTCCAAATTTCCTGGCATATTGAGTGCAGCACTTTAACAGCATCATCTTTTAGGACATGAAATAGCTCAGCTGGAATTTCATCACCTCCACTAGCTTTGTTTGTAGTGATGCTTCCTAAGGCCCACTTGACTTTGGACTCCAGGACATCTGGCTCTAGGTGAGTGATCACACCATCATGGTTATCTGGTCATTAAGATTTTTTGTATAGTTCTTCTGTGTATTCTTGCCACCTCTTCTTAATATCTTCTGCTTCTATTAGGTCCATACATTTTCTGTCTTTTCTTGTGTCTATCTTTTCATGAAATGTTCCCTTGGTGGGCATGGAATGCTAGTCTTTCCTATTCTATTGTTTTCCTCTATTTCTTTGCATTGATCACTGAGAAAGGCTTTCTTATCTCTCCTTGCTATTCTTTGGAACTCTGCATTCAAATAGGTATATCTTTCCTTTCTTCTTTGCCTTTAGCTTCTCTTCTTTTCTCAGCTATTTGTAAGGCCTCCTCAGACAACCATTTTGCATTTTTGCCTTTCTTTTTCTTGGGGATGGTCTTGATCACTGCCTCCTGTACAATGTCATGAACTTATATCCATAGTTCTTCAGGCACTCCATCTATCTAATCTAATCCCCTGAATCTGTTTGTCACTTTCACTGTATAATCACTGTAAGGGATTTGATATAGTTCATACCTGAATGGTCTAGTGGTTTTCCCTGCTTTCTTCAATTTCATTCTGAATTTGGCAATTGGGAATTCATAATCTGAGTGCCACGGTCAGCTCCTGGTCTCATTTTTGCTGGCTGTATAGAGCTTCTCCATCTTCGATTACAAAGCATATAATCAATCTGATGATGTCCCTGTGTAAACATGTATCTTGTGTTGTTGACAGAAGGTGTTTGCTATGACCAGTGCATTCTCTTGGCAAAACTCTGTTAGCCTTTGCTCTGCTTCATTTTATACTCCAATGCCAAACTTGCCTGTTACTCCAACTATCTCTTGACTTCCTACTTTTGCATTCCTGTCCCCTGTGATGAAAAGTACATGTTTTTTTGGTATTAGTTCTAGAAGGTCTTGTAGCTCATCATAGAACCATTCAACTTCAGCTTTTTCAGCTTTACTGGTTGGGTCATAGACTTGGATTACTGTGATATTGAAAGGTTTGTCTTAGAGATGAACAGAGATCATTCTGTTATTTTTGAGATTGTACCCAAGTACTGCATTTCAGACTCTTTTTTTGACTATGAGGGCTACTCCATTTTTTCTAAAGGATTCTTGCCCACAGTAGTAGATATAATGGTCATCTGAATTAAATTCGCCTATTCCAATCATTTTAATTCACTGATTCCTAAAATGTCGATGTTCACTCTTGCTGTCTCCTGTTTGACCGCATCCAATTTACCTTGATTCATTGACCTAATGTTCCAAGATCCTGTGCCATGTTGTTCTTTACAGCATTGGACTTTCCTTCCATCACAGGTCACATCCACAACTGGGGACTGTTTTCACTTTAACTCTGTCTCTTCATTCTTTCTGGAGTTAGTTTTCCACTCTTCTCCAGTAGCATATTGGGCATCTACCAACCTGGGGAGTTCATCTTTCAGTGTCCTATCTTTTTGCCTTTTCAAATAGTTAATGGGGTTCTCAAGGCAAGAATACTGAAGGGGTTTGCCATTCCCTTCACCAGTGGACCATGCTTTATCGGAACTCTCCACCATGACCTATCTGTCTTGGGTGGACCTACATGGCATGGTTCATAATATCATGAAGGCTGTGGTCCATGTCATCAGTTTGGTTAGTTTTCTGTGATTGTGATTTTAATTCTGTCTGCCCGCTGATGAATAAGGATAAGAGGCTTATGGAAGCTTCCTGATGGCAGAGACTGGGGGGGAAACTGGGTCTTGCTCTGATGGGTGGGGCCATGCTCAGTAAATCTTTAATCCCATTTTCTGTTGATTGGGAGGGGCTGTGTTCCCTCCCTGTTGTTTGGCCTGAGGCCAAGACTCCTGGACACTCAGGTAAGTCTGGCTCAGTCTCCCATTGGCCTCCAAGTCAAATTCCCTGGGATTTCTCAGTCCCTCTGCCAGATTCCAGGATTGGAAAATCTGTTGTGGGTCCTAGATATTTCTGTTTCTTAATCCTCTATAAATCCTATGGTGATCTAGTCTTAAACTCTCCTCTTATAGCTTCACACTGATTATTTCACTGCACTCTCAGTTGTTTCCCTCAGGACACCATCCAAATACTGCCCAGAGGCCTGGAATTTCTTCTACCTCTTAAGTTGCCTTTCTTTTTACTAACATGCATTCTCTTCAACTCAGTTTTCAATTCTCAAAGGCCTTTTCCCTGAACTAAAAAGCCTCTGGATGAGAATAAAAGAGGATAGTGAAAAAGTTGGCTTAAAGCTCAACATTCAGAAAACTAAGATCATGACATCTGGTCCCATCACTTCATGGGAAATAGATGAAGAAACAGTGGAAACAGTGTCAGACTTTATATTTGGGGGCTCCAAGGTCACTGCAGATGGTGGTTATGACCAACCTAGACAGCATATTGAAAGGCAGAGACATTACTTTACCAACAAAGGTCCGTCTTGTCAAGGCTATAGTTTTTCCAGTGGTCATGTATGGATGTGAGAGTTGGATGGTGAAGAAAGCTGAGCGCCAAAGAATTGATGCTTTTGAACTGTGGTGTTGGCGAAGACTCTTGAGAGTCCTTTGGACTGCAAGAAGATCCAACCAGTCCATCCTAAAGGAGATCAGTCCTGAATAGTCATTGGAAGGACTGATGTTGAAGCTGAAACCCCAGTACTTTGGCCACATCATTCGAAGAGCTGACTCATTGGAAAAGACCCTGATGCTGGGAAACATTGAGGGCAGGAGAATAAGGGGACAACAGAGGATGAGGTGGCTGAATGGCATCACTGACTCTATGGACATGAGTTTGGGTAGACTCGAGGAGTTGGTGATGGACAGGGAGGCCTGGCATGCTGCAATTCATGGGGTTGCAAAGAGTCGGACACGACTGAGCGACTGAACTGAACTGAGCTGAGCTGAACTGAAACAGGAGTACTTTTCAGTTTGCAATGGCTAGTACTAAAATAGTCAGGTTTCAGGAAACAGAGTTGAGAAATAAAGCTGTACATAGGATGTCTCAGGTAGGAGAAGCGGTACCCATCAATAAGAAAACAGCCCACGTTTACTGTGAAACGCAAACAATTGAGGTTTCAGGGACTGCGGGGCAGATGTGTAAGAAGTGTGCTGCAGACACCGCACTCACTGAATGCAGAGCCTGAAGGATGACATGGAGGGAAATGCTAGGGCCACTTGTCAGGAGGTCCCTGATTGCTGCAATACCTCAGTGGACCAGGATGCAGTAAATCCCTAAATTCACTGTTTAGGAATTAACTGCTCGAATCCCTAATTTTCAACGCCTCTCTAGAGCTCTAAAATGTGTGCAGGGTGCCCAGGGCTTCCTAGGTGGCGCTAGTGGTAAAGGAATTCGCCTGCCAATGCAGGAGACAGGAGAGACACAGGTTTGATCCCTGGCTTGGGAAGATCCCCTGAAGTAGTTCCAGTCTTCTTGCTTGGAAAATTCCAAGGACAGAGGAGCCTGGTGGGCTACAGTCCATGGGACCCCAAAGATTTGGACGTGACTGAGCACAAGACTT
Source organism: Antilocapra americana (assembly GCA_007570785.1). Lineage (NCBI taxonomy): Eukaryota > Metazoa > Chordata > Mammalia > Artiodactyla > Antilocapridae > Antilocapra > Antilocapra americana. The sequence continues at coordinate 45,545,814 of ML660197.1, read as the reverse complement.
TAAGTATTTAGTACTTCATTTAAAGGCCTTCTAAAAGAGCCAAGGTTAGCATTTCATTCTTGTTTTTTTCTTTTTTAATAATAAATTAAACATGAACACTGGCCTAGAAATGAACTGTTTCTGGCTTATCATCTTATTGGCCAAATGCTTTGATTTCTTAGTTACCAGATGTTTCTAGATGTGCTAACTGAAGATTTGAAGTCCAAGGAGACAGGAGAATGGCAATGTATTGTTTTTGACTGAAAATTTCTTCTTTTCTTTTTTGGAGAGGACAACCAGTTGTTAAAACATCATTTCCCCAAGGATGAAAAACTAATACTATTATACATTGTGTTGTTTAGTCACTCAGTTGTATCTGATTCTTTGCCAACCTATGGACTGTGGCCCACCTATCTGCTCTGGCCATGGGATTTCCCGGGCAAGCATACTGGAGTGGGTTGCTATTTCCTTCTCCAGGGTGACAATCTGGTTGGTATACAAATAGAACCAAAACTTGGAGCTGCTGTAATGAGTCAGTTTCCAGACTCTTCTCAAGGTAAAATAACATCCTTCCAAAATGGGTTCTTCGTGAGTTTTGTAAAGCTGTGAGGTGGGGTGCTCCATTTTATAAAACATGACTCTAGGTTTGTAACCATACTCATCACATTAAAAAGAGGAAAAGGTTAAAAAAAAAAAAAAAAACCTGAAAAGACAAATCAAAACTACCTTCCAAAGCAAACTGCTGGTGCCAGGATTTTGCCAGAGCTTCCTTAGTTGGCTGCAATCATTCAAGGAAAGTATAGCCTCTTCCCCCATTCTCATCTCTTCGAAGAAGCCAATTGAAGCATAAGAATTAGCACCGATCTTCTCCTTATAGGACCCAAAAGACAGTATGGAGCTGTGTAACACAGTGATGGAAATAGGGTGGAACTCTTGTTTCTGTTTTTCAGAAGCTAATCTGAGAGTTGTCATGGTAACTCACCAGGATATAAGACTATTGTCAGCTTCAGGGTACAATTTTGGGCTATATTCTTAAAAGAGGACATGAAGTGTTTACATTAAAAGAGTCAGAAAAAAGTCTTTTAGAAGTGGATCAAAACTGATTTCAGATTTTAGATTGGACTTTTAAGACAGTAGTTACCTTGGGAGAAAACAACATAAATATGTCAACTGGTAAATCTTGCTAAATCTTTGGTGGGGTGGGAGGAGGGTAGCAGAGGGGAAGAGAGGATTCACATGAGGGTAATAGGACATAAAAGAAAGAATATGAAAGTCAAAACCTTCTGGGGGCACTTGGTAATTTAAATATGCATGTTCTCATAAGAATTGAAGATATAAAGAGGAATTGTGTTCTGCTTTTACCTTCTCTGTTGTCATCCTTGTGTCATATGTGTGTGTGTGTGTTCAGTTGCTAAGTCGTATCTGACTCTTTGTGACCCCATGGACTGCAGCATGCCAGGCTTCCCTGTCCTTCACTGTCTCCAGGAATTTACTCAAATTCATGTTCATTGAGTCAGTGATGCTATCAAACCATCTCACCCTCTGCCGTCCCCTTCTCCTGCCCTCAATCTTTCCCAGCATCAGGTCTTTTCCAATGAGTCAGTTCTTTGCATCAAGTGGCTAAAGTATTGGAGCTTCATCTTCAGCAGCAGTCCTTCCAATGAACATTCAGGGTGGATTTCCATTAGGATTAACTGGTTTGATCTTCTTGCAGCCCAAAGGATTCTCAAGAATCTTCTCCAGCACCACAATTTGAAAGCATTACTGTGATGTTGAGTGGTTTATCTTAGAAATGAACCGAGATCATTCGGTAGTTTTCGAGATTGCACCTAATACTCCAGTGCATTTTGGACTCTTTTGTTGTGCTATGAGGGCTACTCCATTTCTTCTAAGGAATTCTTGACCACAAGAGAAGGTATAATGATCATCTGAATTAAATTCGCCCATTCCTTTCCATTTTAGTTCACTGACTCCTAAAATGTCGATGTTCACTCTTGCCATCTCCTATTTGACCATATCCAATTTACCTTGATTCATAGACCTAACATTCCAAGTTCCTATGCAATACTGTTCTTTACAGCATGGGACTTGACTTTCACCAGCAGACACATTCACACTTGAGCATCGTTTCTGCTTTGGCCCAGCCACTTAATTCTTTCTAAAGCTATTAGTAATCACCCTCTGCTCTTCCCCAGAAGTATATTGGACACCTTCCAACCTAGGGAGCTCATCTTCCAGTGTCATATCTTTTTGCCTTTTCATACTGTTCGTGTTCATAGGATTCTCGAGCTAAGAATACTGGAGTAATTTGCCATTCCCTCCTCCAGTGGACCATGTTTTGTCAGAACACTCCACTATGATTTGTCTTTTTTGGATAGCCCTGCAGGGCATGGCTCATAGCTCATTGAGTTAGCAAGCTCCTTCACCACAACAAGGCGGTGGTCCATATAGGGGTTTGTCACTTATGGAAGACTCCATTTCAGTGGATTTCATATTGCTATTTTTCTATATTCTTTTCATTCTGAAACATTGTTTATATATTAATAACTTTATTCAGCTTTTCCCCTTTTCACAGAAAATCATAAATGAAACAAGTTCATATTGCAGCACTGTACTTTTATAACAATTATTCCTGGTGAAACTGTTTAACTATATGGAATTCTGAGACCAATTTTTTTTTTTTTTTAGTCTCAGTTCAGTTCAGTCACTCAGTCGTGTCCAACTCTTTGTGACCCCATGGACTACAGCACTCCAGGCTTCCCTGTCCATCACCAACTCCCAGAGCCTACTCAAACTTGCGTCCATTGTGTTGGTAATGCTACCTGACCATCTCATCCTCTGTCATCCCCTTCTCATCCTGCCTTCAATCTTTTGCAGCATCAGCGTCTTTTCAAACGAGTCAGTTCTTCACATCAGGTGGCCAAAGTATTGGCATTCCAGCTTCAGCATCAGTCCTTCCAATAAATATTCAGGACTGATTTTCTTGAGGATTGACTGGCTGGATCTCCTTGCAGTTCCAAGGACTCTCAAAGTCTTCTCCAACACCACAGTTCTAAAACATCAATTCTTTGGCACTCAGCTTTCTTTGTAGTCCAACTCTCATATCCACACATGACTACTGGAAAAACCATAGCTTTGACTAGACAGACCTTTGTTGGTAAAGTAATGTCTCTGCTTTTTAATATGCTTCCTAGGTTGGTCATAGCTTTTCTTCCAAGGAGCAAGTGTCTTTTAATTTCATGGCTACAGTCACCATCTGCAATGATTTTGGAGCTCCCCCAAAATAAAATCTCTCACTGTTTCCATTGTTTCCCCATCTATTTGCCATTAAATAATGGGACTTTTTTATTAATATAGTAGTGCTAAAACCTGCCTCTTTGGTTTCTCAGATTCAACTACCATATCCTTGGAAGAACAGGGCTTTGTGTAAACAGACATTGCCTGTTAGCTTTACTGGAGCATTAGCTTTACTTTTTTAAAAAAATGAGGGCAAAAACAGATTATGAATAGAATGCCAAATTCACAACAACATTTAAGACAAAAGACAGAACTAGGAAAAAATTTCCTTTTTGAGGTTGGACAGCTTCACACAACCTGTACCTCCCAGACCTCCCCTGTGATTCTCACTATTAGTACTTCTGGGAAAACTTTGAGAAGCCACCATTCAAGCAGTCAGTCTTTTGAGGATTCCTGAGGACAAATCTAAGCAGTGCAATGTGCCAGTACCCCAAAATTACTATTTAATTATTTACATCTGGTTTGGGGCCTTCTGGTTTGTCTTTTTATAGCAGTTCCAAAGAAGAGGGTGGCTTGGTGTGATTTTTAAGCCAAAGGTCAACAAGCTACTCCCCAAATGCTGAATCAGGTCCACCACCTGTTTTTCTACAGTCTACAGGCTCAGAATGATTTTTACATTTTTCCATGGTTAAAAAAATTAAAAGAATATTTTATGACATGTGAACATTATATGAAATTCAAATTTCAGGCTTACAATTTTTTTGGAACACAGCCACATTCCTTCATTTATGCATTGTCTGGGGCTGCTTTCTTGCCATAAAAGCAAAGTTGAATATGTGCCACAGAGACCATATGGCCTCAAAGCCTACAATATTCACTATGGGTCCTTTCAGAAAATCTTAGCCAACCTCTAATTCAAGTCATGATCTTTGCCACTGCCAAGTTGCAACCTGGCTTATTTAAATATAAAACATCAAGCAAATTATATTAATATACTCCACTAATGAGAGTTGTTCTGATAAGAGTTGCTTATCCTGCTATTGAAGCCTAAAAGTACAAAAACCAGATTTCTGAATGGTAGTCAAGAAGAAAAGCTACACAAAGAGAAAACAAGAGATATTGTGACACTTCTAAATGATCTCTTCCAAAGGAAATGAAAAACTTTTCAATGCTATTTGCTGAGGTTTCCTTTTTCATTTCATACCAGAAACCAAAATGCCCTAGTTTCAATCCCATGGAAACTATAGAGACACTCCCACTTGATCAGCAATTTTCTTTCTGAGGAATTAATGGTCAGTGTGCACAAGTTCAAACTCTGACCTTATTGTCAAACTGTCTGAGACTGAATGTGCTGGGAAAATGACAAAAGGAAGGAAGCAATTAGATATATGTCTTCTGAGACTTCATCTTTGATTAGCTGAAGAAGCCATAAGAAAAGCTTTCTGGGCAGATAACCAGCTTGAAGAAAGGTATTCTTTTGAATTAAAAAATCTAGTTTTGATTCTATTTTAGCCAAGTCTCTTGTCTAACTCTAAAGTCTGGAGACTGTAGTACTTTTACATGGGTCCTAGCCAATCTTTTAAAAAAATGAAGAATTGAATACATAATAGTATCATTTGCCTTATTGGAATGCTTCTCAATTTTCCTGCCAATGCACTTTGGCTGATGTTCATGTGGGGTGTGCTCAAGATGATACATAATCCCAGGATCTAACACATGCAGACCCTCTTTTTACATTCATGCTTGTAGAATACAAGAAAATATATGAAAAGTTATCAATCCCCTCATGTATATATTAAATAAATCTCAGAACATTTACTGCAATTTTAGGACTTGTGAACAACAGATTAGTTGAGACACATCTCAGACAAATCAGTCACAACACCTCAGTGGAATTGAAACCAATTGGCATCACTTCAGGGGCTCCAAAGAGCATCAGTATTGTAGTCCTCTATGTCTCAGCACAATACGTTGCCAACAAAGTCCATCTAGTCAAAGTTATGGTTTTTCCACTCGTCATGTATGGACGTGAGAGTTGGACCATAAAGAAGGCTGAGCGCCGAAGAACTGATGCTTTTGAACTGTGATGTTGGAGAAGACTCTTGAGAGTCCCTTGGAATGCAAGGAGATCAAGCCAGTTGATCCTAAAGGAAATCAATCCTGAGTATTCATTGGAAAGACTGATGCTGAAGCTGAAGCTCCAATACTTTGGCTACCTGTTTGGGAGAATCAACTCATTAGAAAAGACCATGATGCTTGGAAAGATTGAAGACAGCAGGAGAAGGGGATGACAGAAGATGAGATGGTTGGATGGCATCACCAACTCAATGGACATAAGTTTGAACAAGCTCTGGGAGTTGGTGAAGGACAGGAAAGCCTGGCATGCTGCAGTCCATGGAGTTGTAAAGTGTCAGACATGACTGAGCAACAACAGTAATAATGTCTCAGCACAGAAAAGAATTTAGTTGAGAGGCAAAGTGATAAGAAGTGATTTATTAGGACACTTTTGAGCCTTACAAGCCAGCAGATGAGGGAGGCCATACCCCCAAGAACTTACTGGGCTACAGTTTTACAATCAAAAGAAAAGTGGGTAGGGGGAGAAGAACTTCTTTGACTTTCGTGAATAGACATCATGTTTCATCATTAGCTCCCCTTCCAGGTTGGGCAGGGGAGTTTTCTTGTCCCTACATAGTCAAGGTAGGTCCACAAATTATTGTTTCTTCTGTGTCCAGAGAGCATGTCCTAGGGATCATTAACTTTCTGAGCTCACTGGGCAGGATGCAAGGCTCATGCTACCGTTTGTTTGACTGTTTGGGGTCATGTCTCATGCTTCTATCGCACGGTTTTGTTGTTAAGCAAGCCTGCTTGTTTTTGTAGTTAAGCAAGCCTGCTTTCTTGAGTAATCATTGACTTACAGGGGTCTCCCATACTTTTTCTATTTATAATTGGGATTAACTATATTAACTATTTATAAACAGGATTAGCTATCTAATTACCTACTTAATCTCTTTGCTCTGCCCCTATCAGAATGAAAACTATGTTTAGGCAATATACCCAAAACATTTGACGCCTTGGACCTTTAGCCTCAGAGAGCATTCTCAAGGCAGCAGTGGAGCTGGGCTCAGCGTCAGTGTCATGGTACTTGTGTGAGATGAGGCTCCAGGAAGTCGAGCTTGAACAGTCTAGTTGAGCCCATACTTGATTTCACCGCTGGCACGCTTCGCCTCTCCAACTCATTGCCCATCAATGCAGTGGGCTATTCAGTCCCATTGGACTCAAAACAAATGAGGAATCAGCCTTCATCTCCATACCATCTCCCACAAGCTCTCAAGGGTTCTCAAAATCCTCACAAACTGTTGGAAAAAAGGCTTGGTGACATCAGGATTATTTATTTCTGTGCCTGCTGTGCAGTATTTCAAGCATGTGGTTATTTTCATTAGACATAAAGGACACTATTCAAGGTCATAGCATCTCAGAATCGTTTGCTCTGAAGTATTTAGGACAGCAGGTACATCAGGAATGAGCAGCCCCCAAAATGACTGGGTGTGAAAAAAAATCATTTGACACATAGTCCCTTTCTTTAATGCGTTTAAGAAATAGAGAGGAAAGTTCTGCTACAGTGGATTTAGGTTAAAAGGATTCTTACTTTTAAGGAGAAAATGAAATGTGCTCAATCAATACACTGGCTTTAGATGTCCTCTGTTTTGGGCTTCATCAGATGTGAGTAGCAGGATGGATCCGGCAGATCAGCAAGGGAGTGCCAGGCAGCAGTAATATGGCAGGATGCATTGGGATAATTGTGAATCTGAGGGGAATTTTCAAGAGTTGCAGGTCTAACTGCCAAAAGCAGGGACACAACACTGGTCCTGAAGTAGAAGAAACAAATCTTTTGAATATGAATATAGTAGCTGCAGTGTGTTCTGCAGAAACAAGATGTCTGCTCTGAATATAAGGCTTATTATATTAAAGCCCAAGATTTAGTTAATATCAGATCTCTAGATAATATATTCATACCATATATGTACAACCTAATTTCTGGAAATGGCCTACACTACTTGGCAGCCACAAACTCAACCCTAAGGCTGCCCACAGAGTCCTGCCCATCTGGTTAAACTTTTATACTTATGCCCCCTTTTTAGAGTCAAACAGTCCTTACTTTCTGACTTTGAACAATATCCTTTCTGTTTATTTTTTTTAACTGTCTTAAATAATTTTTATCAAAGTAATTTTTCTCATTTTTTCATTTTTTGTTTTCTTTCCCCATATTACTTGGTAATTATATTACTTCAATTTAAAAGATGAATATGCTGATGCTTTTAAATATCCTCTTTCAAAAGAAAAGAGAGATTTTATAGATTTCCCTAGGGTAAAAATCAATTTAGCAACATGTTGGCAAAAAGAAAAAAAAGCATGTACCATTGATTATATTGTATTTTTCAAGTCATATTTTCTTTTTGTTTTCAACTTTATTAAAGTACAAACTACATACAATGAAGTCCAATAATTTTGATTAATGTATGAAGCCTTGTAACCACTACAGAAATCAACATACAGAACACTTTCATTACTCCCAAAGACTTCCTTCCTGGCCCTCTGAAGTAAATTTCTGAGATTTCTGGATTTGAATTGTAACTACTTTGTAACTGCAAAACCTATAAACTAGAGTTATAATTGTGTAGTCTCCAAAAGTGGTAGGAGAGCTATATTTCTCTTAATGAATCTAAATTAATCTACATAAAATTTGTGCATCATTAATGTCCAGCTCTGCTTTCTGTTACTTCAGTTCTCTAAGAGACTAATACCTTTTTCTTCTTTTTTTATTTTAACTCCCTGCGAGGAAACCTTGATAGAAAATCAGGTCTGGCCAGTTTTGTTAGTTCTTGCCTTAAGTATAAGTGCTATCTTTAAAATCATAGAGTCCTGCTTGCTAGTCTGAGGTACTACTAATTAGGCCAAAACATGTCTTAGCCTGAGAATTTATCTGCATAATTTTAAGTTTTAATATGCAAGAAACCTAGCCAAGAGAATACTGTGTGTAGATTTTTTCCCCCTTTGGTTATAACTCTTGAAAGTAATTTAACACAATTCTTTGTAAAAACTTTCCTCTACCTCCCTGAAACGTTTTACTTAGACACTGCTGTAAGTGTACAGACATTAACCTAACATTCTCTTATCTTTAGCTCATGGTCTCCTACAATTTTCCCCTCTCTGCTGCTGCTGCTGCTGTTGCTAATTTGCTTCAGTCGTGTCCAACTCTGTGCAACCCCATAGACGGCAGCCCACCAGGCTCCTCTGTCCATGGGATTCTCTAGGCAAGAACACTGGAGTGGGTTGCCATTTCCTTCTCCATTCCCCTCAGTGTTTCTTCTTTATTACTTCCACAGATCACTACAACCCAGGTGGGATTCTTTGTGGCTTGTTTTATAGATAATCAGGGAGAGTGATTCTGCTTTGGAATGAAGGAAAATTATTCCAAATCCAAAAACTGCTCTGTTTTGAGAGCCTGAGCAGGATGCCACCTGTCATCTCTCTGGGGACTGGCACTGACTCACTGAGGCCGGTTGTGGGGACAGTTACTGGAAGAAGTGGGTTTTGTGGGGACTTGAGCAACAGGGGCCCCAGCTAACATTCCCCCAGGCTGCTACAGCACCAAGGGCTCCAGCTAGGAAGCCAGTGAGGACCCTGATCCCTCTGATGTCAAGAGGAAGAAATGCATTCTTCCCCTGATAAGTGGGTCATAAATCATGGTGCAAGTCTACAGTCATATGGGTCCTCTATGTCACCTATACTTAGAAATTCAGTTGGGATATTCTGGGATGGTACCTTGAGTCCCTAGTGCCAGCCTGCTTTTGAAGAACCTTTCACTTCTGAGTGTGCTTTCATTTTGAGGCTGCACAGAACCACTAACATGTTCTGCCTTGAAGTTGAAAAGTCATTCCTTCCTAAAAGGCAGGTCGACGCAGTCTGTGCAGGGCACTCTGCTGGACTAGCATCCTCAGGTGGTAACAGCTTGTGCACGTGTGTATGTGATTGCTTTGTAGCTACATCTGTGACCACAACCCTAGGGTCATTTTTGTCAGGAAATAATCTGTCCTGGATGTCTCTTGAGATCACCTCTAAATTATGATAGCAGATATAGGGAAGTTATAGGTCTGGCAATTATCACAAGCACAATAAAGAAAGGCCATAAGCTGTGGAAACCATGTCTGCTCTTTCTTTGGCCTGTTAGCTTAAATTTCCCTTCCTTAGAGAGGTCTTTCTTTGTTAACACATCTAAAGTAGAGTCCCATGTCTTTTCTTCTTACAAGTGACAATGACTGGATTTGTGTGTTTGTCTTAAGAATGTTTTCAACTATCTCTGTGAGGTATTCACAATCTCTAAACACAAAGCCACTACTTGATACAGAGTTGGCATTTAATAAATAGTACTTGAATGAATGAATGTCTTTGGCAGCCTCTGCCAGTGGCAAGGAGGAGAAGCATGCTGCTGCTGCTAAGTTGCTTCAGTCATGTCCGACTCTGTGCGACCCCATAGATGGCAGCCCACCAGGCTCCCCCGTCCCTGGGATTCTCCAGGCAAGAACACTGGAGTGGGTTGCCATTTCCTTCTCCAATGCATGAAAGTGAAAAGAAAGTGAAGTCGCTCATTTGTGTCCTACTCTTAGCGATCCCATGGACAGCAGCCTACCAGGCTCCTCCATCCATGGAATTTTCCAGGCATAGTACTGGAGTGGGGTGCCAGTGCCTTCTCCATGAGAAGTGTGAAGGCGATCTAAAATAACAAGAGGACAGAGAGTGAACAACAGCTGAACTGTATCAGAGGGATGAATCTGTTTGATATCCTGGACTTCAGGGCTTTCCTTGACTCTGCCACTTTTTATAGACATGAGATGCTAAGCAGTTGATGTTCCAATGTTTGTTTTTAGCTGACATCCACTGCGAATGCCAGGCATTTAAGTGCTTTATTTACATATATTATGTCATCTGACCTGCACAACAAGTACCCAACAAGTATGTAGAAGATATAATTAATTCATTTTACATATAAGGAAACTGAGACTTGAATGTTGGGAAGGAGGTGGTGGCCACATGACTAACATAATAAATGACCTGAGTCAAACTCAGGTCTTTGTCGTTTAGTCAGTAAGTCGTGTCTGACTCCCAGGTTCCTCTGTCCATGGGATTTTCCGGGCAAGAATACTGGAGCAGGTTGCCATTTCCTTCTCTAAGGATATTCCTCACCCAGGGATCAAACCCATGTCTCTTGCATTGGCAGGTGGATTCTTTACCAATGAGTCATCAGGGAAGTCTGAACCCAGGTCTATATGATCCCAATTATCACACTCTTAAACATTATTAATTGTGCCTTTATCTTGAACACAGTGAGATGGAGCAAGAGATGCAAAATGCAAGCTGCTATTACAAGATCATTTAGTCTGGGTCTAATGACCCAGTCAACATTTGGTCTTTCCGGACAGTGGAGGATTTCTGGTTCTGCCTATGTCCTAATCTAACAAAATTACTGCCTCCCCAGCCATTATCTTATTTTGCTTCCTTGTTGGTATTTACTCTTCACACTATGGGGAGAGCTATCTACCACATGGCATCCACACCCTGGGGCCAGATCAAGGTTTTGTCACCCTCAGCAAGGCACAAGGGGTATGGTTATACAGTTTAACAACAAACAATCTTCAGTGTCTAGCCAGATGATTTTTCCTAAAATTTTAATGATCCCTTAAAATTACCACCACCTTCTTTGCCTTTCAGTTTTGAAACCACTGTTATGGCGGCCCAGGGCCCTTGGCAGCCTGGAAATGTCAGCCACTTCCGTAGTGGCACAGGCAATTCCTCCTTGAGCCTATTATCAGAGAAGTTCACTAAATTTTCTCTTTAAAAATTATCAAAAAGTTTTTCATAACCAATTTCATACATATCTATGCTTCATATTTACTTGCTAGGTAGAACATTATGATAATTAAGATATATATAACTTTTCAATATATGCAAATGACACTGTAACCTTTAAAATTCATTATTTAAACATGTGTGAAGGCCTAGGTGACAGGGAAGAAATAAAGGTAAACCAATCAACTCCAAGAGGTTAAAATCTAATTGTGATTATTCATGACAAAACCCAGATACAAGGGAATATTTTGACTTTCTGTTTCAAATCGTAATACGTTGCCTCCCTTCATAAGCCAGTCAGACACAGGGACCTCCTACCCACAGGATATTTGATTTAGTCCTGTGTCCTTGAGATGGTTTGGTAACTTATCTTCACACGAGAAAACACAGGCACAAAGCAGGGGCCAGAGGAGCACTGCAGAGTAGTTCATTCACCTTCTCTGTCTCTGTCTCTCTGGACCCAGCAAATGAGGAAATTCAGGCCACTCATTCTGATTTTACAGATCTGAATGTGGAGTAACTTGGAAACATAGAATCCAATGATTCACCAAATTTTTTATGATTATGCATACTACAAAGATATGACTAAAGATGAACTCAAGTTTAAGCTGCATTTTAATTAGTAAATTTTTTGTGACCTTGTACTTAATATTTTTTGTGGGTTTTTTTTGTTGTTGTTTGTTTTTGGCCTCGTTGTGTGATTTTTGGGATTAGTTCCCAGCCCGCAGAAGTGAAAGCACAGAGCTCTAACCATTGGACTGCCAGGTAATTCCTGGGTTTCATATATTTAAATCCTCTTGGTTATTATCCAGGCTAGGCAGAAAGTATCTAAAATCACAAAAACACTTCTGTCTGCACCTTGAGGCCTACACCACCAAACATTAAGAGTGGCTCATCTTTTAGAAAGAAACAGGGAAAAAAAAATGGTTATTTTCAGGAAAAAATACTGAAATTTCTTACACTGCAATTTGAGCCAACCATGCTTCTCTTCTTTAGGTTATTTTCGGTCACTATGCAGTCACTGTGTAGAGTCAAGAGGAAGATGTCACCTGAGATAAATGTTTTCTATGTGATCCTAGGCAAGGCCAAGCCATTTATTTCAGTTCAGCAAAAATTTATGATAAGCCTATGACCAGATATTGGCAATCTGAGCACTGGTTCCTCTGTTTTAGAAAAGGCAGAGGAACCAGAGATCAAACTGCCAATATCCAATGGATCAATGTAAAAGCAAGAGAGTTCCAGAAACATCTATTTCTGCTTTTTTGACTATGCCAAAGCCCTTGACTGTGTGGATCTCAATAAACTGTGGAAAATTCTGAAAGAGATGGGAATGCCAAACCACCTGATCTGCCCTTGAGAAACCTGTATGCAGGTCAGGAAGCAACAGTTAGAACTCAACAGGGAGCAACAGACTGGTTCCAAATAGGAAAAGGACAATATACATCAAGGCTGTATATTGCCACTCTGCTTATTTAACTTATATGCAGAGTACATCATGAGAAATTCTGGGCTGAAGGAAGCACAAACTGGAATCAATATTGCTGGGAGAAATATCAGTAACCTCAGATATGCAGATGGCACCACTATTATGGCAGAAAGTGAAAGAACTAAAGAGCCTCTTGATGAAGTGAAAGAGGAGAGTGAAAAAGTTGTCTTAAAGCTCAACATTCAGAAAACTAAGATCATGGCATCCGGTCCCATCACTTCATGGCAAAGAGATGGGGAAACAGTGGCTGACTTTATATTTCTGGTCTCCAAAATCACTGCAGATGGTGATTGCAGCCATGAAATTAAAAGACGCTTACTCCTTGGAAGGAACATTATGACCAGCCTAGATAGCATATTGAAAAGCAGAGACATTACTTTGTCAACAAAGGTCTATCTAGTCAAGGCTATGGTTTTTCCAGTGGTCATGTATGGATGTGAGAGTTGGACTATAAAGGAAGCTGGGTGCTGAATAATTGATGCTTTTGAACTGTGGTGTTGGAGAAGACTCTTGAGAGTCCCTTGGACTGCAAGGAGATCCAACCAGTCCATCCTAAAGGAGATCAGTCCTGGGTGTTCATTGGAAGGACTGATGTTAAAGCTGAAACTCCAGTACTTTGGCCACCTAATGTGAAGAGCTGACTCACTGGAAAAAACCTGATGCTGGGAAGGATTGGGGGCAGGAGAAGAAGGGGACGACAGAGGATGAGATGGCTGGATGGCATCATCGACTCGATGGCCATGGGTTTGGGTGGACTCCAGGAGTTGGTGATGGACAGGGAGGCCTGGCGTGCTGCGATTCATGAGGTCACAAAGAGTCGGACACGACTGGGCAACTGAACTGAACTAGGACCAGGCTAGGTGCTGTAGGCAGAGAATTACAGAGTGTACTAGACACTTAACGGGGAGCTGAGACAATATAGAAATGACTATGTTATAGACTAGATCAGTTCTTTAAATGAAAGAGGAAGACTTCCCTGTTGGTCCAGTGGTTAAGAATCCAAGTGCAGGAGGATCTCACATGCCACAGATCAACTAAGCCTGTGCGCCACAACTTCTCAGCCTGTGCTCTAGAGCCTGAGAACCATAACAGCTGAGCCCACTTCTAAAAGCCAGGACTTCTAAAGTCTGTGGATGTAGAGCCCATGCTCCGCAACAAGAGAAGCCATTATAATGAGAAGCCTGCGCGCTGCACCGCAGCTGGAGAATAGGCCCTTCTCAGTGAAACTAGAGAAAGCTCTCACACAGCAACGAAGACCCAGTGCAGCTAAAAATTTAAATAAACAAATAATAAATAAATAGATAAATAAATGAGAGTGGATATTGCAGTTGGTGATGGGGCAGTGGGAGGAGAGTATGATGGAGTTGGTGATAGAAGGCAGTTATGATACCATTTCAATTAAGAATTCCTCCAGGGGACTTCCCTGGTGGTCTAAGTGGCTAAGACTCTGAGCTCCCAATGTAGGGTGCCCTGGTTTAATCCCTGGTTGGGGAACAAGATCCCACATGCTGCAACTAAGACCCGATGCAGCCAAATAAATAAGTAAATAAATTCCTCTAGACCATGACTTCCTTGAAGGCAGCACACAGGACTGTATCAAGGGCACTGTTTTTTGTTTAAGGCATTGCTTCTCTCCCACTCATGCTTTCTCCTTTCAGATTCTGCTTTCCTTCACAGAAAGATTAATGAAAAGGAACATTTTCTTTTCAAATGCCAAATGTATTATTTGGTTAGGGGCCAGTATGGTAGACAAACTATTCACAAAATACAATTGAGGTAAGGGCGTAGTTCATGTTATGAGAAAGGATACAAATCTTTTGAGATTTCAAAGGATCACTCACAGAAATAAAAAAGGAAGGGGAGCAAGTAAAGCAGAAAAGCTAGCACATGTGTGCTGCCAGTTTAGTTTAGTCATGGTGTTAGAAAGGATCCATCCAAAAGACCTTGTTTTATTTATTTAATCAAGTAATGACACTCTTTCTGAAACCTTTGGATGCAAGCACCGAAGTAAAGGTATTCATGAAGTCAGACTTGTATTTGCCAGAAAATAGTAAGGAACGCCAATTTAATCTCTGCTACCTGAGTGAGTCCTAAGGGGAAGATGAGCTCATGAATGCATACATAGATCATTACAAAGCTGAATTAAAATATATTAAATATGGAAGTCGGATATGAACCCCTAAGGGCTATACAACGTAAAAAGAATAGTTGAAGAACAACCTGAAGCTTTAAAAGCAGGGAACCTAGATCCTCGCTGGCTGGGAAAACAGTTACTACTCACTCTTTAAGGAAACATATTTAAAGTTGGGATTTGAAAGCCCTAGCTCTCCAACTGATCTAAATGAATGTAAATTTGGGGGGAGGGCCTTTCCTTATCCTTCCTTTTGTGGTCTCCACAGCCTCTGGACCCGACAGGACCCTATAACTCTTATCTGAATTGGATGGAGCTAAAATAGACTTAAACATCTTAAATCATCCACTGAAATCTTCTTAAAAGGGTAAGTTTCATTTATTTTCCAATTTTTAAAAAATTATATACTTACTTAACAAAGTATATACATAAGCTAAAATGTTGAATATTTATTTTAGTATTTTATTTTGGGGTGACACTGTCTTGAGCATGCCCACTTTGCCACCCTACATGTACCAGAAGTGTCACATTCAGGGAGTGTGCTGTGCTAGAAAACTTTGACATATTAATGAATTGCCATCACTAGGGGACTCAGTGGGAACCAAAAGTTTAAAGACTTGAAAATAGAATGAAGTGGCCTCCAGTCAAAGTGAAGAAATATATAAATTCATACAAAAGAATAGGGGAAAATGTGAATTAAAATTAAGACAATGCTGAGACTATGGAAAGCATTAAAAATTTAGGAATAGAAAGGAGATTTATGTGCCAAGACAGATTAAGGAGCCATAATGTGGAAAAGGGTTTTTTATTTTGTAATTTTTTATGTAGGAGACAGTTGAAGATTCTCAAAAATAATCGAAAATGATTGGGACCCCCCCAAAAAAATGAACTAATATTCATTAGTTCAACTAATATAAATAATGAACTAATATAGACTTTTTTAAAGCATATTTGATTTACAATGTTGGTTGATTTCTGCTGTACAGCAGAGTAACTCAGTTATACATATGTATATATATATATATATACACACATTCTTTCTTCATATTCTTTTCCATTATGGTTTACACAGGATATTGAATACAGTTTCCTGTGCTATAGAGTAGGACCTGTTGTTTATCCATTCTCTGACCTCAAAGCCCCCCCCCCTCCCTAACCCCCCTCCCTCTTGGCAACCACAAGTTTGTTCTCTGTAGATATCATTTTTGACAGGTAATGACTATTCTAAAAGTTGTGGAGAACCACAAAAGTAAACACTGAGAGTAAACATTTTGGAATAATGAAGAAAATATTTACACTGCATAGATATACATTATTAATATTTCAGGAATATCTGCTTACTGTTTTAACTAACATGAAAAAATCAGGAAGACAAAATCTGGAAAGAAAGAAGTACTGATTTGTTTCTTATAGTCTCAGAAATGGACCTAACCAGACATGTTTTTAGTTAATGGAGATTAAATGATTATTTAAAAGTGGGTTTAGGATCACAAGCAAATTTATCCTAGAGAATTCTGAAGCAAAAATTCAGCAATCACAAATCTGAAAGAAAACCTGGATGATTCTACCTGAAAGACAAATGAGCCTCCAGTGTTGAAAGAAGTCCTTTTATTCTATGATATAATTTCAAATTCTTATTTACTCTACATTCAGCAAACCAAGAATCCTACCAGTAAAAAGTAAATAACAAAGCACATCACTTTGGAATTCTGCATGTCTTTAACTGAAAAGAATCATTAACAATACTGCAACTAAAGACCCAGGTGCAATTCTTTCAGTAACAAATTCTGACTTAATTTGAAAGCAAATAACCTAATTTCAGACTGTAAGTTTCAGAAGGGATAAGGCACTAAGAATTTCAATCTTTTCAGTGCTTTTCTTCCGGAGAAACAAATTAAAATGAAATGGAGGAGAAAAGTCCTGGAAAGAAAAGGCATTTAGTACATTTTTGAGTTCTTTGGTGTAAAGAACTGGTCATCAGAGTGGAATTTTACTAATCATTGCATTCTAGTCCGATCATTTAAGTTCCATCTTGAATAAGCAGAACATCTCATATTTGTGTATTCTTTTCTTTGAAGTGACTCCACGTTTAGGGTCAGTTATTCTTTGAAAGGCTTTATGCTTGCTTGTTATTTCTGGTATAACAGAAATGTTAGCCAATATACCTTTAAAGCTTAAAAGACCAGCAAATGTAATTCCATATGTGAGTTTTAAAGTTCTTTTTGTTTTCTTACTTGGCATTTAACCATCCTTTTTACTAGCTTCACTTTTTACTTAAATGAGTAAATTTTATTTTTTCTGCAGGTACTTGAATCCATAATAACAATTTTGTAGATGCTTACATGTGTGTGTGTGCGTGTGTAACAGAAAAAATCAACATCTATCTCATGTACACCTATTTAGAAGTATTCACCTAACACACTGAGGTATTATTCTATGTCACAATAAACATGAGTCATCAGCCTTTGCCCTCAAGGAGATTACCGTCTATTTTAGCTGATTTAATTTACAATTTATATTCTTTTCATAGGATGAAATATTAATTAATTTCTACATGTATTGAGTAAGGCACCTCTCCTGAGAAGTCAGGAGATGAAAGGATTTTGAAGTCTGATGGACCTGGGCTTGAACCTCAGCTATGCACACTTAGGACTTTTGTTTATTGAAGGCTGAGATTTCCACTAATAAAATGGGGATGCTAATTTTTAGCTTACAGAGGTGTCAAGAACGTTGTGCAATAATAATGCATATAAAACACCTATCACCATAGATGTGCGTAGTCACTAAGTCATGTGCAACTCTGTGACTCCATGAACCACCAGGCTCCTCTGTTCATGGGATTCCTCAGGCAAGAATACTGGAGTGAGTTGCCATTTCCTCCTCCAGGGGATCTTCCCCATCCAAGAATCCAACCCACATCTCATTGGCAGGTGGATTCTTTACCACTGAACCACCTGGGAAGCCCATCACCACAGATAAGCCCTACATTTTTAGCCTCCCTCACCCCCATACATGTTATTTAAATGCTCAGTTTGATCATTGTCCATAATTTCCTCCATTAATTTTGGTCCAGGATTTTTAAATAATTTCATAAATGCAGCCAGGTTGTAACAGGCTGTACTTTGGGTAGTGAATGAGGCAGCAATCCAGTTGTTTCAAATTCAAAGACCATATTGGAATGCAAGAACCTGAAGCTCAAGAGCACCACCACAACCCTCACACTTCATCACCCCAGTTACATCCTCCACTGTTAGAATGGTCTGCCAGGGTTGGGAGTGCCCGCAGGGAGAAGAACAGGAGAAAAGGATTCTTTGTGTTTCTAAAAATCCTGGGGAAATGTGGCTAAGGAGATATGGATTTGTTTTCCCAGTGTTCTATTTAGAAAAAAAGAGGGGGTGGGCCTGGGAGCACATAAATTATATCAATAGAGTTTGACTAGAAATCAATACTGGGGCTTCTCACCCTTCTGGTCCTAACATACCAGATCCTTTGTGTAGCTTCTCACAGAGAACACAAAGAGAAGTCTTTTCATTCCTGGACAGCTCTTCTACCCACAGCTCTCCCTCCTTTCCCATTTTATTGAATTCTATTGAACATAAGGGAAGTAAGCTTAAGGCTAAACTTTAATTGTGTATCTGAAACCCAGATAGTCAACTTCTTTTTTGTCCTCTTGGTCACTCTTTGTGACGGTCTCCCTCAAAAGAGAATCAGGATACTTGCTATAATGATTGAGAAGACAGAAATATGTCTCTAATCAAGAAATCCTGAAACTTAACCAAAGTCCTCAAGCCCTACTAGTCTAGGGGGAAAACTTTGTCATTCTTTAATTCTCCTCTTTCTACATCTGCCTTCAACGTGGGAGACCTGGGTTCGATCCATGGGTTGGGAAGATCCCTGGAGGAAGGCATGGCAACCCACTCCAGTACTCTTGCCTGGAGAATCCCCATGGACAGAGGAGCCTGGTGGGCTACAGTCCATGGGGTCGCAAAGAGTCGGACATGACTACTGAGAGACTAAGCACAGCACACAGCAGGAAAGAACTATGAAGTCCCGGGGTAGTGAGGGGTAGCTGTAGAAAGATGCAGTGAGAATCACTGTGGTTGTTAAGTCAAGACACTTTTGGGCTTCCCTGGTGGCTCAGGTGGTAAAGAATCTGCCTGCAATTCAGGAGATCTAGGTTCAGTACCTGGGTGGGGAAGATCCCCTGGAGAAGGAAATGGAAACCCAAGAATACTCGGTATTCTTGCCTAGAAAATCCCATGGACAGAGAAGCTTGATGGGCTATAGTCCATGGGGTGGCAAAGAATTGTATATGATGGAGCCACTGACATACACACACACAATGATTGAGGGACTGTTAAAAAAAATATTCCATGGATGGAGGAGCCTCGTAGGCTACAGCTCATGGGGTCACAAAGAGTCCAACACAACTGAGTGACTTCAGTTTCAGTTTCAAAAAAGAAAACCCTGGGTGAAAGGAAATTTTTATATATTTTTCAAAATGAGACTATCTCTCATTTTTGTTGAACCTGTTGGTATTTTGGTGGAGGCTTTCTAGCTTGTTTTTTTTTTTTTTCTGCATTGTGAATTTTCTTTAAATTTCATTTAAGAAAATTTAAATGCACTTAACATACATGAAATGTACAAATCTTAAGTGTATAACTCAGTGACTTTTTATACATTACTGTATCTGTATACTTCAAGCAAAACAGGACCTTAGGATGTTTTTATCACTCATGGAAGACTCCCTGAGTCACTTCCCAATCAATATGTCCTCCATGATAAACATTCTTTGAACTTCTAAATTTTGCCTGATTTTGAATTTCCTAGGAATGAAACCACAACTGTACTTTCTTGGTATATGGTTTATTTTGGCAAAATTAAGTCAATGAGATTCATACATATTTTTATGTATCAATAATTTGTTCTTTTGCTTTATAGTATTCCATTGTGTGAATATACAATTTATCCTTTCCTGCTGATGAATATTTGTGTTGTTTCCATTATTTGGCTGTTTTTAGTAAAGTTGCCTTGAACCTCTCCACTGTGGGTTCTTAATTTTCTCCAGGACTCTTCTGTGTAAGGATAGTGTTGAGAAGAATTGTGGAGAAGATTTATAGGCACCAATTACTCTTGTTCCAGGTTCATTCTTTGGGTTACTTTAGTACCAGAATTCAAGTTAAAAGGAAAAAAAGAAATAGGGAGGGAGGGAGAAAGAAAGAAACAAAAGGAGGAAGGAAGGAAATGTGTAGGCATGTAGTATAAAACTTAAACTCATATTTCCCACTTTATAGAGGTATTTGATCATCTTAATTTGCAGTGGCTAAAGAAGTAATGCTTACATGATTACAGACATCTTTGCCTCACTCTTGGAAATAATCCATGCCTTCTGGAAATGATTTAAAGAGCTTTGACATATCCCTTTAAGATGTGATAAAGTCATAGTGTCAAGTGCAATTTCCAGAGCCAGGTTCACTAGGAA
Source organism: Antilocapra americana (assembly GCA_007570785.1). Lineage (NCBI taxonomy): Eukaryota > Metazoa > Chordata > Mammalia > Artiodactyla > Antilocapridae > Antilocapra > Antilocapra americana. The sequence continues at coordinate 45,525,594 of ML660197.1, read as the reverse complement.
GGTTAGTTAACTTTGAATATTTTTCCTAAAAGGTTTTTGGTTGTTTTTTTTTTAACTTCATTAAGAGTCCAAACATTTAAACAAACAAATCCCAGGAAGACTGTGAAAAACAGTGAAATGTAGTTAGTCACTGTTTTATGAAGCTTTATTGCTGACTTTTTATCTTTTGATTCCTTATTCTACTTACCCCCAGATTTTTCCACTTGTGTTGTTGCTTAGTATTGCTTCCTCAAATGTGAAAAGTCATCAGATGTTTAACTTGGTTCCTTTGAATCCTAGAATCTATGTTAATAAGTTATCTAAACAATTACCTAAACACCATCCCTTTTTAAATTTTATATATAGATCATCTTAGAAAATTGGTCAGTTAAAATAATCAGTGCATGGTAATTAGCAAATTAATTTTCAACAGTTTTTTCTTATTACAGAGATTTTCCTATCATTAAGGATAGTTTTTAATTGTGTCTTTGTTTTGGGAATGTTGGCTTATTTTTAATCATATTCTTGTTCAGTTATGAGGAAATATACATATTCTATGTAACATCATTGCTCAGTGTTTGAAATCAGATTATAGTCATTTTCATGCCAAATGGAGCCTGAGAGTATTCATGAGAAATCGAATTATATTAAGCCATAGAACCTCTTAAGAGAGCCATTTGGTACTGTAGAATAATTGCAAATGATATGAAAACAGTGACAAATGACTATGCAAACATGGCAAGCCAAATTCTGGACACCAACTCTTTAACCAAAAAGAGTTAATCTAAAAAAAAAAAAAAAAAGACAAAAGCAAAACAACAACAAGAAAAACTTGTTAATCTCAGGGTTTAGCAATCATGAGTAAATGTTTAAAATGTGCTTAGAATTTGGCTATGACATTGGCCACCAGCATGTAGGGCTGGATGAGTGAAACTTTGAGTGTTTTGCCTCAAGTTTGAAAACAGTTTTATTTAAAGACAGAATGGAAAGTATACAGGCCTAAGTTTAGAGAAAAGTATTTGGGTGAAAGGCAATGGACATAGAACTGCATTAGATAAGCATGTACAAAGCTTGGTAATTTTTGCTTTGCTTCGAAGGACATTTTTGAGTCTCCTGTGTCTTCTTTAAAAACCACATTAACAGAAATCTTTCCATCTAGGAAAGAGTTCTCTGTCCTAACTGACACAGCAAGGCCAGCTTTCATCAGGAAATAGTCCTTTGTTAGCTCTGTAGTTCTGGATCCAAAAAGGCTGAAGTGATAAAAATATAAATTGGGATTCTATTTAAAAAAAAAAAAAACACTTTGGCGAGAGAGCTGGTTTTAAATTCCTGTGATAGTGTTCAGCTTGTTCAAGGTTCCCATTCAACATTTACAATTGACTCAGTGTTAAGGAGGGAAAACCTGTTGATACAGCTCCTTTAAGAGCTATGGGTTTCAAAACCACCGTGCAGATAGCACACATTCCTGTGGTGGGAGGCCAAAGGCAAAACGGAAGCCTTCCCGGTTCATTCAAAGAAGGAGAAAGAAACTGAACTTACCTCCCAACAGGTGAAGTTAAGCATGCCCTGTAAGTGGATTGATTTATTCTTTACAGTGAAGCTCTGCTCAAAGGGGCTTTGAGAAGTATGCTTTCTCGTCCAAAACCCTTCTATTCTGCTACTGCACTCGACAGCCCCAGCTCAATGCTGGGAAGATATTTATTCCTTCTTCAGAGATGCCTTTCTTCTGCCTTAATGATAGTACTTTTTTCTCTTTCTATTTAGCTCAGAAGGAGAATATTTTTTCCCCCTTTTCCTTCTGTTTTTAGTGGCTTGTCTGATACATTGCATTGTTTTTCTCTCTTTTTTTTTTTTTGCTTTTTTGTTACTATGCTCAGTGCATATCTTAAAGACAAATGAGTTCAGTATCAAAATAATACAAAATAAATGCATGCTCTAAAATAACAATGGGTTCGATCCTGAGTTGGAAAGATCCCCTGGAGAAGGGAATGGCTAATCACTGCAGCATTCTTGCCTGAAGAATTCCATGGACAGAGGAGCCTGGTGGGCTACTGTCCATGGGGCTGCAAAGAGACGACATGACTGAGCGGCTAACACTTAAAATAATAAAGGGATAATATAACTGTTCTCAGTGATTATATTCTTTGAACATTTAAAGTTTGAAAGTGCTGAGAAATTTCTTTAAAAAAATAACTGAAAAACTTCTAACAGAAACTCATTTTGTGAAGCTTTTCATTTTTGATCTTATAAATTGTTTATGAAAATACCTACAGTTTCAGAAATATGCATGTTTTAGCATAGTGGAGGTTCAATAGATTAAAGTTTTGACTGATTTTTCATTTGCGATTACTCTACATTTTTCTAAGTAGTGACTTTTATATATTTCAGCAGAGGTAGATAAAAATGTTACACAATGCAACTTAAAAAAAAAATAAAATAAAAGAATAACATAAGAGTTGCTGAGGGACTTTCCTGATAATCCAGTGGTTAAGATTCAGTGCTCCCAGCACAGGGGGCGCAGGTTCCATCTCTGGTCCAGGAACTTAGGAAGGAATAGTGCTCAGTCTTGTCTGACTCTGCAACCCTATGAACTCTAGCCTGTCAGGCTTCTCTGTCCTTGGGATTTCCCAGGCAAGAATACTGGAGTGGGTTGCCATTTCCTACTTCAGAGGATCTTCCCAACACAGAGATTGAACCATTGTCTCTCTTAAGTCTCCTGCACTGGCAAGCAGATTCTTTACCACTGGGTCCCCTGGGAAACCCCAGGGAATTAAAATCCCACATAAGAAAAAAAAAAAAGAGTGGCTGATATTATTCTTTGAAAGTCATGTCCTAGTATTTGCTATTTAAAATTTTAAAACTGTTGTGAAACTCCATAGCAAAGTTGAGACCTCAGGTGTATGGTAACCAGTTCTGAATTACTTCCCTTGCCTGTGTTTGCTCCCCAGTCTCAGTGGTTCTTGATTCAAAGACAGGCTCCTGAGCTGCTCTCAGTGTCCAGCTGGAGCCACGGGCTGATCTGACTCATCCACACTTTTATCTTCTGAGATCGTTCATTTTAGAAACAGTGACATCAGTTTTCCAGGAGGCTGGCTGACTAGGATTACCACCAAAGGAATGAAATTAAAGGACTTGGAATAGCACTTGATTCATAGTAGGAGCTTGATAAGCATTTGTTGGATAAAAGTTTTCAACTTGCTTTTATGCCAGTTACATTCCTAACCAGATCATGGGGGAGTGAGTTTTCTTTTTTGTTTGTGTTACAGTTACAAGCCTCGCTTAAAAAATATGGTGACTTGACATTGTTCAAATTAAGTAAATAAGTTTTGCTCTAGCATCCCAAGCCCTCCAAACCTTCCTCAGTTTATTTTCATCTTATCCTTAAAATTTTGCTTCAGGGAGATAGGGAAGGAAAGTTGCTGGGCTGGTGGTACTCCAAAATCCTGCCCACCTAAATGAGAGCAGAGTTTCCTATTGAACTTTGTCGCACACACAGTGTTGTTGACTGGGATGGTTTAACTGCTCAAAAAACAAAAACTTTAAGTAACTACCAAAAACAGACATTAAAAAACTTCTGCCTTAGAACAATATAAGCCTTAGACAAACCCTGCTAATTCACTGTCCCCTCTCTAGCAACTTGTTAGGATCCAGTCACCTTTTTTTTTTTTTTACACTCAATAAAGACTTATTTTATTTTTAATTTCCTTTACTTTATTGTGTTGGTTTTGCCATACATTGACATGAATCCGCCATTGGTATACATATGTTCCCCCTCCAGAACCCCCCCACCCTCCTCCCTCCCGATTCCCTCTCCCTGGGTCATCCTGGTCCAGTCACTTTTTGATGGCTTCCAGTTATTTGCGTTGTTGCCAGCAGTAGCAGTGTAACTGGCAAAATTAGAACATTGACAACTAGAACATGCATGCCCTCTGGGAAATGCTGATACTACTTAATGAATGGTCACTCCCTTGGAAAAGGACAAAGTTGTTTAGAGCAGAGCTTCCTGAACTTGCCAGAGTGAACCAGAAGCACTGGAGGTATCTTCACAATTCAGATTCTGATTCTGTAAAACCAGGGGCTGGAATTCTGCATTTTTAACGAGTCACTGGTAATGAGACCTGTCCTGGTCCACATTATTGTTACCTGGGCAATTTCTTAAAACTGCAGATGACTGGATTCCTCCTCCATTTTTATTCTCCTGTCCCCTTCCTTACCCCTGGTGAATTGACCTGCGTTATGGTCTTAGCATAAGGATTTTTTTTTTAATCTCCCAAGTGGTGCTAACATCCAGCCGAGCTAGTATACCTCTAGATCTTATTTTTAATCAGTTTCCACTTGGCAATTCATTCACTAACATGCCTCAGCTGCCTGACCCCTGTACATATTTGATTTTCTGCATTAAATAGCCTGCCCTTTCTTGAAGAAATCACATGGGTTTTTCAAAACCCCTTTGCAAATATTACTGCATTCAGATATATAACACGTTAAAAAAAATTCTTCTTGCAGTCACCTGGCTCTAAGTCTCATATAACTAAATTTGTAACTCCTAAGGCAATGACTGCTTTCTGCCTTATAATTATACGGGTGTTTATCTTGACCTCCCTAGTTGATAAGCAACCTAAAGGCAGACATTGTCTCACCGCTTTTATCTTTCCCTGTGGTTTCCCAAGCAGGATCCCTCCACCCCCATCCCCACACAGTGCCCTGAGCACACATGTCTTCACTCAACAAACATTCATGAGCTGATGTGAAAGCAACCCAGGCTTTGGTGAGACAAGCAGAAGCCAATGCATTCCTCCCTGCTTCTAGAGCTTCACAGTCAAATGAGGAAGACAGATATCCACAAGTAATTTGCAAAAACTAACATAAGAGTTCAACTGAGACTTGAGGGAATCTGAACTTTTCCAGATTAGAAAGAATGTCTTTTGGAGGAAGTGATTAAGGCCTGACACATGTCCAGGTGGAGGTGGGGAACAAGAGTAAATATCATTTCAGAGAGAGAAAACTAGCATTTGTATGATTTTTTAAAATAAATTACATTTTTTTCAACTGAAAAATCTTTCTATACCTATCCTCTACCCACTCAAGTCCCCAGAGAGGTACCAACTATTATTACTGTCCAGTGAATCTTTTCAGAGTCTTCTCCTTAAGCATATTCAAACAAATGTACATTAAGGACTGTGTTTTCACCTCTGAACCATGCTTTTTCCCCCTTAACAATTTTTTTCTGTATTTCTTCTTATTTCTGTACAGAGAGAGTTTCTTTAGTTTTCATAAAACACTTGTCTTTAAACTGAATATTATTATATTGTGTGCATGTGTTAAGTATATCCCCAATAGTTGTGCTGCTTGCAATATTTTATTATTGCAAACAATGCCACAATGAATAACCTCGTAATCTAGATATTTTTCACCCTGGAAAGTTTATCTATAAGATCATTGATCCAAAGAGAAATTGTTGATTCATGAGCATATGCATGTGTGATTTTGAGAGATATTGTTAGATTGCATTCCATAAGTATTATATCATTGTACAGTCTTACCAGAAATACATAAGACATCTTTTCCCTACCACCCCTCATTAGTATGTTATCAAACTTTTCAATGTTTTTCAGATCTAACAGGTAAAAGTGATATCTTATTAGTTTTAATTTGAATTTCTCTCATGAGTGAAGATGAACAGCTTATGTTTAAGAGACATTTATATATGTTTTTCTGTAAACTTGTTTTCTTGTTGCTTACCATTTTTATATTCAGTTGTTTAGTAATTTTCTTACTGATTTTTAAAGGCTCTTTATAGTTTCACTTTTTGAATGTGAATACTAATATCTAACAGTCTTTTGCATTTGTTTATAGTGTTGTGCATTTTTGTTAGTTGTTTGCTTGTTTGTTTTTACCTTGTTGGATTTGATTTGGGAGAAGTAGAGGAGGAAGAGAAGTGGCAAAAGAGGGGGCTGAAAAGGCAGGAGATACGTATTAAACAATGGAGACAATGCGATTTTTTTTTTAAGGAGAAAAATGACTTGATAAACATTTTGAGAAAGGAGAGAACGACAGATTGGAAGAGAGAAGTCAAAAACTATCATAGTCTAATCCAGAGATGTTGAATACCTGAACTTGGGTAGTAGAGTAAAATAGAAAGGAAGGGCCATATTTAAGAGAAAAACTCAGCAGAACTTGGAAACCAATTTGTTGTACATAATGAAAGAGAGATAGAAAAAAAAAATCTATTGATCTCTCAACCTTGGGCAAACTTGTAGTGGTGCTGCGACCTAGTCAGAGAATTTAAGAGGAGGAACATATTTAGGGAGGAAAAGACAATAAAAAAATCAGTTTGATTTTAAGCTTTTAGATATCAAAATGAGTTTGGTTTGAAGCTTTTAGATATCAGTACTATATTTGAGGGGCTTCCCTGGTAGCTCAGTGGTAAAGAATCTGCCTGCCAATGCAGGAGACGCAGGTTCCATCCCTTGGTTGGGAAGATCACCTGGAGGAGGAAATAACAACCCACTACAGTGTTCTTGCCTGGGAAATCCCATGGACAAAAGGAACCCAGTGGCCTGCGCTCCATGGTGTCGCAAGAGTCAACATGACTTAGTGACTAAACAACACTATATTTGAACTCTTTGCATTTATCTGCAACTGGGCAAAGACTATGATGTATTTAGGAATAAATATAAAATTTAATGTTGATTCATACAAGGTGATTACTTGAGGAAAGAAATTACATATAGAGATGTTAGAGAATGACCAATTAGGTCTATGAATTCCCAGTATAAAAGATAACTGCCTCTGAAGTTGTGGGAAAAGATAGACTTGCAAATAGAGCATGTAATAATAGGAATAGGAACAACAAAAGCTGATACAAGTCTACATAAACTATAACAGGAAGCATGAAGCAATTTTAACAATAATAATTTAGCCTTAGTTCCACTGCCAGTCCAAGCATGTTATATCTGAGCTTAGGCTCCAGGACTTCAGGCACTAAAATCCTGGTGAGCATTCAAAGAGCAAGAAAGATAATTAAAAGGTTAGAAATTATAGCTGAGGCATGAAATGTACTTGAGTTGGCTTGTAGAAGAGGAGAATAAATGGTGACTCTATTCACAACAGATGAAGCCACTGAGAAATAAATATTTGCCCAAGGTTCAGAAAAGGAGTAAATTGTAAATCGATATGCATGAGATAATGGGGCAAAACTTTCTGAGATGAAGGTTAAGTATTAGATGACAGCTCAGTTCAGTCAGTTCAGTTCAGTCGCTCAGTCATGTCTGACTTTTTGTGACCCCATGAACTGCAGCAAAGCAGGCCTCCCTGTCCATTTCCAAGCCCCTGAGTCCAACCAAAGCCATGTCCATCGAGTGGGTGATGCCATTCAGCCATCTCATCTTCTGTCGTTCTCTTCTCCTCCTGCCCCCAATCTTTGCCAGCATCAGGGTCTTTTCCAATGAGTCAGCTCTTTGCATCAGGTGGCCAAACTAGTGGAGTTTCAGTTTCAACATCAGTCCCTCCAAAGAACACCCAGGACTGATCTCCTTTAGGATGGACTGGTTGGGTCTCCTTGCAGTTCAAGGGACTCTCAAGAGTCTTCTCCAACACCACAGTTCAAAAGCATCAATTCTTTGGCTCTCAGCTTTCTTTATAGTCCAGCTCTCATATCCATACATGACTACTGGAAAAACCATAGCCTTGACTAGGTGGACCTTTGTTGGTAAAGTAATGTCTCTGCTTTTTAATATGCTGTCTAGGTTGGTCATAACTTTCCTTCCAAGGACTAAGCGTCTTTTAATTTCATGGCTTCAGTCACCATCTGCAGTGACTTTGGAGCCCAGAAAAATAAAGTCAGCCACTGTCTCTATTGTTTCCCCATCTACTTGCCATGAAGTAACGGGACCGGATGCCGTGATCTTAGTTTTCTGAATGTTGAGCTTTAAAACAACTTTTTCACTCTCCTCTTTCACTTTCATCAAGAGGCTCTTTAGTTCTTTCACTTTCCGCGATAAAGGTGGTGTCATCTGCATATCTGAGGTTATTGATATTTCTCCCGGCAATCTTGATTCCAGCTTGTGCTTCCTCTAGCCCAATGTTTCTCATGATGTACTCTGCATATACGTTAAATAAGCAGGGTGACAATATACAGCCTTGACATACTCCTTTTCCTATTTGGAACCAGTCTGTTGTTCCATGTCCAGTTCTAACTGTTGCTTCCTGACCTGCATACAGGATTCTCAAAAGGCAGGTCAGGTGGTCTGGTATTCCCATTTCTTGAAGAATTTTCCACAGTTTATTGTGATCCACACAGTCAAAGGCTTTGGCATAGTCAATAAAGCAGAAATAGATGTTTTTCTGGAACTCTCTTGCTTTTTCGATGATCCATAAGATGTTGGCAATTTGACCTCTGGTTCCTCTGCCTTTTCTAAAACCAACTTGAACATCTGGAAGTTCACGGTTCATGTATTGCTGAAGCCTAACTTGGAGAATTTTGAGCATTACTTTACTAGTGTGTAAGATGAGTGCAATTATGCGGTAGCTTGAGCATTCTTTGGCATTTCCTTTCTTTGGGATTGGAATGAAAACTGACCTTTTACAGTCCTGTGGCCACTGCTGAGTTTTCCATATTTGCTGGCATATTGATTGCAGCACTTTCACAGCGTCATCTTTAAGGATTTGAAATAGCTCAGCTGGAATTCTGTCACCTCCACTAGCTTTGTTCATAGTCATGCTTCCTAAGGCCCACTTGACTTCATATTCCAGGAGGTCTGGCTCTAGGTGAGTGATCACATGATTATCTGGGTCGTGAAGATCTTTTTTGTACACTTCTTCTGTATATTCTTACCACCTCTGCTTAATATCTTCTGTTTCTGTTAGGTTCATACCATTTCTGTCCTTTATTGAGCCCATCTTTGCATGAAATGTTTCCTTTGTATCTCTGGTTTTCTTGAAGAGATCTCTAGTCTTTCCCATTCTATTGTTTTCCTCTATTTCTTTGCATTGATCGCTGAGGAAAGCTTTCTTATCACTTCTTGCTATTCTTTGGAACTCTGCATTCAAATGGGTATATCTTTCCTTTTCTCCTTTGCTTTTTGCTTCCCGTCTTTTCACAGTTATTTGTAAGGCCTCCTCAGACAGCCATTTTGCTTTTTTGCATTTCTTTTTCTTGGGGATGGTCTTGATTCCTGTCTTCTGTACAGTGTCACGAACCTCCATCCATACTTCATCAGGCATTCTGTCCATCAGATCTAGTCCTTTAAATCTATTTCTCATTTCCAATGTATAGTCATAAGGGGTTTGATTTAGGTCATGCTTGAATGGTCTAGTGGTTTTCTCCACTTTCTTCAATTTCAGTCTGAATGTGGCAATAAGGAGTGCATGATCTGAGCCACAGTCAGCTCCTAGTCTTGTTTTTGCTGACTGTATAGAGCTTCTCCGTCTTTGTCTGCAAAGAATATAATCAATCTGATTTCGATGTTGACCATCTGGTGATGTCCATGTGTAGAGTCTTCTGTTATGTTGTTGGAAGAGGGTGTTTGCTACGACCAGTGCGTTCTCTTGGCAGAACTCTATTAGCCTTTGCCCTGCTTCATTCTGTACTCCAAGGCAAAATTTGCCTGTTATTCCAGGTGTTTCTTGACTTCCTACTTTTGCATTCCAGTCCCGTATAATGAAAAGGACATCTTTTTGGGATGTTAGTTCTAGAAGGTCTTGTAGGTCTTTATAGAACTGCTCAACTTCAACTTCTTCAGTGTTACTGGTCGAGGAATAGACTTGAATTACCATGATATTGAATGGTTTGCCTTGGAAACGAACAGAGATCATTCTGTCATTTTTGAGATTGCATCCAAGTACTGCATTTCAGACTCTTTTGTTGACTATGATGGCTACTCCATTTCTTCTAAGGGATTCCTGCCCACAGTAGTAGATATAATGGTCATCTGAGTTAAATTCACCCATTCCAGTCCATCTTAGTTCACTGATTCCTAGAAAGTCAATGTTCACTCTTGTCATCTCCTGTTACATTTAGTAATACAAGTTATCTGGAGGTTGTGAAATCTTCTGTCTATAAGTCTTTAAAGTATGGAGAGATACATCGAAAATCCTCTATTTAGCAAATAAGTCTTTACTTAAAAATCCAAATCCTGATCCCGTCAGCAAAAATCCAGCAAGATTTTTGTGCAAGATGCTGCCATAAGATCCCTATTCTAGAAGGTCATCTTCACCATCGGGGCCCCTTCAAGAGCCATTTATTCATTCTGTGATATTTTTAAAAGATACACATGAGACATTATTTTGCATGCTAACAATGGGCAGAGAGTGAACAAAAGAGAAGAAATAATGTATCCAAAGCTGATAAAGTATGACCCTGTATCCCATACTGAGCAACTAGCTGCTCACCTCTAAAACCCACTTTCTTGAAAAACTCTCTCTTGTCATAGTTCCCACTTCCTAGATCCTTTCTCTGATTCCCCTCAAATTCTTGCATGAGTCTGGTATCTCAGTGATCACTGCAGGGCATTTGGGGGTCCATTGCTCCAAAAATAAGTATAGAATTCAAGAGTCTGGAGTTAATATTTTTCAAATAGAACACAGACTGTCTGTAGTTTTGTGTCAGAATCATTCAAGATATAATTTATTCACTGGACTTCCTTATTTCCTTTTGACTATCTGCTGTCTGACTGTCACCAGTGAATGTGACAACATCATGCTCAATGATGGTGGTTTTTGAAGATTTATTTTAATAAAATGAGTAAATTTTACTTGCTCAGATAGGCAAAATCAGAATATACATCGTGTAGGTACTCTGTTTATGTAATACATATAAATATGTATTTTTAGATGCTTAGTAATGCAAAATACTTGGAAGGAAAGCTGCTACCAGAATACATGTTTAGAAATTAGCTGAATGTTTTTTAAAGGCATATTTAGAATTGGAAATTGATTGCCATATGGATCGTGAGTTCTTTGATTTCTTTGAAGATAGTATTTGTTGGATTTAGTGTCCTTGGTACTGAACTCAGTGTAGGAGCACAGGATTATTTCCATCTTTACAGAAGTCAGCCAGGTTGAAGTCAACCATGCTGATTTAGAAGTTACCTGTAGGATAGAAAGACATATTCCCCCCATAATTTTTATTTACAGATGCTTTGAAGCATCCATATATTGCTTGACCCAGTTCTCCAGATAGAGTGTCTGGCAGTAGCAGAAGGTAGGATTAAAGAGAAAGTTGTAGGGTCAGTGAGATCAAAAAGATCATTTTACTGGTAAACTTTCCAGCATTTAGGAATGTGCAGACTAACCAGAATAAATTTGTAGCAGAAAGTAGGAAGCAACTTAGCACTGGAACCGAGTTTGGCTTAGAAACGATAGATATTAACAGGTGGATTTTTTAACTGCACATAAATAGGCCGACTTTGATGACTCTTCGAGAAAGGTGTAGGGGGAGGGATCCAGAAATCCCCATATTGTGTTTTTATAGAACAATTATTTATGACCATAATAAATCCAAAGATTAATTTCCCAAGCATAGTAACATATGTTAGGTGCTTAATAAACATTATCCTGTTAAATCTTCATAGACATTTTGCAATGTAAGGAATATTTTACAGAAGAAAAACCTGAGGCCCAGATAACAATTTTCCCTACTTAGAAAATGGCAGTGCTGGCATTCAAACTCAAATTTATCTGGTTCCAAAACTGTGCTTATGTATGTCACATTGGTTCTCACTATTAGCACACTTTTTTAGAAAACAAGTGAATTAGACTTTTCCTCTTAAGTTCAAGCATTTCAAACATTCCTAGAACTGTTTGGGGTTAAGCCGACCTACTAAATTAAAGTGAGCTTTTCCAGTTTGAAGCAGTTATATGACATCACCAAAATGGTTACTAGTCAGCCATGCCTCCCAGACACAGATCAAGGGGATATTTTAAGGACAGAGGTTTCAAGAGAACTCAAGTGTTTGAAAGAGAAGTTGCGGTGAATGTGACAAAGTAACTTGTAAATAAAAGCCAAAAAGCAGTTTGGATGTCATTGATGGGACCCCTGAGTGTGAGAAACGAGCAAGGAGGGCAGTGAAAGTGGTGTCGCTCAGTCATGTCCGACTCTCTGTGACCCCATGGTCTGCAGCCAGCCAGGCTCCTCCGTCCACAGGATTCTCCAGGCAAGAGTACTGGAGTGGGTTGCCATTTCCTTCTCCAGGGGATATTTCCAACCCTGGGCTCGAACCCAGGTCTCCCACACTATGGGCAGATGCTTTACTGTGAAAGCCGCCAGGGAAGCCCAGAAGGACAATAGCAGAGATTAATTAGGAAGGCTAAATCAGCTGAGCCCAGAAGGAACAATGGAAAGAGATACAAGGAAATTGAAGGTGAAAGTTTGTGTGTTAATAAATGATATCACTTTCAGGTAGAGTTTGAAATCCACTTAATAAAAAAGTATTGTCTTCAGGGCTGTTCTGCCAGATTATATAAGGGCATGTGTTTTCTTGACATGAGTGAATTTGAGTGTTCTGTTCCATCGATAATCAGACTTTTCTCCTAAGTGTAAGTTGTAATATTTAAATGTTAATATTTCTGTTTAACATTTGTTTAGAATTGCCTTAGTGACCTTAGAAGTCTTTATAAGAATACAGTTTCTTTGCTTTCGCCTCAACCCCCACCACTCCAACCTTGCCCAGTATTACATAATTTACCTAAAGAGATGACTTCTTTTTTTAATAATTTTATTTATTTATTTTTGGCTATGCTGGGTCTTTGTTGCTCTAGTTGTGGAGAAAAGGGGGCCATTCCTTAGTTGCAGTATGCAGGCTTCTTATTATGTGGGCTTCTCTTGTTGTGGAGCACTGGCTTTAGGGTGCCTGGGCTTCAGTAGTTGTGGTATGTGGACTCACTGGTTGCAGTTCCTAGCTCTGTGCTCTTCCCAGAGCACAGACTCAATAGTTATGGCCCACGGGCTTAGCTGCTCTTGACATGTGGAATCTTCCCAGACCAGGGATTGAACCGACACCTCCTTCATTGGCAGGTGGATTCTTCACCACTGAGCCATCAGGGAAGCCCTAGATTGCTTCTTAATGATGCCTCTTTGTATTTTGTAGTGTGGCCTTTTGGGATCAGTATACATTTCTTTAAACAAAAGAGGCCATATTAAAGCAAGCATTTACTGCAGAACAAATAACCAGTACTCTACACATACAGGGTCTTAAGGAATAATTTTATTTTGGCTCTACATCACTAAAGTTTGAAGCAGCCCATTACTGGCATGCTTTAGCTCTCAAAAAGAAGTTTGGCCCTGAAAAGAAAACATTTGGCTTTATAAAATAACCTATCAAATTTTAAATGGGGCAAAATGAACACACTATATTATATACCTTTATTTATGCTGTGTTTTTTCTCAGAAACTTGCTTTGGAAAGGAAAGAATCTGAAAACATTGTGAATATACTTTGTAACATTGCAAAAATATTTTATCAAAGTAAAGATGTTTTAGTCATTCATTCAAAAAATCCATACTCAAGCAAACAAACGAAACCTGCCACACATACACACATATACACCCGTATAGGTATATAGACTGGGAAAAATGAGACCGAGGATTTAAAATGTGAAATAAAGGCTTTATCATTTCCTGAAAATGTGTACTTAGGAAGAAAATAAAGGAGAGATCACCTACTAGGGAGATCATTCACTAGCCAAAATCTGGTGACCTTTTCAGTTGTATCCAGATGTGAAAGAAGGCCTGTTGTACCCACACACTAAAGATACAAAATGTGGTGACTGCCTACCCAGGAGGAGGGAAGGTTAGATGCTATACTCATAAATTAGAAATTTATGTGACTGTTAGAGAATAAACATCGTCTTTGTCCAGTAAGGCATTAGTGATTTAAAATTTTGTTAACAACTCCAATCAGCCAGTGCTCCATCTGCCCTCTTCATCCCTACTTCCAAGCCATTTATGAGGTGCCTATTGTGTACAAGGCTCTGCGAGGCGAGAGGAACATGGAAAAAATGCATGCCTAAGATAAAATCTTTTGCCCATCCCGGACCTGTTGCTCGGTGGACACCAGCAAAGCAGGGATGTCAAAAACTGAATAAAGCTCAGCAAAAATAAAGTATATGAATTTCTACATACAAAAAAAATAACTAGAGAGAAACTCTTAATTTACATGCCATGTAAATTTTGTATTTTGCATTTTACTGTTTGGTGTTGACTTTATTTGAAAAACACGTGAAGAATCACAATCTTTTCCGAGTTCCAGACCTCAAAAATTCTAAATGAGACGCTGTTTTTACCTCCTTTATCTTGAGATGAAAAGCTTCTGATATTTTCCTCTGTTACATGTTCTTCTTTATTTTTTTCCAAGAGACAGTAGCTGTATGATCAGAAACCCTAAAATTTATCAGATTCCCTTAGGGATATGAAGGCCTCAGTCAGATTCAAGTAGTGAGAACCTGGCAGCAATAAATCTCATTCCGTCCTGATGGTCTGTTTAGAGGGCTATTTTGCTATTTACCATTTCCTTCTTGATGGCTTTGTTCCTGAAGCTTTGAGACGAGAAAGTAATGAACAACATGTTAATTTGACATATGAAAAAGAAAATAATATAAGTATGTATTTTCATGGTTACAAAATATACATTGCTAATATATGTATAATTTCTTAAATTCTTAAAAAAAACCAGCAACAACAAGCCTTCTGTAATTCTGTGGAAATGAAAGTAAAAGAGCTTCCTTTTAAAAACGAAACCACTTCTCGATTTTAGGGAGGATTTAGATCTATTGCAGGGCATAGATGGTAGTTAGAGAGGGTCTGTTGGAGAGTAACTGCAAAGTGCAGATAAGGGTGAAGAGGACGTCAGGGAAAATATCATCAATGGGTAGTAATTTCCCTGAGTGCATTTTCCCATAGAGAAGAGTTCTCTATACAGAGTTACTCATCTGTATCTCAGGCTCACAAACTGGCTGGCAAGTTTTAGTGGCAGGAAAACTGATAAATAGTTTTAGCCTGGAGATACAATTCCTCTCCTTGCACATAAATGTCTTCCCATGTCCCCTGGCTGTTTTTATCTTCAAGCATCAATCTATGTTTCTAGGCAGAAGAAGTAAATTCATGATGATGCATCAGTAAATTCTCAACACCTCAAAGATTGCCTTAAAATTGTATTTTAAAATGTTACTGCATTATTGCATTAAATGAAGGGTTAACTATTGCCTAAGAAATATAAAATAGAAAAAATTAGGAGTTTTAAACCAAGGATATATGTTAATTCTAACTTTCTATGACTCTGGATAATTTATTCTGATTGTTCTCTCAAAACATTTGAAACAGTAGGTTTAGAAATCTGCATTAAAACAAAACCAAACCAAACCATCTTCTATGACTCATAGCTGCCATTGTGATTCATTTAAACAGAATAGCTACAACTTCAGTAATTGTCCATCCTTCTATTTTAAAATGGAGTAAGCAATGAAAACATTCATTTAAATAAGTGGACAGTTGACGTAATTTTGTGTAGAGAGGACTACTGATGTGATTTGAGCAGCACCAGCTTCCCACCATTAGCAACACACCCTAAAGGCAATTATATTACCCAAATTAACAAACCCCAGAAAATAAACTAATTACATCAATAGCTGAAAAGTGAGGGAGACTAAAGGCTTGCCAATTCTAAAATTCTATAATTATCAGAATAATTTTTTGTTTCACAACAAAGTAAAATCACAACTGGACATTTCTTGCGTAATAGGAAATAAGACCAGGAAAGAATTGGAAATGAGACAGGTAGTAAATCTGAAAGAAGGAAAATGTACATCTGCACATAGTATACTGAATGACTGGATGTTGCATTCAGAATCTGAGGGGCAGCCAAAAGCCACGGGCTATGGTAGAGGGAATTAGTAATGCCACAGATAGGAACAGATGGTTGTCAATATCAAATTTTGCAGACTTCACACTTCTTGTGGTTGTCTGTGTTTATTGTGTCTTGTGGAAGAAATCTCTCAGACTTATTAAAATAAACTTTAGAAGTGAACTTCTGGTATAAGGAATGTTTATAAAGACGCAAATATTTAGCAACATAAGCAAAACATGAGCAAAATCAATGTCATGTCCCCTTTATTATAAAGTTATAATTGAAACATGTAAGTAAATGTTTCAATGTAGCAATTAAAGCATACATTGGAGCAATAAACGTACATCGGCCATTCATCATACATAAGAGAACCTTGAAGGAGAAGAGATTAAGATGAATAACACAGGATCCAAACTCTGGGGGTTTGTGATAGAACACTTGTACAGTTGATGAATTGTTTGTACTCTGAGCATACAAAGTTCTCCATAAACATTTACACATAAGACCCTCAATAGAGACGCTCAGTAAAGAATGAAATTATAAAGTAAAGTGCTTAAATTCTTTGCTATTTAATTTATTTTTTTCCTTAGAAAAATTCAATATAAATGATAATACCTCAAGTTGTTTTATATATGGTTTATATTTTAACAATTGCTAAATTTTTATCACTTCAACAGACTCATCTTACATTCACTCATTATTCACATCCACTTCCTTCCATTACTCAACGTTTGTATTTATATGTGCCAGGCATTGGGAATACAAATTAAAGCAAATGGCTTCTGGCCTGAAGCATACATTCATGAAACATACATTCTAATGTACAGACAAATACAAAATAAATAATCACAAATAATTCATTGCAAACTGTGGTAAGAACTTTGATGAAAACGTATTGGGCAGGGCAGGTAGTATTGCCTAATGTAGATTAAGTAGTCCAGAGAAGTCTTTTGAAAAAAGTAAAAATTAGGCAGAGACCTAAATATGAAAGGAATTAGGTAAAAATAGGGTAGGACAATTTCTCAAGTTGTCCAGCCAGAGGTCCTGGGCCTTCTTTACATTCTACCCAGTTATTCTTGAGCAACCTTATCCAGTCTGTGGATTCATCTAAACACTGACAACTTTGAAATTAATTACATGCTTCACACTTCCCTTGTGGCTCAGCTGGTAAAGACTCCACCTGCAATGCAGAAGACTTGGGTTCAATTCCTGGGTTGGGAAGATCCCCTGGAGAAGGGAAAGGCTACCCACTCCAGTATTCTGGCCTAGAGAATTCCATGGATAGTCCATGGGGTCGCAAAGAGTCGGACACGACTGAGCAACTTTCACTCACACTTCTCCTTGGAGCTTGACCTGTATATGGCATTACCCACTTGAGAGCTCCACTGAGATGTCCTTTACATATCTCAAACTTAAAATATCTCCAACTATTAAGTCTTCATCCTCCTCCCCAGCCTCTACATCTGTCCCTCCTCCAGTCTACTCACCCTTGGTAGAAGATTCTTATACAGTTATTCTTACCAGAAACCCAAAAGTTATCCTTGATCACCTTCGCTACCCTACACACATTCTTATCTGGGGTATAGCCAAGTCTTATCAATTCTACCTCCCAGATATATCTCAAATCTGATACTACTCTTGACATTACTTCTATACCAGTATGTTTCCCTTGGATTACTGTGATGATACCAGAGAGTTTATACTTAACATCTATGCCTGGATACAACCACAGCTGTGGAGCCACAGACTGAGCATGTCAGTCTCAGATTGGTAGAGGAGACTCTTTCACTTAATATTTTCCAGACTACCTTGTGACAAAGGCTTTGCCCTTATGCAAATGATCTACAATTTTTTTCAGATGCTAGTAAGGCTACCAATAATTTCCCCTGTAGCACCTGATTAAAAGGGACAATTTGAAGAAAGATATTTCCATACTGTTGCTGAAATTATTGAATAAGTTATCTTACTTGACATCTATTTTTAAAATGGCAAATTGAATCCCCAATTAGAACATTCAATCTCTAAGTAAAACACCAAACATATCTTAGCCCCAGGCTCTGCATATGCTTTAAAAAAATTAAAGATGTTTTCTCAAAACACATTACTTCAAATTTTAAAGAAACTTATTTTTTAAATTTATTTCTATGTTTTTGGCTGCTCCATGAAGCATGCAGGATCATAGCTGCCCAACCAACAATCAGGGATTGAAGCCATCCCCCCCTGCAATGGAAGAGTAGAGTCTTAATAAGAGCAAGTTGTTAGATAAACTTTTAACAATTTATTTAACCTTTAAAAAGTGGAGATGTTACTTTCCTGACAAAGGTCTGTATAGTCAAAGCCATGGTTTTTCCAGTACTCACGTATGGATGTGAGAGTTGGATCATAAAGAAGGCTGAGCAATGAAGAAATGATGCTTTCTAAATATGGAGCTGAAGAAGACTCTTGAGAGTCCCTTGGACTGCAAGGAGATCAAGCCAGTCCATTCTAAAGGAAATCAGTCCTGAATATTCATTAGAAGGACTGATGCTAAAACTGAAGCTCCAATACTTTGGCCACCTGATGCAAAGAGCCAACTCATTAGAAAAGACCCTGATGCTGGGAAAGATTTAAGGGAGGAGGAGAAGGGGATGACAGAGGATGAGATGGTTGGATGGCATCACCAACTCAACAGACATGAGTTTGAGCAAACTCTGGGAGATGGTAAAGGATAGGGAAGCCTGGTGTGCCACAGTCCATGGGGTCACAAAGAGTCAGACGTGACTCAGTGACTGAATATCAACAACATTTAACCATAGTTTACTTAAAAGTTGCTAATACCTTGTCTTCTGTTAGTGCTCCAGGGTGGTTCAAAAACATGTTACTGAATGAAACTAGACTAATCCTTGCTGGGTCTTTGATTTGGATTTACCTCTGAAAAATAACCTTTGAAAAAATTCAATTAATGATTAAGAGTATTTACCAGTATAGGAATTTCCTGGTGGTCCAGTGGTTAGGATTCATCACAGAGGCTTGAGTTCAATTCCTGGAAGGGAAACTAAGATCCCCCATGCCCTGTGGTGCAGCCAGAAAAAGAAAAAAAAGAGTATTTACCAATATATAATATCTATGTCCTTTGCAATAGGAATATGGGGAAATACTGATATCGTCACAAGATTAATTTTACTACATTTTGTTTTTCTTTTGGCGATTGCTGCATGGCACATGGGATCTTACTTCCAGACCACAGGTCAAACCTGTGTTCCCTGCCGTGGAAGCTCTTAACCAGCGGAGTCTTAACCACTGGGCCACAAGGGAAGTCCCAATTTTACTACATTCTAAGGTAACAAGCAATGCAAAATTTTATGGATATGATGATCAATGTTTATAAGCTATAAAAGACAAAACAACTAGATTATATTTACAACACAGGATGGAAAACTTCAGTAAATGCAGAATGCTACTATATATAAGACCACTAATTATGCTTATAAAGCAGTTACTGTAGTTACTTTATTATTCAAAGGCTGTTACTTCATTTGGTGATAAAAAGATTACACTTCTTTATTTTGAAACTTCTAAAATAATAGATCTTGATGTGGTAACATCTATTCATTCCATAGCTAGTTTAAATTAAAATATGTAAGTAAATCAATGGCACTTAATGTTGAGTTTAAAACATATCTTTCTGTCATTTAGCTATAGAATTGTTGTATTAATACATAAGAGGAGTTGAATGTTGACTTTTACAGAGAGAGATAATTATTTCCCTAAAGCCATTCTTTATATGGTGGACTATATTTTCCTTGCAGAGGCAGGAATTCTGATCTTGCAAGGCACAAATAGCTGTGGGCCATTTCTACTTTTCCACTGACACACAGAGGGGAAGTAGATAGGAGAAATAAATGAAAGTGATAATAATATTTCCTATCTAGAAGACAGTTTGTTTCTCTTTTATTTCTTTGACGTATTTCCCCTTCTGAATCTCACACTGTGAAATAAAAGGTTAAAGAATTTGAATTAGAAATCTTCAAACCCACATATAGGTATCAAAAAATGGGCCTGTTTTATCTGAAAAATAATTCTTTATTGTAACCTGATAATACAAAAATGTATTGTTATATCTCTTATTCATGAATACATCTTCAATTTTGGTGGTATAGGTTTGTTGCATTAACATAGAATAATGAATACTTCCTTATTCATCCACTACACAATTTGATTTTTTTTTTTGCCACTTTACTCATTTTTTAATGAAAGGATAATCACTTTACAGGATTTTGTTGTTTTCTGTCAAACATCAACAAGAGTCAGCCATAGGTACATCCATATCCCCTCCCTCCTGAACCTCCCTCCCATCTCCCTCCTCATTTCTACCCTTTTAGATTGTCACAGGGCCCCTGTTTGAGTTTCCTGATTCATACAGTAAATTCCCATTGGCTATCTATTTTACATATGGTATTGTAAGATTCCATATTACTCTCTCCATACATCTTACCCTCTCCCTCCTCTCTTCCCCCTACCCTCCATGACCATAGGTCTGTTCTCTAAGTCTCTTTCTCCATCGCTGCCCTGCAAATAAACTAATCAGTGCCATCTTTCTAGATCCCATATATATGCATCAGTATATGATATTTATATTTCTCTTTCTGACTTACTTCACTCTGTATGATAGGCTCTAGGTTCATCTACTTCACTTGAACTGACTCAGATGCATTCCTTTTTATAGCTGAGTAATACTCCATTGTATGTATGTACCACAGCTTCTTTATTCATTCATCTGTCAACAGACATCTAAGTTGCTTCCATGTTCTAACTATTGTAAATAGTGCTGCAATTTTCCTTTTAATTTTTATTTTATAGTGGAACATAGTTGATTAACAATGTTGTGTTAGCAAAGTGGTTCAGTTACACATATACATGTATCTATTCTTTTTCAAATTCTTTTCCCACTTAGGTTATCACAGAATATTGAGCCGCATTCCCTATATTATACAGTAGGTCCTTATTGGTCATCTGTTTTAAATATAGCACTGTGTACTTGTCAATCCCAAACTCCCAATCTATTCCTCCCTCCACCTTTCTCCCTCCCATAACCATAAGTTTGTTCTTCAAGTCTGTGAGACTGTTTCTACTTTGCAAATAAGTTCATTTGTATCTTTTTTTTTTAGATGCCACATGTAAATGATATCATATGTCATTTGTCTTTCACTGTCTGACTTACTTCACTTAGTAGGATCATCTCCAGGTGCCATTTGATTTCTTGATACTTGGATAGATTCCAAGTATTTTGACTTCAAATGCCTGGTTGCTTTCTGATCCTGATTACGCTGTTATTCAAAACTAGTGTTTTTTAAGTACCTCCGACTTTGGTGTTATATTCTAATCCTTTTAATGGTTCTCATGTTTTTATTAAAATTCATTGTCTCGTATTTGATCTGCCTCCATATAAGTGAGCTCTTTAAATTGTTCAACTTGGTATGCATCTTTCAGCTATTGTTAAATGGCTTGTAATAATTTTGTTTCGCTGCTCATTTCAGGGAGTTTGGAATGTATCAAGCTGTAATGACCAAATTTTTGGGGTCTTTTGAATAGTGATGGGCTGACAGGAAGTGTAAGATTATGTATGAATAAAGATGCTTTCATCTTTAAGGAATATAAAACCAGTCAAAAGGCATTAAACAATAAGGGAAATTATGACTTCACATAAGAATTCTAGAGATGGGACAAAAGTTGAATATAGTAAAAGGTTCAACAAAGCTGAATAATTCAATGATTTAACAATAACATCACTTTGCCCAGATGTTTTCCATCTTTCCATTTTCCAAATTCGGTGTGTTGTTTGTCCTTGTGAGCAGATTATTGCTAGATTTCCCATGTAGATAAAAAGTCTTAAGGCAGGAAGAGGAAATTTTTACTTTCACATATCTTACTGGAAGGAAAAACCTATCCCAGAGGCCCCTTTGGCTTATTGACCAGAATTATGTCACATACCTATTCCAGAACATATTGGTAAATGAAATGGAATATCACATTGACTTAAGTCAGCAGTGTTTTATGAAACCTGAGGGCCCCGTGATTCTTTCAGGAAGTTCACAAGGTTAAAATTGGTTTCCCTATTAAATGCTAAGATGTTTCCTGCCTTTTTCACTCCACTGATAGTGAAAAACAGCAATGGTGGGTAACACTCCCAGTTGCTTAGCACAAATCAGTGCCTGCGATATCAGAATGTACTAGTAGTCATTGTTCTTTACTGCCAGGATCTCACATAAAGTTTGTTGTTTTCTGGTCCATACTGAAGTGCTTTTGTTATTTCAGTCTCATATTGTATGATTTAAGCTGTGAGCTAAAATGGCTGCTTTCTTCATGGAATGCTTTAAAAAAGAAAACCTAAAAGACTGACAAACAAAATATGGTTATTCAGACATGGCTGTTTTGCTGACATTTTTCTTAAAAATGAACAAAGTGAGCCTGTCACTTCAAGGAAAACAACTAACTGACAATATTTGTTGCAAATGATAAAATTCAAGCTTTCAGGTGAAAATTAGGATGCTGGATAACTCATATCCACCACAGTGGACTTGACAGCTTCCCAGTACCTCAGTATACTTTCTAATGATATTGGTGGTAGTA
The DNA here is from genome assembly GCA_007570785.1 of Antilocapra americana. Lineage (NCBI taxonomy): Eukaryota > Metazoa > Chordata > Mammalia > Artiodactyla > Antilocapridae > Antilocapra > Antilocapra americana. The sequence continues at coordinate 45,503,165 of ML660197.1, read as the reverse complement.
TTAACAGAAATGATTTTTTGATATGGTATGATGAAATATGTCAGTATTTGAAAGATCTTCATAACTCAGTAAATCAGTATTTTCCCAATGATCAATGCATGTTATAAAATCACTCATGGGTGATTCAAAGACCAAAACAGACTAAAAGATTTAAGGGTAACTGAGCATAAAATTTTATTGATCTGTTTCAGATTCTGTGTTGTAACTAACCTTTGAGGAATAACCACTTTTTGAGTCTGGGTGTGGTATCAAAGAATATCCAAAATTATCTGAAGAGGCTATTAAAATACTTTTTTCAACTATTTGTATGAAACTGGATTTTCTTAATGCACTTCAACCAAACAACAGAGTGAATGCAGAAGCAGATTTGAGAATCTACTTTTCCTATAAGCCAGATTTCTCAATTTTTTAATCTTGAAAAAATATATTTTCCCAAAAATATCAGTTATGTTAATATATAAAAGGTGTATTATGTTTATTTTATAATTAATGTCTTTAAGGTTTTTGACTTTAAGTTTCTAAAGTGGTAAATATTGGTGGATATGACTCATGTAAACAAATGTACATTGTAATCTTCAGTACTTTAAGAGTATAAAAAGTTACTGAAAACCTGAAATTTGAAAACCACCTGGTTTAGTCCAGGGTTTTACCACTTGGGCTCTGGTAGATGATTTTATGTTGTCTCAATAAAATCTGGATTCTATTGACAGGATGGTTAATGGCTTCATTAGAGATCAGTGATCTGGCTACACTTGAAGCTGAAGAATAATTTTTCCAGGGCCATCCACAAACTATGACTTGTCTTTGGGAAATGTTGGCAAAAGGTTCTCAGGTCTCAGGGACAGGGATCTCATACTGTAGTGCTTCTGGACTGCCAGATTCTAGGAGAACTCTTTCTTCAAAAACTGCACACAGAAAATAGAGATAGTTGCCTTTCATGTCCATTGGGGATCAACCTGAGTCTCTGGTCTGGCTCTCAAAAGCAATGGTGTTCTTTGGTTCCAAGCTGGGGATGTTTCTTTCTTTCCCAGGGAACACAAAACAATAATATCTCATATCACTGTCTCATAACAGGACTGGCGATCTCAGCTGTCCATGGACTCACCTCTAGGTTCTGCAAGTCAGCCAAGGCTGTTTTGATTGCTAAATTGGTAATTATCCAGGAATATCAATGCAATAGAAATAGAAAGAAAGTGAAAGTGAAGTCGCTCAGTCATGTCTGACTCTGTGACTTCATGGACTGTACCTGCCAGGCTCCTCCATCCATGGGATTTACCAGGCAAGATTACTGGAGTGGGTTGCCATTTCCTTTTCCAAGCGATTGTCCCAACCCAGGGATCAAACCTGGGTCTCTTGCATTACAGGCAGACTCTTAACATCTGAGCCACAAGGGGCTCTTATTATCCGGGAAGATCAATGCAGTAGAAACAGAACTAAACAATATTCATATGAAATTGGAGAGGAAATTGTGGTAAAGGAAACAGTCACAGATATATGTAAGGATCCTATTATATGACTTGCTTATTGTTTAGTTGCTCAGTCATGTCCAACTGTTACTTGCCGGGCTCCTCTGTCCATGGTAATTTCCAGGCAAAATTACTGAAATGGGTTGCCCTTTCCTTCTCCATATTACACAACTGGACAATTATAATTCTCTTAATTGTGATTGAGAACAAAATAAGAGTCACAGAATTAAGGTTTAAAACAAGGGCTTCTTCTTTGAACATACTTATTTTGATATCCCCCAAAGTCAGTAGGTAGATATGTCTGTTAAGTAGGTAAAGTATGGTTTGGCTTTTTAACAATTTATTTATTTATTTTTATTTTATTTTCGGTTGCTCTGGGTCTTTCATTGTTGCATGCTGGCTTTCTCTGGTTGCAGACAGCTGGGGCTACTGTCTAGTTGTGGTGCATGGGTTTCTCATTGGCTGGCTTCTCTTGTTTCAGAGCACAGGCTCAAGGTGCATGGGGCTTCAGTAGTTGCAACATGTGGGCTCAGTAGCTGTGGCACACAAGCTTAGTTGCTCCGTGGTATGTGGGATCTTCCCAGACCAGGGACCGAACCTGCGTCCCCTGCATTGACAGGAAGATTCTTCTCCATGGTGCCTCCAGGGAAGTCCTGGTCTGAGTTGTAAAAAGAGAGATTAGACTTGGAATACAGATCTTGAAATGTTCATCATGAAAGTCATAGTTGAAGTTGTTGGAACTGGTAAGATTTCTTTCCCCATGAGAGCTAAACTGATAAGACAAGGCAGTCAAAGGTAGAAATGTAGGAAATGTCAGGGAATGGAAAGAATAATCCAGTATTAAAGACTGGAAAAGAGTGCTATTTAGGAAGACAATAAAGAGAAGTATTAGTGAAGAGGCTAAAGAAGAGAGAGTTGACACAAGGTGATTATCCTACAGTACAGGATGATTGTGAAAAGGCAATATTTGGCAAGTAACAAATAGATGATGACTTAAAACACCTGTTTTTAAATACTTTTAGATACATAGAAAAGCAGTAGATACTACAGGGAGTTCTTATATAGCCAACATCTAGTTTTTCCTATTAACATTTTACTTTGGTATGATGATCTATTTGCTGCAACTGATGAACTAGAATTGATGCACTATTATTAACTAAAGTCCATAGTTTATTCAAATTTCCATAGTTTTTAACTCAATATCTTTTCTGTTGTTGTTGTTGTTTCAGAATCCCGTCTAGGTTATCACATTATAGTGATCATATCTTCTTAGGTTCCTCTTGGTTTTGACAGTTTCTTAAATTTGATAATAACAATTTTGAGGAATATTGGCTGGGTATTTTGTAGAATGGTCCTATGTTTTTCTCATGATTTTGGCTGGGGTTATGGGGTTTTTTAGGAAGGAAGATCACAGAGGGAATGTGCTATTTTATTTATTTATTTATTGGTTGCCCTGTGTGGCATGTGAGATCTTAGTTCCCTAGCCCAGGAATTGAACCTACACCCCTTGCCTTGAAGTCTTAACCACTGGACTGTTTGGAAAGTCCCTGGAAAGTGCCATTTTAATCACAGTCTTTCAAAGGTACATACTATCAGCATGATTTATCAGTATTGGTGTTTTTGATTATCTGGCTGTGTTAGTGTTTGGTAGATTTCCCCCCTATAAAGTTACTCTCCCAGCTTCTCTTCATACTGTTCTCTTTAAAAGGAAGTCACTACACATAACCCACACCTAAGATGAGGAGCTCCCCCATCTTGAAAACAGAGGATCATATAAATAATTTGCAATTATTTTACATGAGATATTTGTTTATTCTCCCTCACTTTAAAATTATTTATCTATTTATATCCATATGGATTCCTGGATATTTATTTCATATTTTTACATGTAATCCAAAACTGTATTTGTTTTGTTGTTCAAATTGTTCCAACCTTGGCCATTAGGATCTCTTTCAATGACTCCTATGTCTCTTTTACATAGTCCAGTTCAGTGGTGACTTAAGTTAGCCATTTCATCAACATGGTGAACACAGGCATGAAAAATCTCAAAGGTTTAAACAAAACAAAACCCAGAGTGATCTAATTGGATGAACACTTAGGAGTCACTTAAAATTTATTATCTGATGAGACTGAGAAAACAGTTATGGTCTGTTCTTATTGCTTTTATATTTAGAGCCTTCCCTTGTGACTCAGCTGGTAAAGAACCCGCCTGTAATGCAGGAGACCTGGGTTCGATCCCTGGGTTGGGAAGATCCCCTGGAGAAGGGAAAGGCTACCCACTCCAGTATTCTGGCCTAGAGAATTCCATGGACTATATAGCTTTTATATTTGCTGTCTGCTAACTTTTCCTTTTAACGGAGAGTAATGTGGTAAATGTTAATTATAATGTGATTATGCCAGAATTTTTGATGTATTCAAAACTTCTCTGTGAATGCCAGCAGTGCGAGATTACAGAGAAAAATGATTTGATTTTAGGTCTTATTTAAATTCCCACAAAGACTTGATCTTCAGAAATGGTATAAAAATGTTTTCCAATGAATAGGTAATTTTTCTCACAATGAACATCTAGCAGTAAAGCAGTTTAAAAATAGTCGTGTTCATTTTGTTCTCTGGTCATTTAAATTAACTGATGACATTTAAAAATTTTACTAGGGTCAAGAGAGGCTTGGGGATGCTGTTTGATAGGGTGTGTGGACAAATTAAGGATGAAGATAGAGTATTAGCCTATTACTCCTCCCTCATATACTATTAGCCATGTTTCATGGAAGTCATTTTCTACAGCCATCCCACTAGTATTTACTCCATATCTACTTTGAACCCAGCAATGTGCTAGAAACTGAGCATACCACATTGAACGAGCCACAGTCTTGCTACCAAGCAATTAGAGCACATAGGAGACAAAGATTGGGGTAGACAAGTAACCCACGAGCACTGTACATTGCAGCTATGTGCTGTTTGTGCAAGCATGTAGGAAGTACAGCTAATCCAGAATTGGTTTCGGAAGGAAAAAGGGCAGGGAATTTCATGTGTGTGTACGCTGCTGAAGGACAGGTAGGAGGTAATCAGATGAAGGAAGGGAAAGGGGTGCAGAGGAGAGGGGACACTTTAAGCAAGGAAAAGTATAACTTTTAAGGGAGTAACAAGTCTTTCGGTTTGGCTGGATTATAGAGTTCTAGAAGTATAATGTGAAGCACCTATGTGATTTAAACATTTTTAGAAGTCACATTAAGAAAATAAAAGGAATCAGGTGAAAAATTTTAATAATATTTTATTTAGCCCAATATTTTAAAAATTGTATCATCTCAGCAATGTAACCAATATGGAAAATTATCAATAACACATTTTTACTTTCTTCTGGTACAATGTTTAAGAAATCTAATAGGTGAATTATACTTAAAGCACGTTTCAATTTGAACTAACCACATTTCAAGTGCTCAATAGTCACATGTGGCTAGGGGCTACTATGTTGGACATTATAGTTTTAGAGTGAAGTAATAGACAAATTTTCAGAGATAATGTGAAACGGTGGTGTGAGGCTTTGAAAAGTTTTTGCATGGGAGTGATCTGATTGAGTTAGTGATGATTCCCATTTTCACTGTGGAGAATGGATCGGAGGTGGGCTTGAAAAGATGCCAACTAGTTTTAGGCTACTAGTCTAGTTCTAGGGGAGTGACTTGGTTGTACTGAGAAGTAGGAGTCAAGAGTCATGAGGAGGATTTTTCTAGTGGTCCAGTAGTTAAGATACCACCTTCCAGTGCAGGCAGCGTGGGTTCTATCCCTGGCTGGGGGTCTAAGATCCCACATGCCTCGTGATGAGGTCAAGAAAAAATATAGTAAGGAGAGAATGAATTGAGGAGGCAAGAATGACTATTTCACTTCTACTCCCCCCCCCTTCTGGGAGCAAAGTAGAACCATTTTGTAAACTATGGGGAAATAAGAGAAGAATTGCAGGACTGGGAGACAGTGTGTTCAATTTGGGACATCTTAAATTAGAGTTGACTGAGAGATATCAAGTGGAATCTTTATATCTGAAAACAAGAAGACAGATGTCATCAACATATAGATAGTAACTGAAGCCATGGGATTGGATAAAATAATCCAGGTTGAGTGGGTAAAACAGTAACTCTCAATCCTGATTTTTTTAGTAAGAATTACCTGAGAGGTGATTTAAAATTCAGATTTTGAGTTTCATCCCTAAGATGCTGGTTCACTAGGGTGAGGGTGGTAAATTGTACTTTTCATAAGAATCCTTATAGTCTCTGATGCTGATACAAATCATCCTTAGAACTCTCCTTCACAAACACTGGTGTAGAATGATAAATAAGAGGACCCAGAAGAAACTGCCTACATGTGTGGGAGAGCAAAAGACCATGAAGAAGATAGGAAAGGAGTCATTAGCGAGTTGATACACTATCAGAAGAGTGCTATCTTCTGTTAACGCGAATGGGTAGGATTCTTACCTGAAGGGGAACAAAGCTGGTGGTGGGACAGCCAGACAGATTTCTGACTTGCTGGGCAGTCAGTCTGGTAGAAAGGTACCACCCCTTTGGTTACTTTTCATGCTCTGTGTCCTGGGCAAGTCTTCACCTATCATCAGATCCATCAAATTTCCTGAGTATTTGAAGGAGGAAGGGTTTAAACTGCCTGAAAAAGAGCAGAGAAATGAAACAATACAGTTAAAAGTGAGCACTAGAGTGAGTAACTAAGGTGGCATTTGGGTAACCTGATAGTGGTGACAGCTCAGTTTCAGTAGGTGAGTTGAAAAAGTGGGCTGAATGAGTTTGTTTGGAAAAAAAATTTTTATTTTAAGAATCTTGGGTATGAAAGGAAGAAAAGAGAAGTCAGAATGTATAAATATCAAAATGGCAACCCACTCCAGTACTCTTGTCTGGAGAATCTCATGGATGGAGGAGCCTGGTGGGCTGCAGTCCATGGGGTCGCTAGGGGTCGGACAAGACTGAGAGACTTCACTTTCACTTTTCACTTCCATGCATTGGAGAAGGAAATGGCAACCCACTCCAGTGTTCTTGCCTTGAGAATCCCAGGGACGGCAGATCCTGGTGGGCTGCCGTCTATGGGGTCGCACAGAGTCGGACACGACTGAAGCGACTTAGCAGCAGCACTCAGAAAATAATAAGAAATACTTGCCCTTCTTCTGAAATACATGCCCTTGTTTCATTTCTGTTGTGTGGATTGATTTCATACTGTAAAATCGCCATTCATCCTTCATAGAAGATAGTTATTAAATAATATTATTTTGCTTATACATTAAAGTCAGTGAAATGATATTTGGTCATTCTATCACCTCTTATATGAATTGTTGGAATGGATAAATCATTTTGCAGAATAATTATTGATGGTTTCAAAGAAGTGCCAACTTAGCATAGGTTGGGGTTGGATGAGGGAGACAGGAAAGGAGAAGGAACCAGAAACTTGAACTTGAATTTCTCAGTCTCCTTCTTACCTGTCCTCTACAGGTCAATTGCGTTTCACTGGCAGAACGTGCCTCCTCAGCCCCAAGCTGGTAAGATTCTGTCATTCTTAATCATGGTTAGTCCACAAATCAATTCACTTTCGCACAATAAAGACAAGCTCACCAGAACTTCATTGTTATAATAATTTGGGGTTAGCTGTTACACATCCTCTCTAACTCTTAACACCATTCCCACTACCAGTTTAATCTAGAAGTGACTGATTATAATCACCAAACTTTTCCATTAACAATGCTATTAAATTGTTATTTAAATTTAACAGTTTAAATATTGCACAAATGTAGTAAATACTTAAACGATGCCCTTTGCTTCCAGTATGGAATGCTAGAAAGTATAAAAATTCAAATGAAATATAAGTAGGAATATTAGAGTTTTGTTCTAAACACAGCCAAAAGTTTAAGTTAGATGCAAAGTAGTTATTTTTTGTTTCCCTCCTTCAAAGAGGGTGGGTCTATTTTAGAATGGAGCCAAATAATTTTAAAGTCACATCTTCATCACTTTCAAGACATGCCCAGTTTGCCCCACAAGTGACCAGTCTTTTTTAATAAAAAAAATAAGTGTTAGGCACAGGCGCGAATATATTCATTTTGGCTGATGTCATTACTGATCCATTTTGGTTATCTCAGAATTGCTCCAGCTCCGAGGCTATTGTTAGTTTTTGAACTTCTTATTTAAAAATAGGGAAAAAATACACACTAATTCTGAAAACTTGGTCCTGAAATTGTATTTAAAAAGCTCTACATTTATAAAATCATTAATGTGCCTATTTGGTCCAATTACTGGAACGTTATAGACACTAGGTATATTTGGTTAATTTGCATTTATTACAATGCTTTATATTTTACTGTTATTATGGAATTTTTAAAACACAAAAGTAGAGAAAATAGAATGAGCACCCATAAAACCATCACCCCCTTCAACAATTTATACAGAAATAAACTTGTATCATCTGTACTCTCATTGGATTATTTTAAAGCAAATCTCAGTCTTATTTCATCTATTAATTCTCATCTATTTCTCTAGAAGAGAAGAATTATTTTCTTAGGCCCAATTTTATTACTATACATTTAAAAATTAATAATATTTCCATATTATCAAATGTCCCATTAAAAATTTCCCAATTGTCTCATACTTCATTTTACAACTGAATTCTTCAAATTAGGAACAATACAGGCTGCCATGTTGAAATGCTGTATGTTGAATACTTCTTTGGTTATAACTTCAACAGTCTCTGCAAAACAAAAATGTCACATGATCCATACCTTCTAGGGGGTTATCTTCTCAGTAACTTGCCATATCATGTAAAAAGTTTATAAAGTCTATAAAGATTTTGATTAATTGACTACCTTTTTATAAATAAATTTATTCTCAAGGAATTTTTTTTTGTCTTTAGGAAGAATTTTTTTTTTTTAATAATTCACTAAAGTATTAATGGCCAGTCAGGGCTGGCTTCATCATGGCCATGCAACCTGTGCATTCACATGGGACCCCATGCTCAGAAAGGTCTGTGGTATATTGCTCTGTTGTTGCCATCTTGAAATTTTTAATACTTTTGATCAAGAGGTCCCACATTTTCATTTTTCCCTGAGCCCTAGAAAGCTTTATAGCTGGTCCTGCTGGTAGTATAAAGGCTAGAAAACACGTTGTTGTTGTTTAGTTGCTAAGCTGTGTCCGACACTTTCGCACATGGACTGTAACCCACTAGGCTCCTCTGTCCATGGGATTTTCCAGGCAAGAACACTGGAGTGGGTTGTCATTTTCTTCTCCAGGGGATCTTCCGGACCCAGGGATTGAACCCATATCTCCTGCCTTGGCCGGCAGGTTCTTAACCGCTGAGCCACCAGGAAAGCCCAAAAAACACATGATTCCCAGCTAATGTCTCAAGTGAGTTAATAATTATTAGTCTACCTAAATCTCCTAGCTATATCTATAAACAGAATATTAAAATCTAACTAGGCTTCAAATTACTAACCAAAGCAACCTTTGACCAAGCCGGTCTTTTTTTGAACAGTCCTTTTTTTTTTTACCCATGCAAAACATGGGAATGGATTTATTTATTATTTGTTTGTTGACCATCGATAATGTAACTTTGGAACATTAGTGTCAGCACATAGTAAACACTATATTGTAACTGCTTGTTATGATTATGATTAATAATTATTATCATTTAGTATCGCATTATTTAGTATCTTGGCTCAGTGTAGCTTCTAGATAAGAAGATTTGAAATGCTTCAAAGACAGTCTTTGACAGACACTAAATTAGGAACATAATTGCAAAGAGATTATTTTCTAAGTGATGGTTGGGTGCATGCATGCTAAGTCACTTTAGTTGTGTCTGACTCTTTGCAACTCTGTGGACTATAGCCTGCCAGGCTCCTCTGCCAATGGGGATTCTCCAGGCAAGAATATTGGAGTGGGTTGCTACGCCCTCTTCCAGGGGATCTTTCTTACTCAGGAATTAAACTCCTGTCTCATGCTGCTCCTGCATTGCAGGGGGATCCTTTACTGCTGAGCCACCCGGGAAGCCCAAGTGATGGTATAGTTTTCCAGTGTGGGCCTCATTTCACAAGCACAAATACCATCTGGCCTGACACAGGCAGTCAAGCTGTCCAAACCAACTTAATATCACACACACAGATTTCCAAACTTAGGCTTTCTAACCTTTTCTTTCAACCTATATTAAAAATTCTAGTGGACACAGTTACATTTTGGATCTAGCACCTAATTTGGAGGAGCCGCTCTCTAGGATGTAAGGTTTCATCTAGTCTTTGAATAGACTGGCTAATTCTCCAGGGGTTTCATAGAGCAAAGCAATTTGGAAATTTTTATGATTCTATTGATACCTAATTTCTATTTCCTACTCGCTTTATGCCTATACAATTGTAAAAAGGAAAAATTAGGCCATAGAAGACAATACAGGTGATCTATAACATTTCTCTTTGATGATAGCAAAGGTGCAAATATTTCCCAAATGTGCTTCCTATAATAATAAATATAGGAATAATAAATAATAAAACACCTTAATAAAAAGGTGTAGAGGAAAAATCCCAAATATCTCTGCTACAGAGCTTGGTTATTTTGCAATCAGTATCACCTGGAATGGTCAGATACATTCTACTTACATTTCTAACATTGCTCTAACGAATCAGGTATCTTAAAAAATGTAAAGAACTGGGAAACATACAGGAAGAGGCTCATGCTAAAATCATACTCAAAAGTAGTCACTGTTTGATGTAAATTCTAGAAAGTTCAAGTAAAGACTAATGCACACATGTGATTCTCTATAAAGATATGTATAATGTTTGTTGTAGACTCTCTCCACCCTAAGAACATTAAAAGCTTTCCTCATAAAAGACATTCCGGATCTCTCCGGACACAGCCCACACATAAGGTAGAATAGGAGACACATGATTTTGGTATTCTTCATGCAGAATCCTCAGTTTACTTGTGCCTCCAATGAGGCAGAGTGAGTGTGAGTGAAGGGGATTTGGTCTGGGACTTGTATAAAGCTGGGAGTGCCAGTAGCATTTTTGCAGCCATAGCAACCCATATTATTGTGAACACAGCCCTTATCACTCTGTACCATAATTGTCTTTTCAATTACCTCCCTGACTGGGCTGTAAGCAACTTCAGGAAAAGAATCATATTTTCTTTGCCCTCATATTCCAGCTATGTAGTGGCCTGCACATCAAAGGAGCACAAACTTTTACCTATAAATATTTTCATCCCTTAAAATTTGCCTTTTTTACTCAAGGTAGACTTGCAGAGGAAGTAGATTCATCTAAATCCAAGGACTGAAATGAACCTTTAATCCTCTAACTGAATTTTAGTTTAAATCTGCTGGGATATATTTGCCTGCACTTGACCAATTCTTCACTGATTACTACATTAATAGCTCATATTTATATGACTGTGATCAAAATCATTAACATACACCTGATTCTGCCTAATTTTTAATGACTTAACTAGCATAAATAAATACTTGAACAATTACATCAAGTCACCATAAAGAGGGGAAAGCTTTCATCTAAATGTATAATCAAATTGGCTAATTAACATTTTAATTTAAGAGACTGGAAAAATCTCCCTTGGAATTGATTCAAGCTAGTCAAGCTCAAAGATAAATCAGATGTTCACATTATAAGTATCTTTAAATGTTTTTATTCTCTATTCCATTTACAATTTTCTTTGACCTGTTACATTTACAGCCTGAAAAGCTACTACTTTATGGTACTACTATATATTTTTTTTTAATTACCGAATTTTGCAGAGAAACCGGAGAAGGCAATGGCAACCCACTCCAGTACTCTTGCCTGGAAAATCCCATGAATGGAGGAGCCTGGTAGGCTGCAGTCCATGGGGTCACTAAGAGTCAGACACGACTGAGCGACTTCACTTCCACTTTTCACTTCCATGCATTGGAGAAGGAAATGGCAACTCACTGCAGTGTTCTTGCCTGGAGAATCCCAGGGACGGGGGAGCCTGGTGGGCTGCCGTCTATGGGGTCGCACAGAGTCGGACATGACTGAAGCGACTTAGCAGCAGCAGAGAAAGTGTGGAGATATTCTCAGAAAAATTGGGACCTGCACATAGTATCTAGATAAGAATAAAGTCATGTAAGGATTAAGGACATAACCTCCAAAACCAGACTATCTGAATTGGGCTGTGGCTCTGACTCCTTGCTAATTACCTCAGTTTCTTTATCTATGAAATGGGCATAATAATATCTACCTTGAGGGCTGTTATAGGAATAAAATTAGTTACCATATTCACATTACTTAAAATGGCACCTGGCACATTTTAAGCCATACACCTTCATATGTTTAGGGTGGGAAGAAAACCTGAAATCTAACTGCTTAGAGAAAGCAACCATCATTGTAACTGGAATGAAACTGAGTGTGATGAAATCATTGAGGCTATAAGTGAGATTTACAAGGAAAAGATTAAGCATAGTAGGTTGCTAACTACTGACTATTGCCAGAATCATTCCTCACAAAGTATTAGAAAGTTTCAAAAACTTGTAAAGATGTATGCTGGTAAGAAGAGGTGATTTATGGGATTCTATGAAGAATGCAAAAGTGGCTTATTCTAATAAAAATAAAATATGATTTTAGCTTTACTTAGAAACTGCAAGAAAAATTCAGAAATCCCTACAGGCTTCTTTTGTTTTGACAGTTCATTTACTGACTTCCCGAATATTTAGAATTTTGCTACTTTCTTGCTGTCAGATTCTTAATAAATAAAGGTAAGCAATATTTATTAAGGTAAACCAAGTGTATCTTGGCTTTAAAAGATGTATTTGATTATTTTCATAAATGTCATTAGTGAAATGAGTCTCATTATTAATTATCTTGGAAGCCCTAGGCAAGATTTGAAATTTGCTCTCATGTGATGACATTTAAAATGACTTTATTGATTTAACTTGTTACATAATTGAACTTGCTTTTAAAAATATTTACATGGTAACTTACTGTTAATTCATTTCCATGTTGATAATTTTTATTAAATTGAACCATAACCATCCATAAATATTCTTTAAATCTGTAATATTCATGTGGCTATTTATGTTACATGTTAAATACATATTCCTTTGGAGTAAGAGTTAAGGTTTGGAAAGTTGATTTCCACTGTGCTCCCGGAATTTCAAGATGGCTCTCTGTTGGCCTCTAGGGCCCCTTGGTTGGTATAAGGAGCTGCTTACCAAACCTTCTGTTTTTTCTTCTTTTTAATATTCTGTGAGTGAGCAAGGTGGTAAGTAGAAGCAAGATTGAGAAGTTGTCAGTATGTCTGTTTTTCTTCCTGTCTTTTTTATACCACACTACCCTTAAGAATCTGGATAATCAAATTTCCTCCATTCTTAAAAACTTTCTGTTCAGTAAAGACCTTAAAAAGTATGTTTTCACAGCAATATAGATATGTAATAAAATGGTAGTAAACTTCCCTCAAAGTCTCTTTGGTTTCAAGGCCCAGGAATGAAGTTCTAAATGTAGAATTCCGGGGTTGGTGAGGACAATAGAGTAAGTTTGAGGGAGAAGCTTTTCCATTACCATCACATGGTCAAATCTGTTATTGGCCTGTTATCCTCACACTAGCACTGAGCTTCTTGGTTTTGCTTGTTCCTCTGAGTGGGTCTTCCTCTTTCTCCTAGGCTAGGTCTCATTCCTATTTTGAAAGGGTTTGACACTGCAAATCAGAGGCTGAAATCAGAGGTTCTAAGCTTCTACATTATTGTCTTTCTCCCAGTAGAGATATCTAATGTTAAGGGTCTTTTGTTTGTATCACAGTGAATTAAAACTAGGGGATCTGGTAAGTCTATTGCTAGCATTATCTAGGCAAAGTGCATAAAAGAAAAAAAAATTTTAAAGCTAATTTTCTACCCTGGCTGGGTGAGTTGCTTGACTTGTCATTTTGTTTCATTTCTCTAATCTATTTTTATTTCTGTAGAGAAGTTGAAACTGATTTTACTGAATTAGCCTACCAGCTTAAAATGATCTCACTTGCCAGGCATGTCAGTTAGATGTGTTTCTCACTAGGGTGAGATTGGTGCCTTTCTCCCTGCCTTTGTGTACCCTTTCAAAGTCGTAGGCTCTCTGGAAGAGGATGGCCTTCTCTATTTCATGAGTCCTGCCTGCTTTTTAGAAAGAGACCCAAGGGCTTCTGTTCTTCTCTCTGAGAATTTGCATGTAAGTTCTGAGGGCCTGTTTATCTTCACTTTAGGAATGGCAAAGCCTTAGATGAGATAGAGCCATAATTCCTCAAGGGATCAGAAAAAGATGACCCACAGGCCTCAATTTCCTTCCTGACCATAGAGTTGACATGTTTAATGTCACATAGTATTACAGGCCTTAAAGAACGAGGAGGGAAATATACCTTCTATATTTCTCTGGCTTTAGATCTAAAGCTGAAGCCTTAATTTCCAGGCTAAAATGTGGAGTCTCTAAAACTCAGTAAGCAGTTGTTAATTTGAATCTAGATTTAGAACATATTCCTGAGATCTTCTTTTCCCAATTCTTTAACACCTATTCCTGGTACTTAGTACTCTCCACATCAGGGCTATATACCAATATAATTTAGTCTTCCTTCTCAGGTATAAACTTGTCTGAACAAGTTTGCTTATGTAAAAATCAGTTTAAACTGAATATGGATTTAAGGAGTTTATGTTATCTCTGATTATTACTAATTTTGATTCAGGGAAACAATTGTTGAGTTTGAAAGACTTAATTTCTCAGAAGCACTCATGTTTTTAATAAATTTAATTAAAGGCTCTTAATTTTGTTGTGTATGATGTCAATTTTCTCCTCTACTAGAGGGGAAAAAAGTTTATGACACAGATTTTCTTTATTCACAGCTAAAGATTGAGGTATGAAGCATGGTTCTTATTTCCTTTATTTATTGTAGCTGGTTCTTTTCTAACCCTCTGAGGTGCAAAAAAAAAGCCACTGGATTTATTATATCTTGTTTCACAAAGGTAGATTGGTCATGCTTGAAATTTTAGATGTGAAATAAAATTGTGACTGAAGCAAAGCAAATGAGGGTCAACCATTTACACGTAATTCAATACTTTCTCTTCCCCCCACATATTGCAAATCATCTAAACTCTTTTTATAGTTTAGATGAGCTTCTTTATGAATCAAATGAGAAGACTGAAAAAAAAAAAAAGTCTGACCTTTCCAGAAAGTTCCATGATTCTAACATATTAGAAATTCCTTTCCCTAAAACTGATATGAATATAAAACTGATGAAAATAAAACATTATAGTGATATTTTTGCTGCACTTCTCTTTGTTTACCTTAGCAGGTGATTTTGAGTATGCCTACATATCATTGTCTGAGATTCCTTTTCCCAATAGGGAAAGCAATATACTGGTTTGCAACTCAGTCATTTATCCTACATAGTAATTTTCCTCTAAGTCTTGCTCTAATCAATATGCTGATACTTGAGCATATATGAATATCTGAGTGAGTATATAAAAGTGTTAGAAGACATAGTCTATTTTCTTAGATTACTCTATAGTTTTATGCAGAGATGATATTTGAAATATATAAAATTAATAGAGCATAAAGACTTATCAATTAAAATAGAAGTCTTTCTTAACCAGGCATTAACTCTTTAGTTCCTAAAATGGGGGAGGTCTAGGGAATCCTGAGAGAAAGGACTGGAACAGGGATGAGTATCATGGTGGAATCAACTCAGCAGTAGCTATTGGGTAATTTGTATATTTGGTCAATGGTCCTCTGTACCTGTGTGTACCAGCTGTACATTATTAGCCTTGTAAATACATAATAGGCAACGTCCACTGGATCCTCGAAAAAGCAAGAGAGTTCCAGAAAAACATCTACTTCTGTTTTATTGACTATGCCAAAGCCTTTGACTATGTGGATCACAACAAACTGTGGAAAATTCTGAGAGATGGAGGAATACTAGACCACCTGACCTGCCTCCTGAGAAATCTGTACATAGGTCAAGAAGTAACAGTTAGAACTGGACATGGAAAAACAGACTGGTTCCAACTAGGGAAAGGAATAGGTCAAGGCTATATATTATCACTCTGCTTATTTAACTTCTATGCAGAGTTCAGTCCAGTTCAGTTCAATTGCTCAGTCGTGTCCGACTCTTTCAGACCCCCATGAACCGCAGCACACCAGGCTTCCTCGTCCATCACCAACTCCCAGAGTTTACCCAAATTCATGTCCACTGAGTTGGTGATGCCATCCAACCATCTCATCCTCTATTGTCCCCTTCTCCTCCTGCCCTCAATCTTTCCCAGCATCAGGGTCTTTTCCAATGAGTCAGCTCTTCGCATCAGGTGGCCAAAGTACTGGAGTTTCAGTTTCAATATCAATCCTTCCAATGAACACCCACGACTGATTTCCTTTAGGATGGACTGGTTGGATCTCCTTGCAGTCCAAGGGACTCTCAAGAGTCTTCTCCAACACCACAGTTCAAAAGCATCAATTCTTTGGCTCTCAGCTTTCTTTATAGTCCAACTCTCACATCCATACATGACTACTGGAAAAACCATAGCCTTGACTAGGTGTATCTTTGTTGGTAATGTCTCTGCTTTTTAATATGCTGTCTAGGTTGGTCATAA
The DNA here is from genome assembly GCA_007570785.1 of Antilocapra americana. Lineage (NCBI taxonomy): Eukaryota > Metazoa > Chordata > Mammalia > Artiodactyla > Antilocapridae > Antilocapra > Antilocapra americana. The sequence goes on along the minus strand of ML660197.1, from coordinate 45,487,116 downwards.
CTTTCCTTCCAAGGAGTAAGCGTCTTTTAAGTTCATGGCTGCAATCACCATCTGCAGTTACTTTGGAGCCCAGAAAAATAAAGTCAGCCACTGTCTCCACTGTTTCCCCATCTACTTGCCATTAAGTGATGGGACCGGATGCCATGATCTTAGTTTTCTGAATGTTGAGTTTTAAGACAACTTTTTCACTCTCCTCTTTCACTTTCATCAAGAAGCTCTTTGGTTCTTCTTCACTTTCTTCCATAAAGGTGGTGTCATCTGCATATCTGAGGTTATTGATATTTCTCCCGGCAATCTTGATTCCAGTTTGTGCTTCCTCCAGCCCAGAATTTCTCATGATGTACTTTGCATATAAGTTAAATAAGCAGGGTGACAATAACAGGCTTGACGTACTCCTTTTCCTATTTGGAAACAGTCTGTTCCATGTTCATTTCTAACAGTTGCTTCCTGATCTGCATACAGGTTTCTCAAGAGACAGGTCAGATGGTCTGTTATTCCCATCTCTTTCAGAATTTTCCAGTTTATTCTGATCCACACAGTCAAAAGCTTTGGCATAGTCAATAAAGCAGAAATAGATGTTTTTCTGGAACTTTCTTGCTTTTTTGATGATCCATCGGATGTTGGCAATTTGATCTCTGGTTCCTCTGCCTTAGAAGGCAGTGAAGCTTGTAAGTACCCTAAAATATTAATATCAGGAATCTAAGTGCTCTACCTTATTGAAATTTAGGAGAAAAATACTGCATATATTTTAAAGTTGCTGAAATAATGTGTTCAATAAAATAATTATACCCTTAAAATATCATGATAGATAATTTGGAAGCTTTTTATGCTCTGAACCCAAAAGAAGTACTATATATTGGTTTTATGAAACCTAAAGACTTTGGTTCTGATCTTACAAACTCTAAAGACTTCGGAATAAATTTAGAGCAATTCCTTTAATTTATTTATGAACCTGAGGCCCATGGCCATTGTCTCCCACAGTTAGTGACAATGGAGAGACCTGAAGCTAGTACTCAGACTTATCTCTTTAAACCTCAGGACTTCTCCATTTCCCTAATAGCAGCAGTGGAAACCTGCAGTAGTGAGGTCAATTGGTTGGCTTTTTCAAAGAAACAAAGGGATAAGAGAAGCTGAGTATCCTGGCAGTCAGTAGCCCTTTACTGAGCACCTAAAAGACCTTTGTAGGGATACAAAAGAAAGCAACCTTCCTTCATTAAATATGCAGAATACCAGAATAAGTAGTCCTAACTGGGTTTGGATCTCATCTCTCCTCCCTACCTGTCCAGTGGTCTTAGGCAAGTTACTTGTGTCTGTTTCCTAGGGCAGGATAATACCTACTTCTTTGTGTTATGAGGATGAAACTAATACAGACATAGAGCAAACAGGAAGTGCCACAGAGTAAATCTTGCTATTACTATTGATCACGGTTTTACGCACTCTGGTAGATATCAATAAGGCATTCCCTTTACTCTCTGGCTGGATACAGAATCAGACACACCAGACAGAATAAATAAGCCTCAGCATGGAGATCAAGTAAGTGCCAAAAAGCAGGGTAATGGAGTAAAGGCAGCCACCTTTTAAGAAAGTAGCGGCTGTGAATTGCTCTGAACAGGAGAGGAAACAATTCACATGGCAAGTATGGTGTGAGCAAAGGAATGGAAACAAGAGTTAGCAGGACATGATCAGGAGTCCTTGGAATTGCTTGGCTGAATCCGGAGGTTTTGTTATTGGATGTTAAGAAATAATCGATTAAGCAGGAGGTAGTGGAAGAGGTTGGAAAGTTGTCAGAAGCCCCGAGAATTCCTTTATATGCGTGACAAGCTCTCTGGATTCAACTTTTTCTTATAGGCTTGGAAGGCCCACAGGAAGTGCTCTTTAGAATAAATTGGGAGGTGGGGGTGGGAGAACTATGCAAAATACCTCGCATTTAGCACTAAATAAGTATTAGTTCCTATTTCCCTCGTAGATTGAAAGGTTACTTTAGTAAAGTGGAGGGGTTAAGTTAACGTAGATGTTTAACTCCTGTACAGGTAAACATTTTAATTTAGCAATCTGAAACCTGGCTGAAGCGTTTTCGTTTAGAGAGATTCCCTTACTTGTCCGCCTCCCGCTGGCGGCAGCAACCGACAAGCTAAGCCCGGGGAAAAGGCGAAGGGTAAATGGTCGCTCCACGCATGCGTGAGAAGCCTTCTCAACTCCCCCGCGGCGTCTTTTCTTGGAACAAAACTAGCGCGGAGCCGCGGAGCTCCGCAGTTTGCGTAGACTCGAATTTCCTATTGCTCTCCCTGGCCGTGTGGAATCCTCGAGTGGGGCAGTTCCCCTACGCTAGTTGCGTTATTCGAAGTGAATGGCTGGGTGGTGCGTGTACGCCCAGGGCGTAGCGCCCATAGGCGGACGGGGTGCGGCTGCGCAAGGACTTGAGTGGGCCGTGTACGCCGCTAGCGTAGCGTGGTGTCCGACGCGCGGGTCTCCGCGACGCAGTTGGCGCAGCCGGCTTTGGTGAATACACGATTTGGTGCAGCCGGGGTTTGGTACCGAGCGGAGAGGAGATGCACACGGCACTCGAGTGTGAGGTAACTATAAAACCCCGATTTGTTTACATTCCCTCCCCCAGAACCGGCCCCGTGCGCGGCGGAGACTGCGAGTCCCGGGACGGCGGGGGGGTAGAAAGGGAGACAGGAACCGGGGAGTCGGGCTGAGTCCCTCGGGGCGCTGGGCTTCCCGCAGCTGCTGCAGTCGGCGGCGGCGGCGAGCCGGGCAGAGCTCGCGGTGGGCTGCGCGTGGGGCGCCTCCGCTCCTCGTGTGCGCTCTGGGCTGCTGCCGGGTTAGCGACCGGGCAGCCTCCGCCCCGCGTGCGGGGCCCGCGCCCCAGTCAGCCTCCCGCCGAGGCTGGGGAGCTGTGCGGGGAGTGGGGGAGTCGCCGCGGAGCAGGCGGCGGCGGTTGGGGGGCTGCGCGCGGCCGGCTCGGGGCCGAGGGCGGCGTGGCCGGCGGAGGCGGGGACGCGTTGGCCCGAGGATGGGGGCGTCCGCAGCCGGGTCTCGGAGGGGCTTGGAGTCAGGCGGCGGCGAACGCCCCGGGTTCTTCCTCTCGCGTGCTGCCCTCCTGAGTGTCACGGGGAGCCCCGGGATGGAGCCTGGGCGCCGCTGTTCCGGCTCGTCAGGCTAACGGACGGCGGCGCCTCTGCTCCTACCGCGGGAGGCCTCGTGGGGGCTTGCTTTCTCCCCGACCAACAGAAAAGCCGAGGCGGGGCGCGGGGGAGTTGGTCTTGAAGCCAGCTGGGGTCCCTGGAGCTGAGGGCTCGGGTGGGGCTGGGTCGGTGGGCGAGGCCGGGTGAGCCGGGCGAGCCGGGCGGCGGCGCGGCTGCCCGGGCTTTGTTCGTGAAAGCCCTTTGGCGGAGAGCCTTAGGGGCCCCACCAGGCTGCGCTACGTCGGGGAACCTTCGCAGTCCCCTCTCCGGGTCCGGGGATCTGCTCAACTCCTTGCTTCTCCCATGGGATCCCCGAGTGCCCAGGCCTGGTGAGGGCGCAGGCGACGTGTGGCTTCCTGTGGCTTCTCTAAAGATCTGTTCACGTGGGAGGGAGCCTGTCCACATGGGCCGTCTCTGTGAGCCGGGCTCAAGGAAGAGAGATCTCCTCAGGATCCGCAGCCCTCAGTTGGAAGTGTCCTTCGCGCAGATCCCTGTGTTAAGTAATAAAGTGACATGAAAGCACAAAATTTAAAAAGATGGTAGGTTATACTGTGGACTTTTTTAAAAGTCTTTTACGCCGTTCAGTTCAGTTTCACCTAGGAACTGAGTCATTCTTCATATAGCAAAACGAGCAAGTGACGAGTTTACGTTCCATTTGTGTGTGTGGTTTTTCTTTTTTTTTTGGACGGGTATCTAAAATTACCTAATTAAGAACTAGCAAGTAATATATTGGAAAACTGGAGATTTAAAATGTAGTTGATTGTAGTAATTCAGTTGAAAGCCTGAAGACTCTTGTGTACTGTTTTTTGTTAGGACTTATTCTACAGATGTTAAGTCATCTTGAGTTAGTCTCTCGTTCTAGACCTTGGGTCCATACCAGTTATCTCACATCCCTACCTGCCCTAAATACTCGAGAGGATTATCAGTGTATTATCAGTGATGAGTGATTAGAAGGAAACAAAAGAATGATGTACTGGAGGAGCTTTTAAACTTTTTTGTATGGTGAAGTTCAGAATGATGATTTTAAATATATGGAATACATAAGATGACGGAGAATCCAGTTGTACTGAAATACAATTACCAAAATTTTAAATATTAATGGTGAATTCATACTTTAGGTAAAGCATTAAATATCAAGAGTAATGGCGAGTCATTATGCCTAATTTCAAACTAGTGAGGACTGTAAATATAGGGTTTAATTTGAATGATTTATATTAGTAGTGTCAGGTGCTGTGTGTTAACTGAATTTTTTTTTTCACCTACATTTATAACTGAAGGGATAACTAAGGTTAGTTTTTATGACATATCCATCTTCCCTATCCGGATTCTCAAACCTGAATTCTATATGCAGCTCCTTGGTTAATAACCCCTGTGTAATTTGTGCTACTTTAGAAGAAGTGGTTAGTTATGAGGTGACATCAGTATATCACGTGATAACTTTTACTTGGGGCTTCCCAGGTAGCTCAGCGATAAAGAAATCGCCTGCCAATGCAGGAGACATGGGTTCGACCCCTCGGAAGTTTGACCCTCCAGGAAGATCCCCTGGAGAAGGAAATGGCAACCCACTCCAGTATTTTTGCCTGGGAAATTCCATAGACAGAGGAGTCTGACAGGCTACAGTCCGGACGGTCGCAGAGAGTGGGACACAACTTATCCATTAAACAACAACCTTTACTTATTCTTCATGTTAGTTTGTATTCCACTAACAGCTTAAAAGTCAACACACTTCCTCCATTTTTTTGAGCACTTGATTTGAAGCCCTTTTTAGGAGGCCTCCAGTTTGGTATGTAGGTACTTCTCTAAGCTGTATTTTCTTTTTGTTTTTAAGCAGATTTATGAAGAATATAGGGTATAGGTGTTATAACAAGGGTAATTATTCAACAACAGAAATGATTATTTACTTTTAATTAAAAGAGAATTATGTTGTTACCATTCTATTACCATACTTCCTCGACCCTTGTTTTGGCCACTATTGGAGAGAATGTAGGGCTTGGAGTGAGACTTAAGGTTCAAAACTGATCCATTATTAACTGGTTTGGTTACCTTGAGCAAGTTTCTATATCTTAATCTTTTATCTGTGAACTTGGAAGTACCAGAAAAATCTATCTCATGGTTTACTGTGACCTGTAGTGAATCAAAGGGCTACAGATGAATCATTTTACTTTCTTTTCTATATACAAACCTTCCAGTTTATTAGTGGTTGAAGGACTACTTTCTATCTTGATTCCAGAATGAGGTTTAGTGGTCTCTACTGGGCCACTGAAGAGGATATAGTTATTGTTATTATGTTATTCATATGTAATAATCATAGAATTTCTTCTTATTTTGCATTTTCTAACTTGTAATTACATACATACATCTTTTTTTCTGTCAAAATAAATTCCTTGAGGGGCACACACTCCATAGCTTTTTGTCAAATAATACTTGTGACACCTTATCCAGTGAATGTACAAAACTCTTTAATCAAATTAAAAATGTTAATTGAGTGATACAAAATTTAAATTCAGTATTAACCAAAGGAAATACTTTGGATTTTTATATGTCAGCCCTTATCTGTATAGTGGCTACCTCCAAGAATGGAAATGCTTTTGTATGTATATATCAAAAGGACTATCACTAGTGTATTTTAAACTTATACACAAGTTGCAGAAGAGAATACAGTAGGAAATGGAAAAGAGGTATAGGTAATCAAAACAGCTAGTTTTTTTTGCTTTATAACAGGTTTATAACCTATAAGGTCATCTTTCATTACAAGTAATTCTCATTAAAAATATACTAACTTTAGCTGTTAGAAGAGTTCCCGTTTTTCCCAACAGTTTGATGCTGCCCCCTAGTGTTTGATTCCCCTTAAAGTTTTCATTCCCTTCATCTTTACCTTTCCCTAAAACAACACTATTTTAAATTGCAATTAGATTCTTTAGTGCTACTTACGTAGTTTACTTTGAGATTTGCTCCAGTTGGTTAATGTTGCTATGAGTCATTTTGAACTGTTAAAAAGCTATTGCTTTTCACCCTAATTTTTCAAATAGAGGGTGAGTTTGGATGGAGATTGAACAGTATAGGTCCTTGTTTTCTTGAAAATTATGTTGGAGGAAGTTTTCAGACAGAAAGAGGGCTGTATGTTAAATATGTATCTTTGAGGTTAACTTTGTATATGAATAGTAGCAGTTACTTCAGTCTGGGTTTCTTCTGGTTTAACTTAGTCCCATATAACTGTATTGCCTCCATTGTACTGAAAGTGCGAAAATCACATTTTAACATTTTTTTTCTTAGTTCAAATTTTTTGGACTTTGACTTTTATAGAATGAAATTTGAAAAATAGGACCTTTAATAACCATAAGATTTCATGTAGTCCTTTATGTAAACTCTTATTAAAATGTCAAATTATACCCGTTATCAGTATTCCAAACTATTTTCATTTTCATTTTCTGTAAGTTCTGTGAATAGACCTCACACACAAAAAATAGGTTTTTCCAAAATAAGCAAAATATATAAGCAAATATTCTTGACAAATATTTACTATAATCAGAATATTCAAAAGTGTGTCAGTAGATATGAGGCAATTTTTAACTGAAATTGTAAAGTTTAAATAACAATAGCATTATTGAAATTATTTTCAACTGTTTAAGACACCATGTTTAATATTCAGAATACAATAATTTACTGTCAGCACATCAGAGAATATACAGTGTCAAAACTCTAATATATTTTTTGTATTAGATTTTTCATGTGAAAAGATATTGAATGGGATGATGGTTTCAGATTTGCTCAGTTCAGTCGCTCAGTCATGTCTGACTTTGCAACCCCATGGACTGTAGCATGCTAGGCTTCCCTATGCATCACCAACTCCTGGAACTTTCTCAAACTTATGTCCATCAAGTTGGTGACGCCATCCAACCATCTCATCCTCTGTTGTCCCCTTCTCCTGCCTTCAATCTTTCCCAGCATCAGGGTCTTTTCCAGTGAGTCAGTTCTTTGCATCAGGTGGCCAAAGTATTGGAGTTTCAGTATCAGTCCTTCCAATGAATATTTAGGACTGATTTCCTTTAGGATGGACTGGTTTGATCTGTTTGCAGTCCAAGTGACCCTCAAGAGTCTTCTCCAACACCACAGTTCAGAAGCTTCAATTTTTTGGTGCTCAGCTTTCTTTCTTTTTTTCTTTTTTTTTATTGGTTTTGCCATACAATGACATGATAACGCCATGGGTGTACATATGCTCCCCCTCCAGAACCCCCCTCCCTCTTCCCTCCCGACTCCCTCCCCCTGGGAAATCTCTGTGCAGCAGCCCCGAGCATCAATCCTGGGCTGGTGATTGATTTCACATATGATAATTAACATGTTTCATTGCCATTCTCGCATATCATCCCACCCCTGCCCTCATCCACAGAGTCCACGAGTCTGTTCTATACGTCTGCGTTCCTTTTGCTGTCTCGCATGCTGGGTTCTCGTTACCGTCTTTCTAAATTCCATATATATGCGTTAGTATACTGTATTGTTGTTTTTCCTTCTGGCTTACTTCACTCTGGATAATAGGCTCCAGTTCTGTCCACCTGAGTAGAACTGATTCAAATGAATTTTTTTTTTTAATGCTGAGTAATATTCCATTGTGTATATGTACCACAGCTTTCTTATCCATTCGTCTGAGTAGAACTGATTCAAATGAATTTTTTTTTTTAATGCTGAGTAATATTCCATTGTGTATATGTACCACAGCTTTCTTATCCATTCGTCAGTTGATGGGCATCTAGGTTGCTTCCATGTCCTGGCTATTGTAAACAATGCAGCGATGAACATTGGGGTACACGTGTCTCTTTCAATTCTGGTTTCCTCGGTGTATATGCCCAGCAGTGGGATTGCTGGGTCATATGGCAGGTCTATTTGCAGTTTTTTAAGGAACCTCCACACTGTTTTCCATAGTGGCTGTACTAGTTTGCATTCCCACCAACAGTGTAAGAGGGTTCCCTTTTCTCCACATCCTCTCCAGCATTTATTGCTTGTAGATTTTTGGATTGCAGCCATTCTGACTGGTGTAAAGTGGTACCTCATTGTGGTTTTGATTTGCATTTCTCTGATAATGAGTGATGTTGAGCATCTTTTCATGTGTTTGTTAGCCATTTTTATGTCTTCTTTGGAGAAATGTCTGTTAAGTTCTTTGGCCCACTTTTTGATTGGGTCGTTTATTTTTCTAGAATGGAGCTGCAGGAGTTGTTTGTATATTTTTGAGATTAATTGTTTGTCCGTTGCTTCATTGGCTATTATTTTCTCCCGTTCTGAAGGCTGTCTTTTTACCTTGCTTATAGTTTCCTTTGCAGTGCAGAAGCTTTTAATTTTAATTAGGTCCCATTTGTTTATTCGTGCTTTTCAGCTTTCTTTGTAGTCCATCTCTCACATCAGTATGTGACTGCTGGAAAAACCATAGTTTTGGCTAGATGGACCTTTGTTGTCAATATCTCTGCTTTTTAATATGCTATCTGGGTTGGTTATAGCTTTTCTTCCAAGAAGCAAGTGTCTTAATTTCATGGCTACTGTCACCATCTGCAGTGATTCTGGAGCCCAAGAAAATAAAGTCTCTCACTGTTTCCATTGTTTCCCCATCTATTTGCCATGATGTCATGGGACTGGATGCCATGATCTTAGGTTTTTGAATGTTTCAGATTTATAAGTATACAGATAAAACCTGAAATTTTTTTCAAGTGCAGTTTCAATTATTGTCACTAAAAGTTAGTGGTATATGATTTTGTGATTTTATATTTATAGGCTTTCCTGGTGGCTCAGTGGTAAAGAATTTGCCTGCCAATGCAAGAGAAAGGAGTTCAATCCCTAGGTTAGGATGATCTCCTGGAGAGGGAAATGGTAACCCACTCCAGTATTCTTGCCTGGGAAGTCCCATGGACAGAGGAGCCTGAAAGGCTACAGTCCATGGAGTCCCAGAGTCAGACATGACTTAGCGACTAAACAACAATTATGGTTTATATTTACCCTTTATAATATATATTTTACTGCCGAAAGAGAAGGTATCAGATAGTTGTTTTTGCATTAACCTTTCATATAGCCATGTTTACACTTATTTTGGGGGACCATCCTTCCTATTCATAGCAGTGGTTTTGGGGAATTAGAATGTGAATCAGAATGTTGGAGATGCCTTTTATCATTATAAGATTATGTACTTTCATGGGACCCAGAAGCATTATTATTCAGTTCAGTTCAGTCACTCAGTCGTGTCCGACTCTTTGCGACCCCATGAATTGCAGCATGCCAGGCCTCTCTGTCCATCACCTACTCCTGGAGTCTACCCAAACCTATATCCATCGAGTCGGTGATGGCATTCAGCCACCTCATCCTCTGTCGTCCCCTTCCCCTCCTGCCCCCAGTCCTTCCCAGCATTAGGGTCTTTTCCAATGAGTCAACTCTTCGCATGAGGTAGCCAAAGTACTGGAGTTTCAGCTTCAACATCAGACCTACCAATGAACACCCATGACTGATCTCCTTTAGGATGGACTGGTTGGATCTCTTTGCAGTCCAAGGGACTCTCAAGAGTCTTCTCCAACACCACAGTTCAAAAGCATCAATTCTTCAGAGCTCAGCGTTCTTCACCATCCAACTCTCACATCCATACATGACCACTGGAAAAATCATAGCCTTGGTGGACCTTTGTTGGCAAAGTAATGTCTCTGCTTTTAAATATGCTATCTAGGTAGAACTGTTGTATGAAAGTTATTTTTAATGCTCTAGTGATTATCATTGGAAGGACTGATGTTGAAACTGAAACTCCGATACTTTGGCCACCTAATGCAAAGAGCTGACTCATTTGAAAAGACCCCGATGCTGGGAAGTATTGAGGGCAGGAGGAGAAGGGGATGACAGAGGATGAGATGGCTAGATTGCATCATTGACTTGATGGGCATGGGTTTGGGTGGATTCCAGGAGTTGGTAATGGATAGGGAGGCCTGGCATGCTGCAGTTCATGGGATCTCAAAGAGTCGGACACGACTGAGCGACTGGACTGAACTGAGAGATTATCAAAGACTTGTCAGTCAGTGATCACTTTAGTTTTTAGATTTATTTTCATTCACATAGAAGTGGGAAATTAAATTGCTTTCAGTTTTAGTTATAAGGTCACAAATACGTGTATCCCACTGCCCTGTTACTTTAATGTTTGTTAAAAAAAAAACATTTCAGATGCGCTTCATACCTCTAAACTTTTTTTCTGAATTCACTTTACATGTTCTGAAAAACTACTGTTATGAGTTTTACAATAGTGGTTTCCTGTATTGTTGTCTGTTGAATTGGTAAATTTTTTAAAACTGTGTAGATTAAGTCAAGGGTCAGCAAGTTATGGCCATGGACCAAATCAGTTTGCTTTTATAAATTAAATATTAATAGATACATGACTATATTGTATATTGCTGCTTTGTGCCATAATAATAGAATTGAGTAGGTGCCATAGAGACTATACTGCTGCAAATCCTAAAATGTTAACTATTTGTCCCTTTAAGTTAGCCAACTCCTGGATCTAGGCCTTCCTATTGTATCATTATTTGACATGTTGCTGTTATTAAAATATTTACATTTTCCTAGTTCCTATATGAGTAAAATACTTAAGCAGAGAAGCATTCAAATATAAATGAATGGGAAATAATATGAGTTCTCAGGTATTCTTCACATAAATAGAATAAGAAGCTTTTTGTCTCTTCTCTGTCAGAGGAATAGCACCCTTATTTACGATGCTTAGAGTTGTAATGTGTCTTTCGACCTGGAGCTACTACCTAACTCCGTCACCGTGTTTCTACTATTACTTATACAGTGTCTGTCAGTTTACCTTCTCTCGTTTAAAAGATGACTGTGTCTTCCTTGTACTTCTCCAGAGCAGAAAGTGTTTCATATTTATTTTTATGCCTTCTCCCTGCCCCTTCCTTTTCCCTTTCCTCCTTTCTCCTTTGTTCCCACTTCCCTCATAAAGCAATTCCTGGAGAAGGCAATGACAACCCACTCTAGTACTCTTGCCTGGAAAATCCCATGGACGGAGGAGCCTGGCAGGCTGCAGTCCACGGGGTCGCGAAGAGTTGGACACGACTGAGCAGCTTCACTTTCACTTTTCACTTTCATGCATTGGAGAAGGAAATGGCAACCCACTCCAGTGTTCTTGCCTGGAGAATCCCAGGGACGGTGGAGCCTGATGGGTCATACAGAGTCGTACACAACTGAAGCGACTTAGCAGCATAAAACAGTTAATGATTGCATGTTTACAGAACTGTGAACAGGTGTTTTGGTGTAATACTGCTCAGTGCACCTTTGCTTAAGTTGAATCATTATTTTATTCTGTTTGCATGTGAATAAGTATACTTTGTGCTTTGTTATAGAAGAACATAGCCTCATGATGAAGGAAAGATTGGTTTATATACCGTATCAGGATATATCGAGTAAGATATGATTTGTTATTACTTTGCAAATCAGTGAGGTCATTAAAAGTATAATATTTGAAAAATATTTTATGGAATTATAATGTAATAGTTAATTATTACATAATTGTATGCATAATTACAACAAAATTGAGAACAGATACCATGTATTATATATAATGTATGTTGCAAAGCAACAGGATTATGTTTTCTGTTTCCATGGACCTTGTTTAATGTAGAATTTCAGCTGACTTCATAACTTGTTAATGTTTAGAATTTATATGTTAAGATTTTTGTTTTAAGTTAGTATACTCTTGTTTTTTCAAGTAAGGTGAATTATTTGATATATATAGCAATAACAACAATGGTGTAAGTTTATTTTCAAGAAAATAATCATTAATTTAAAAAAGAACTGAAGAAGGAAATCAACTACAATCAAATCACTGAAAGAGATTTTAAGAAAAAGTGTTTAAGTACACTGTATTATCTACAATATAATTTACGATTTGTATATAAAAATGTTTAGAGCTTTTTCTCTGAAGATTTCTGCTTAAACACACGTACTTGAACATTTTATTAAGGCTAAAATGTAAGCTTTCTTAGTGAACAGATAAAAGACTATTGTTTGTTAGTTCAGCGGTAATGTTAATTCTAATTACGGCTTTTTTTAAGAAAATTCATATTAAATATAGGGAGGAAAAATACGTAAATTTAGAAGTCATAAAGAAATTACAAAAATAAATTATAGACTTCAGTGCATGTACATGGAAGTACATCTATCCATGAAAGGGAAAACATTGTAATCAAAGTAAAAAGCACTGGACAGAATTGAAGATATTTTCTGCACAAAATATGACTAAGCCATGTTATATAAAAGGTTCATGTATGTTTATAAAAATATTGAGACACCAGGAATAAGGTAATTTTATATTGTGTGTGTATTCAGTCCTTTACAACCCCATGGACTGTAGTGTGCTAGGCTTTGTCCATGGGATTTTCTAGGCAAAAATATTGGAGTACGTTGCCGTTTCCTTCTCCAGGGTTCTTCCTGATCCAGGGATCAAACGTGCTTCCTTCTCTTGCATCTCCTGCATTGGCAGGCTAATTCTTTACCCCTCTGCCACCTGGTAATTTTACCTGTTCCAAAATTAATAGCAGCAACTACTAATGAGAATACTGTGATCATATAGCTGGTGGCAGTATAACCAAATTTAATTTGTCTAGAAAACAATTTGAAAGTATGTAACAAGACCTGCTGAAAAGTATTCAGACTTGTGGTCTTTCCCCATATCTTGGATTTATCCAACCAAGCAGGTAACTAAAAACAATAACACAAATTGAAGTTACAGTGATTATATAATGTGATTAAAACTCTATAAACAAATGCTTGTGAAATCTTGAAAATGTAATTCACTTTCCTCCACATGTGACACAATGTGACTTTGGTCAACAGAAACTAAGATTTATAATTGCTGGATTTTAGTTTTTTCAGTCATAATTATGCATGAATATAGTTTAAAGAATTAAATAGTTCTATGAAATTTAGGTAGGGGAAAAGAAAAAAATCAGTCCTCTGTCTTTTACATTCTGTCTAGAGATATAAGGAACTCTTTTGGTTTCTTAGTTGTTTTGCTGTTCACTGCCATGTCTCCAATATGTTCATAACTTGTTGATTTTCAATTTTAGTCATTGTCTGCTTCTGATTTAGCACTCTTCCCACCTCTCCATGAACCCTCTCATTTCCTATATCTCAGTTTTTCAGTACAGTTATATTGTAATTCTAGTTTAGAACAGTAGTGTTATATTTTTATGACTGTAAAGGTTATTTGCAGCTGTAAACTGGTACTTACCCTGCACAACTTTTTCCCCCCCAGCATTAATAATTTTCTTATTTGTTCTTTTTCTAAATGTCTGTATATCAAATCTACCCCAGTCTGTGTATCTGAATGTGATTCTGTAAGACAAAGAATGTGCCCTAAACCACTCTATGTTTATTTAAGAATTTTATGTAGTTTTCTTTATATTGGAGAAGGTTGAACTTGATCATAAAGATGGATTGTTAGTTGATTAATGAAATTGGTGTTTGCTAGTAGAAATTAAGTAGTTTTGACATTTGAATTATAGTTTTGTAAGATTCTGCTAAATGGCAGAACAGACCATTTAAATTTGTTCAAACAAGTGTAAGGACAACTAAAATTTATCAGATAGAAAGCTTCCCTGGTGGAGAAGTAGCCTCTGTTGTCAGCAGCATCAAAAAATGTTAATGTTATGAAAATGTTGCCTTGGAGATTCTGGGTTTTTTACCCCCTAATGTTATGGAAAGGAAGGATCATTTTACCTGGCAGTGCTTATGAATGGTAAGTTGGTACAAAATCTGGGACGTGTAATAGTGACAAGATGCTGAAAAAGGAAAATAGGAAGAGTAATGATGAATGGAGTAATAAAGATTTCAGGCAGTGGCAGTAACTATTCTTAGGATGAAGGCAACAGTCAGGGATGATGAATGGAAAGAGAACACAGCTCTGCAAGTTGAAAGGAAAAGGCGTGTGTTTCTCATCCAGGTCCTAAGGTTAGCCCTGTGTCTTTAAGTCCTCTTTATGACTACATGTTGTGAAGGTGTATATGCATTTGTAGTGGAAAGAGGTTGAAGCTTATTAAATTGAAAGGCTTACTAAAATTATAAACATTTTAGTAGCTTCAAAAGACATCACAATATTTTGTGATTGATAAAGGTCAGCCAGCTCATAAATTTACAAATCTCGGATGTTCTTTGTATTCACAAGCAGCAAAACAGACCCAGGAATGTCAAAGGTGGCTTTCTACAATATGATTCCAGATTCCCTGTAATGAATGCTTGAAAAGCAGAGACTTCAGATAGTTTGAACATTTAATGAGAAAATGTAGGTTTGTACATGAATGTTTAGAATACAATAATAGATTTGATGTGTGGTTGTTTGATCTGGTACATTTGATCAATGCTCATGTTTATATTCTGTCTCTTGAAAAATAAAAGTGAAACAGGAGGAGCCCTGAATTTTGCCTGAGCTCCATTAGCATACGTCTACTATTTTCATATGAATGAATTGCAGGGTAAATATTAGAGATTGTGCTTATTTTGGTGATAGCTACATTGACATTCCAAACTGAGGTAAAATGGGGGAATGAAAAAGGAAACCTTGAAGCTCAAAGAGGATTTAAGGGTTCTTGATAAGGACTCATTACTGAAGTAATTTTATGCCTTGAAGTTTTATAAAGTCAGTGAAACTGGTATGTCATGGTAATTCTTCGCAACTTTTTCTCAGTTGGATGCTAACACTGCATATGCTCTCAGAATATTTTTGGTAGCATTCTTTGGAAGGAGTTAAAGCGAAGGGACCTTTTTTTTCCACTCTGGTTCTGTACTTTTCGGAAGTTAAGTGAAACGTGTAGTACCATATCAAATAGTGGTAATACTTCAGGTTAATAAACTTTACAAAGAATACATTTTATATACATTAGTTCAGTTGGTGGATATATGTAGGGACTTCAGGGAAGGAACAGTGACAATACTAGGATGAACTAGAGACGAAGGTTTCTGACTCCTGATTCTATTCTATGTACATTACATTGGGTGATTATATCAGAAGTGGAATTTTAAAATGGATCCAAGTTCAGTTCAGTTGCTCAGTCATGTCTGACTCTTTGTGACCCCATGGACTGTAGCATGCCAGGCCTCCCTGTCCATCCCCAACTCCTGGAGTTTACCAAGTAAACTTGGATCCCAGAGGATCCAAGTTATATTGCTATTAATAACTTGCACTTAAATAACATTTAAACATTTACAATAAAATGGAAAACATTTAAAACTTTTATCATTACAAAAAAGGATCCCATTATTTTATTTGGTTTTCATAATTACTGTGAAATAGAACAGGAATTAAAACCCCCACTTTATACGTAGTATAAGACTTAAAGAGGCTAAGTAATTTGCCCAGCATCTTATAGCTAGTAAGTGGCAAGACCAGGTTTCTGAGATTTTTGCCCTTTAGACTAGTATTTCTTCAGTAAAGAACTAGTCTCACTGCTTCTCATGCATTTTGTGTGTACTGCTGTTGAATCCTAGAGAGAAACTAAATTGGTGTCTGACTACATGGATAAATTTTGCTGAAGTCCTTTAGTAATATACCAGTTGTATTATATTTATGTGATTCAGGATATAAGTAAAACAAATTTCTGCCATGATAGTGAAACTTTCCCCAAAAAATGAAGTCTTCTTTGAAATTAGGGTGCCATGTATATTATTGAATAATTTTCATGTTGTTTACTTAATACATGATATATTTCTATAATCCAGGTTGAGGGTTTTAGTGATTTCTATCTTGGTTTCCACCTCATTGACCTTTAAAATATCAATCTGGAACGTTGAAATAGCTAGTTTCAAAACATTGCTAAGTGATTTATAATATTTTTTCTCTGATTGTTAGTTTGTATATATATGTATTTGTATGTGTGAGAGTCAAGAACCTGAGACAGACATTAACTTCTGGTTTTTTCATTTGACCTACATTTTCCTTTTAAAAAAAAATCCCCTTGAGTTAAAGTTGTTTGCTTTGATCTTAATCAAATGAATAGATTATACACAGGATATACTTAGTTGGCCTCACTAGTAACAGGAACCACATATTGAGAATAGAATTATTTCAGTGCTTATTATCTTTCTTACATCAGTCAATCATTTTGTTAAGTAATATAGTGATATTAGGGCTTCCTCAGTGTCTCAGTGGTAAAGAATCCTCCTGCAAAGGAGATGTGGATTCAGTCCCCAGGTTGGGAAGATCCCCTGGAGAAGGAAATGGCCACCCACTCTAGTATTCTTGCCTGGAGAATCCCATGGACAGAGAAGTCTGGCAGGCTACAGTCCACAGGGTCGCAGGGTCAGACACTTAGCACGCATACTCATAGTGATAAAACTTTTTTTTTTTTAAACTGACTGTAAGTATTAGAGACCATTTCTTTTCTCTTTAAAATGTTTTGGTAGTATATTTTAGATAGATTGCATTAGTAGTTATCCCAGAGTATTCTGGTTTTTAAGATACACAGATACGCTGGTGTAGCAGAAAGAGCCCCTCACTTTGAAGTCAGGGGACTGCCACAAACTTGAAATATTACTTTAACCATATGTATACTTCTTGGTCTTAGATATCCATGTGTTTTTTTAAAAAGGTGTTTAGTTGATTATACTTAAGAATCTTTTCATCTTAAACTTTCTACAACCCTATTTTCATTTGTATGAAATAAAGATCATTATCTTTCTTGAGACAAAACCTATAGACAGATTAGTGTACTTTAGGTATGTTCTTGATAAAAGTGTTTTATTTACTTAAATGAAAAATTTATTTGCCATTTTATGTAGGAAAACTACAATTGAAAGCCTGTAATTAAAAATTTTTATAAATCTTTATAGAAGAACTTACTGTGGAGATTATCAATCCTGATTTCTGACTTTTAAGGTTTTAGTTAGCCTTTTTCTTAGGTATAATCATATATTTTGTTCATCAAGATTCTTTGGTTACAAATGATTTTTTTTCTCTGGTTAAAAAATGGATTTTCTGTTATGGCGTTTTTAAGAATGCATGCAAAAACTGGTGAAATTAGAATAAGATCTCTAATTTAGTTAACAGTATTATATCAGTGTCAGTTTCCTGGTTTTGAAATGTACTGTGCTTAGGTAAAATGTTTTCATTACAGAAAATTGGGTAAAGAGTACATGGGTATACTCTGAACTATTTTCACAAGTTCAAGTTCTTGTGAGTCTTAAATTATTTTAGAAAACTTAAATTCATCTTTGGGTATGGTTAAGTATGGGTCTGTTTCTAGAAACTGCATATTACTGATTTTACTAATTGAAAGTTGAAATATGTATTCTTAATAGATTAAAAATTATGTTTTGTCCGAAATATATAGAACACCTCTAGAAAAGCACCCAGATGTTAAGTGTGAAAGTGAAATGAAAGTGAAAGTCGCTCAGTTGTGCTGATTCTTTGTGACCACGTGGACTATAGAGTCCATGGAATTCTCCAGGCAAGAATACTGGAGTGGGTAGTCACTGACAAGTTTATGAAGTGAACACACCTGGGTAACCAGCACCCATGGGTAAAGATAGAACACAAACTGCAGCACAGAACTCCTGCCTGGTTCCTCTCATCACTTTTCACATCAAAGAATAACCACTAGCCTCACTGAATATTTAGGTCTGATGTTAGTGTTAAAATATTAGTGATTTTATAGAAAATTATGGGTTTCATTTTTTCTTTGCATCAAATGTAATGTATTTACATCAGAAATAGTGTACACAGCACAATGATTAAAGTACTTAATTGTGAATTAACCTGACCCTTCATGTAGAAATTATACAATGAGAGAAAACAGTAATAAAAGATGAAATTAAATGTGTGGTGGCAACTACGAGTTGTTTTCCAGAAACCATTCTTTTCTTGTGCAGTAGGATTATGCATAGCTGTCTATAGTACCTGAAAGTCTTGAGTGAATAACTTAATGTATATTTGCTGAATGGAAAACCCAATCAGTTATAAAACTAATATTCTCAATTCCCAAAACTTAGAAAAATATTCTCAATTCCCAAAACTTAGAAAAACTGTGAAACGTGACAGCAGAAGATTTTGTCTAGGGCAAAACTGAGTCCTGTAAAGGCCAGTATTTAGGATTGAGTGGTAAATAGACTTGGGCAACATTTTCACCGTTACTGCCTCCACCCCAAAGATCTTTTTGCTATGGATAGAAAAGGATCTTTAAGAAAAGGATCCCATAGAATGCTTGGGAAACTGTAAGTTGTAGGTGAGACTGTATTTTCCAATCTCCTTATTTATTTGATTGAGTGAGCTGATGTGGCTATGTTCTTGCCAATGAAGTCTGAGAAGTGATAAAAGCAATATCTACTTTATTTGCTGCTTCATAAATTTCTGAACCTGGTTTTCCATTGTTTTACCACTGATAAGAATAGCACTCATGTATGGTTGATGTGTCTCTGACTGACTGGGGCTCACAAACTGGAAGCAGTCATCTTGGATGGGTATTAAGAGAAATATAAACTTGCTTGTTTCTTAAGCCACTACCCTTTGAGAGAGGTTTCTTTGCAATAGCTGCTTCGTCTATGCTGACAAATGCATACTTCATCCAAGTAGTTCTTAGTCACATACCTGCTATAGCTGTTCTAAAGTTGCAAAGTTAATGTATGATTTACTTTTAAGAAAACTTAACACAGATTTAAATATTACCTGTATAATGTCACTTGTGTATTTATTTGCCTTCCTGTGATGCTCTCTTGAATGTAAATGATTATGATTAGGGGACTCAAGATATCAGAATCTTTTCAGTGAACAAATTCAGTATGTTTAAAAAGTGTTTAAAAATGACAATTTAAAGTTCGTATAGATCACTGACATTTTTTGTGTTGCATGGAGTCATTCATTTGATGTTGCCTGATGGATATGTATGTATGTTTTATTTTCACCACTGGTACTTATTCATTTGACAGTGGGATAATATGCACTGAAGAAACGGCAAGATATTTACATGTCAGATGAACAGAGCAACATTCATTCAGAGTATCGCCTTTCACTAGCATCTTCTAGTGGAAAACCAAGGTAATTGTAGGGTGTGTAATGTCCTCTTTTTGCTATTAATAGCAATTGTCTTAATTATCTATGCTCTTTCATCTTCATTAGTCTATATGTAAAACTGATATGTTTTAAATGGTGACTTTATCTTTGAGACTAATATATAAGAAACTGAAGTGTTTGGATTAAAAAACCAAATGTAGCTTTGGGATTAAATATATTTTATAGACTATTTTCCAAAATTCTTAACTCACAAAAGCCACATATGATAATTAAACCTAATTTTTTCAGGTAATCCTCAATTTAATTGAGTATCATTTGACATAAATGAGAGTGTTTGATAATTTGCTTGTATAGATAGTGTCTCAAATTTTAGCTAGCAACAGACTCAACTAGGAAGACTGGTTGACACTGCTGAACCCTAACCCCAGAATTCCAGATTTAGTAGGTCTGGGTGGGATGAAAGAATTTACATTTCTAAGAAATTCTCAGGTAATCATGATATGGCTGCTGCTGCTCCTCCAGTATATGTTGATTAATCACTGATGATGATTATGTATCAAACTTTAAAAAAGTACATACAGTACAGATGATTTCTGACTTAGAATATTTTGAATTTACAGTGGTGAAAAAGCAGTATGCATTCAATATTTGAATTTTGAATTTTTATCTTTGCCCAAGCTAGTGATATGCAGTACAATACACTCATGATGCTGGGCAGTGGCAGTGAGCTGCAGCCCACAGTCAGCTGTGCAATCACAGGGGTAAACAGGCTGTATTGATTCATACAACCTTTTTTTTTTTTTCCATACAAGCTTCTGTTTTTCACTTTCAGTACAGTATTCAGTAAAGTTCATGAGATTATTATGGAACAGGCTTTATGTTAGATGATTTTGCCCAACTGTAGGCTAATTAATGGTAAGTGGTCTGAGCACTTTTAAAGTAGGCTGGGCTAGCTATGATGTTCAGTAGATAATGTATATTAAATGTATTTTCAACTTAGGATATTTTTCAAGTTAGGATGGATTGAGGTGTAATCCCACCATTAAGTTGAGGAAGATCTGTGTAACAAAGACCTGAAAGCCATTATGCTGGTTTAACAAATACTGAATATTTTGTTACATTGCCTCAGCTTCCCTTCACTTTTTAAGAAATAAATTACTGCAGATGCTGCTAAGTATGCATACTCCCTCTACCATCTGACTCCCTTTCTTGTGAAAAGATAACTACTCTCTAGAATGTAATCACCCCCATATTTAGCTCTTGCAACATGTATATACACCCCCAAATTAAGGTATTTTGCATGTTTTTAATTGTGTTTAAATGAAATGACATATCTTTTTGAACTTTACTCTTTATGTTTCTAAGATTTGTGCTTGTTCTGTATTGTTTCATAGCCACACATTTGAAACTTAAGCATAGTTTTTAATTACATAAGTATCCATATTTTTTTTACTCTGTTCTAATGGTTATATAATAAGTTTCCATTCCTCATTTACCTCCTTTTTCCTTGTTGTTAGTATGCCTCCCATATGTATAGGAAAGATGGCTTCTTTCCAATCACAAGAGAATGAATGTTGATTTGTCTTAGCTGATGGTGGGATTTTATCCTTTATCAGTTTTATTATGGGTATGTAGTACAGTCCTGATGAAAGACAGGTAAAGCGAAATCTGAGAGGAGCTTCTAGGAAGTTTTTGTCTCTGAATAAAAAGAAGAAGATGAACCTTCCAGCTTTGGATATGTTTGTGCAAGGATGGAGTAGTTACAGCAAGAGCGGTTTCTTGAAGTTCTGAGGAGACTGATCTCATCTGAGGATGAGAGAGTTTGGATTATTGCTTTTGTAATTGTCCTTAAACCATTTTTCCCCAGTTTTTTAATGTGAAAAATTCTTTTGTTTTAACCGCTTTTAGTTGAGTGTTTTGTTATTTGCAACTGATGCATCCTGTTACAAGATAGTTAACATTAAAAAAGAAATTCATCATTACTACAGTCAAGATTCTTGAATTTATCTCCTGGGCATAAGTGTAAGAGTTTCTCTAGGCGGGTAGGTAGGTAGATAGATAGAAGCAGAATTCTGGTTGAATATGAGTGTGTTCATATTCAGTTTCCCCAAGTGGCTGCACCAGTTTACACTCCCATCAGCAGTGTAAGGTAGTTTCTGTTTCTTTACATCAGGCTTTTGATTAACATCTGGTATTTTCAGGTATAAATTTTTGCCTCTTAATGTCTTATGTTCTTTATATCATACACAAAATCATTGTTACTGATTCTTTTTCTGGACTCTTTTAATTTGGTCTATCTGTGTTATTTTAGTTACTGTAACTTTCTGAAAAGGAGTCTTTATTATCTTGCTAATTTTCTGAACTTTGTTGATTGCCCTTCGGTTTTGCTCTTCCATATGAATTTTTGGACGAGCTTATGCAGTCTCATGAAAAGTTGACAGCTGCAGGATTTTGATTGACATTGAGTTAAATTTGTATACACTTGGAAGACTATATATCTTAAGTTGTTTATCCCTTTCATGTAGGTGGTCTTTGTACAGTTTTTGCAATTCTTTTTACTGTCCTTCAATAGTATCTTATATACTTCTCCCTTTAATGGTCTTACTCTGTTTCAGGAACTTAGTAATTTTTGTTTATCATTATGTTTTCTAATTGGTTCCACTGGATAAAATCTGATTTTTAAAAACTTTTTATTGAAGTACTATATGTATGCAGAAAAATAAACAGTATGATAAGTACAGTGAATTATCACAAAGTAAATATTTCTATTACTCAAGAAAGAGAACATTATTACAATTTCCAGTCCCAATTATCACCCCCTACCTTCCCTTTAGAAAATAACCATTAAGCCATCTTGGTTTAGTTTTGCCCATTTTAAATTATATGTAAATAGACTTTTGCCCAGTGTTGTATTTAGTGTTTATTATCTTTTTTTGTTGTTGTTCAGTCACTAAGTTGTGTCCAGCTCTTTGCAACCCCATTGACTGTGGCACAACATGCTACCCTGTCCTTCACTGTCTCCTGGAGTTTACTCAAACTCGTGTTCTTTGAGTTGATGAAGCCATCTAACCATCTCATTCTCTATCATCCCCTTCTCCTCCTGCCCCCAATCTTTTCCAGCATCAGGGTCCTTTTCAGTGAGTTGGCTCTTTGCATCAGATGGCCAAAGTACTGGGGCTGCAGCAACAGTCCTTCCGATGAATATTCACAGTTGAATTCCTTTTGGATTGACTGGGTTGATCTCCTTGCAGTCTTAAGGTACTCTCAGGAGTCTTCTGCAGCACCCCAATTCTAAAGTATCAATTCTTTGGTGCTCAGCCGTCTCTATGGTCCAGCTCTCACATCTGCTCATGACTACTGGATAACTTTGACTGTATGGACCTTTGTCAGCAAAGTGATGTTCAGACTAGCCACATTTTAAGTGCTCAGCAACCACATGTGGCTACTGGCTACTGTGCTGGAAAGTATAGATCTAAAAGATTTATTTGGGAGACTTAGCCTCAAGACCTTCAATATAGGATATCATATGCATTATAAAGGAAAGACTGATAAAATATGCAGTTACCTTTTGCTCACTCTCTATTTGTGAGATTCATTTATGTTAGTGTGTGAAGCTTTAATTTTATTTTCATTCCTGTGAAGTATTCCATTGTAAAATTGTTCTGTTTTTATTTATTTATTTATTCTGTTTATTAACATTCTACTGTTGATGAACATTTGGCCTTTTGCTTGTTTTGAGCTATGATGAATAATGATTGTATGAATTTTTATGTTCATTCATTTCTTTTGGTGTCACTATACATGTGTTTCTCCATGAATCCAAGAGAAGTATTGCCATGTGAGAGTATGTGCTTATGTTCATCTTCTGGTGAATCCTGCCAAACAGCTTTCCAAAGGTTACCAATCTACAGTCCCACCAGTAGTGTATGCAAGTTCTAGTTGACTCCATATTCTTGCCTACATCTTTTATGTTTTATTCATTCTGGTGGGTATATAGTGGTATCTACTTGTGATTTTAGTTTATAATTCTCTATTAAGATTGAAAATCTTTTCATATGCTTCTTAGTAATTTGGCTAACCTCTAATAAAATGCTTGTTCAAAACCTACCTATTTTTCCATTGAATTGTCTCATAATTTTCACATTGATTTGTAGAAATTCCTTATATATTCTTGACTATTAACATTGCCATAATCATCTACCAACCTTTGTTGCTTTTTTTTAACTCTCGATGAATATCAATTTCTTTATTTTAATGTAGTATATTTTATCAGTCTTTCCTTTATAATGCATGTTATGTCCTGTCTTGAAAGTCATTAAATTAGTTTCCCAAATAAATCTTCTAGATTTATACTTTCAAGTACAGTAATTAGTAGCCACATGTGGCTGCTGAGCATTTGAAATGTGACTAGTCTAAATTTAAGATGTCTTTGGACACAAATCAAGCCTCAGTAAATTTAAGAAAATTGAAATTATTTCAAGCACCTTTTCTGACAACTACACTAAGAGACTAGACATCAATTACAGGGGAATAAACTGTAAAAAAAAAAAATACAAGCACATGAAGATTTAACAATATGTTTCTAAATAACAAACATATTACTGAAGAAATAAAAAGGGAAATAAAAAAATTCCTAGAAACAAATGACAATGAAAACATGACCCAAAATCTATGGGATGCCACAAAAGCAGTTCTAAGAGATAAGTTGATAGCAATGCAATCCTACCTCCAGAAACAACAAAAAGATTGAATAGAGAACCTAACTTTGTACCTAAAACAGCCTAAAAAAGAACAGGAAAAACTCCAAAGTTAATAGAGAGAAATCATAAAGATCAGAGCCAAAATAAATGAAAAAGAAATTAAGGAAACAGTAATAAAGATTAATAGAACTAAAAGCTGGTCCTTTGAGAAAACAAAATTGACAAACCATTAGCCAGATTCATCAAGCAAAATGGGGAAAAGAATCAAATCAACAAAATTAGGAATGAAAAAGGAGAGAGATTATAACAGACAACACAGAAATAGAAAGGATCATAAGAGACTATTATGAGCAACTATATGCCAATAAAATGGACAAACTGGAAGAAATGGACAGATCCTTAGAAAAGTTCAACCTGCCAAGACTGAACCAAGGAGAAATAGAAATTAGGAACAACCTAATCACAAGCACTGAAATCTAAACTGTGATCAAAAGTCTCCCAAAGATCAAAAGCCCAGGGTCAGATTGCTTCACAGGTGAATGCTGTCAAACATGTAGAGAAGAGCTAATGCCTATACTTCTGAAGATTTCAGAAAATCACAGAAGAAGGAACATTTCCAAACTCATTCTACGAGGGCACCCTGATACCAAAAACAGATAAAGCTATCACAAAAAAGAATAAAATTGCAGGTCAGTATCACTGGTGAACATAGATACAAAAATCCTCAACAAAATTCTAGCAAACAGAATTCAGCAACACATTAAAAAGATCATATACCATGATCAAGTTGGGTTCATACCAGGGATACAAAGATTCTTTAATATATGGAAATCGATCAATGTGATACACCATATTAAGAAATTGAAAGATAAAAACCATATAATGTCAAAAGCCTTTGACAAAATTTAGCACCTATTTATGATTTAAAAAAAAATCTTTAAAAATGAGCATAGAAGTAACCTACCTCAACATAGTAAAGGCCATATATGATAAAACCCACAGCAAACATTATTTTCAGTGGTGAAAAACTGAAAGCATTCCCTGTAAGATCAGGAACAAGACAAGAGTGGCCACTCTTGCCAGTATTATTCAGCATATTTTTGGAAGTCCTAGGTATGGCAGAGTAGAGAAAGAAATAAAAGGAATCCAGATTGGAAAAGAAGTAAAATTCTCACTGCAGATGACATGATACTATACAAAGAAAACTCTAAAGATACTGTATCCGAAAATTAACTAGAGGTAATCAGTGAACTTAGTAAAATCACAGGATATAAAATCAATACACAGAAATCACTTGTGTTCCTATACACTAACAGTGAAAAATCAGAGATTAAGAAATCAATCTCATTTACCATTGCAATAAAAAGAATAAAATATCTAGGAATAAACCTACCTGAGACAAAAAAGCTATATACAGAAAACTATTACACTGATGCAGGAAATCAAAGATGATATAAACAGAGGGAGAGATATTCCATGTTCCTGGGTTGGAAGAATCAATATTGTGAAAATGACTCTACTGCTAAATGCAATCTACAGATTCAGTACAATCCCTATCAAATTACCAATGACATTTTTCACAGAACTAGAACAAAAAATTTCACAATTTGTATGGAAACACAAAAGACCCCTAATGGCCAAGGCAATCTTGAGAAAGAAGAATGGAGCTGGAAGAATCAACCGTACTGACTTCAGACTATACTAGAAAGCTAGTCATCAAGACAATATGTTACTGGCATAAAAACAGAACTATAGACCAATGGAACAAGATAGCCCAGAGATAGGGGACCCATAGCTGTATGGATTTGTCTTTGACAAAGGAGGCAAGAATATACAATGGAGAAAAGATAGTCTCTTCAATAAGTGGTGCTGGGAAAACTGGACAGCTATATGTTAAAGAATGAAATTAGAACACTTCCCAACACCATACACAAAGGTAAACTCGAAGAACTAAATGTAAGACTAGAAACTACAAAGCTTTTAGAGGAAAACATAGGCAGAACACTGTATAACATAAATCACAGCAAGATCCTCATGACTAATCCTAGAGTCAGCTCCTAGAGTAATGGAAATAATAAAACTAAACAAATGGAACCTAATTAAACTTAAAAGCTTTGGCACAGCAAAAGAAACTATAAACAATGTGAAGAAACAACCCTTAGGATGGGGAAAAAGCAAACTAAACAATTGACAAATGATTGATTTCTAAAATACATAGGAAGTTCATGCAACTCAATACCTGAAAAACAACTCAATCCAAAAGTGGACAGAAGACCTAAACAAACATTTCTCCAAAGAAGACATACAGATGGCTAATATACACATGAAAAGATGCTCAACATCACTCATTATTAAAGAAATGCAAATCAGAAGTACAATGAGAGGTCACCTCACCTGGGTCAGAATTGCCATCATCAAAAAATCTGCAAACAAATGCTGGAGAGGATGTGGAGAAAAGGGAACCCTCTTGCATTGTTGATGAGAATGTAAATTGATAACAGCCACTATGGAAGACAGTATGGCGATTCCTTAAACTAGAAATAAAACTACCATGTGACCCAACAATTCCAATATTAGGTGTATACCCTGAGAAAACTGTAATTGAAAAAGACACATGTACCCCAGTGTTCATTGTGGCACTGTTCACAATAGCTAGGACATGGAAGCTACCTAGAGGTTCATCGGCAGATAAATGGATAAAGAAGCTGAGGTTCATATACAGAATGAAATATTACTCAGTGATAGAAAGGAATACATTTGAGTCAGTTTTAATGAAGTGGGTAAACCTAGAGCCTATTATGCAGAGTGAAGTAAGTCAGAGAAAAACAAATACCGTTTATTAGTGCATATATATGGAACCTAGAAAAATGGTACAGATGAACCTATTTTCAGGGCAGTAGTGAAGATGCAGACATAGAGAACAGACTTGTAGACACCAACTGGGAAGAAGAGGGTGGGACAAATGAAGAGAGTAGCATGGAAACCTATACCCTACCATATGGAAATTTGCTGTATGATGCAGGGAACTCAGACTGGGGGTCTGACAGCCTAGAGCAATGGGAAGTGGGAGGGAGGTTCACGAGGGAGGGGACATATATGTTGCTCTATGGCTAAAACCAACAAAATTTTGTGCAACAATTATCCTTAATTAAAAATAAATACGCTTTTTTTTTTTTAAAGTTCTGTAAGTATAAGATGAACTCCCCAGGTCAGTAGGTGCCCAATATGCTAATAGAGATCAGTGGAGAAATAACTCCAGAAAGAATGAAGAGACAGAGCCAAAGCAAAAACAACACCCAGTTGTGGGTGTGACTAGTGATGGAAGTAAAGTCTGATGCTGTAAAGACCAGTATTGCATAGGAACCTGGAATGTTAGGTCCATGAGTCAAGGCAAATTGGAAGTGGTCAAACATGAGATGGCAAGCGTGAACATTGACATTTTAGAAATCAATGAACTAAAATGGACTGGATTGGGTGAATTTAACTCAGATGCCCATTATATTTACCACTGTGGGCAAGAATCCCTTAGAAGAAATGGAGTTGCCATAATAGTCAACAAAAGAGTCCAAAATGCAGTTCCTGGGTGCAATCTCAAAACTGACAGAAGGATCTCTGTTCATTTCCAAAGCAAACCATCACAGTAATAAGTCTATGCCCTGACCAGTAATGCTGAAGAAGCTGACATTGAATGGTCCTATTAAGACCTACAAAACGTTCTAGAACTAACATACAAAAAAGATGGCCTTTTCATTATAGGGGACTGGAATGCAAAAGTAGGAAGTCAGAAGATGGCTGGAGTAACAGGCAGATTTGGCCTTGGAGTACAAAAGGAAGCAGAGCAAAGGTTAACAGAGTTTTTCCAAGAGAATGCACTGGTCATAGCAAACACCCTGTGCCAACAACACAAGAGACAACTGTACACATGGACATCACCAGATGGTCAACACTGAAATCAGATCGATTATAATATTTGCAACCAAAGACGGAGAAGCTCTATACAGTCAACAAAAACAAGATCAAGAGCTAACTGTGGCTCAGATCATGAACTCCTTGTTGTCAAATTCAGACTTAAATTGCAGAAAGTAGAGAAAATCACTATACCATTCAGGTATGACCTAAATCAGATCTCTAACAATTATACAGTGAAAGTGACAAATAGATTCAAGGGATTATATCTGAGAGAGTGTGTGAAGAACTATGGATGTAGGTTCATGATATTGTACAGGAGGCACTGATCAAGACCATCCCCAAGAAAAAGAAATGGAAAATGGCAAAATGGTTGTCCGAGGAAGCCTTACAAATAGCTGTGAAAAGAAGAGAACTCAAAGGCAAAGGAGATAAGGAAAGATATACCCATCTGAATGCAGAGTTCCAAAGAATAGCAAAGAGTGATAAGAAAGCCTTCCTCAGTGATAAATGCAAAGAAATAGAGGGAAAAAATAGAATGGGAAAGACTAGAGATCTCTTCAAGAAAACTAGGGATACCAAGGGAACATTTCATGCAAAGATGGGCTCAATAAAGGACAGAAATGGTATGTACCTAACAGATGCAGAAGATATTTAGCAGAGGTGGCAAGAGTACACAGAAGAAGTACAGAAAACAAATCTTCATGACCCAGATAACCACAGTGATGTGATCACTCACCTAGAGCCAGATATATTGGAATGTGAGGTCAAATGGGCCGTAGGAAGCACCACCACAAACAAAGCTAGTAGAGGTGATGGAATTCCAGTTGAGCTATTTCAGATTCTAATGGTGATGCTGTGAAAGTTCTGTAGTCAATATGCTAGCAAATTTGGAAAACTTAGCAGTGGCCACAGGACTGGAGAAGATCAGTTTTGAGTCCAGTCCCAAAGGCAATGTCAAAGAACGTGCAGACTACTGCACAGTTGCACTCATCTCATATGCTAGCACAGAAGTGCTCAAAATTCTCCAAGCAGGCTTCAACAGTACGTGAACCATGAAATTCCAGATGTTCAAGCTGGATTTAGAAAAGGCAAAGGAACCAGAGATCAAATTGCCAACATCCGCTGGATCATTGAAAAAGCGAGAGTGTTCCAGAAAAACATCTGCTTTATTGACTATGCCAAAGCCTTTGACTGTGTGGATCACAAGAAACTGTGGAAAATTCTTCAAGAGATAGAAATACCAGTCCACCTTACCTTCCTCTTGAGAAATCTGTAGGGAGATCAAGAAGCAACAGTTAGAATGGGACATGGAATTACAGACTGGATCCAAATCTGGAAAGAAGCACGTCAAGGATGTATATTGTCACTCTACTGATTTAATTTACATGAAGAATACATCATGTGAAATGCTGGGCTGGATGAAGCACAAACTGGAATCAAGATTGCCAGGAGAAATATCAGTATCCTCAGATAGGCAGATAACGCCACCCTTATGGCAGAAAGTGAAGAAGAACTAAAATGCCTCATGATGAAAGTGAAAGGAGAGTGAAGAAGTTGGCTTAAAACTCAACATTCAGAAAACTAGGATCGTCACATCAGGTCCTATCACTTCATGGCAAATAGATGGGGAAACAATGGAAACAGCAAGAGGCTTTATTTTCTTGGGCTCCAGAATCACTGTAGATTGTGACTGCAGCCATGAAATTAAAAGACACTTGCTCCTTGGAAGAAAAGCTATGACCAACCTAGACAGCATATTAAAAAGCAGAGACATTACTTTGCTGACAAAGGTCTGTCTAGTTAAAACTGTGGTTTTTCCAGTAGTCATGTATGGATGTGAGAGTTGGACTATAAAGAAAGCTGAGCACTGAAGAATTGATGCTTTTTGAACTTGGTGTTGGTGAAGACTCTTAGAGTCTCTTGGACTGCATGGAGATCCATCCAGTCAATCTTCAAGGAAATCAGTCCTGAATATTCATTGGAAGAACTGATGCTTAAGCTGAAACTCCAATGTTCAGGCCACCTGATGGGAAGAGCTGACTCATTAGAAAAGACCCTGATGGCTGGGAAAGATTGAAGGCAGGAAGAGAAGACAATGACAGAGGATGAGATGGTTGTATGGCATCACTGTCTCGATGGACAAGTTTGAGTAAGCTCCAGGAGTTGGTGATGGCTACCCAGGGAGGCCTGGTGTGGTGCAGTCCATGGGTTCTCAAAGAGTCAGACACAACTGAGCGACTGAACTGAACTGAAGTATAAAATAAATGCCAGATTTCAAAGGCATAGTATTAAAAAATGTTATAAATTTCGTTAATAAATTTTATATTGCTTGCATGTTGAAATGGTAATATTTTAGATATTGTGGATTAAATAAAATACTGGGTGAAAATGACTTTGGTCTGCTTGAATGACTTACTTCCGTATTCTGGAAATAGGTTCTCTAGGAAAACTTCCTGTGATGATGGACATGATCTGTGTTTTCCCTGTTTAGTGTGAGAGCCATGAGCCACGTATGAGTGTTGAATATTTAAAGTGTACCTGTGTGACTGAGAAGCAGATTTTATTTATTTATTTTTTGGGGGGCTGTGCCATATGATTTATGGGTTCTTAATTCTCCAACCAGGGATGGAACATGGGCCACTGTGGCAAATGCACCATGTTGTAACCACTGGACTGCCAGGGATCTCCCAAGAAGCTGTTTATTTAAAGTTAATTTTTATTTTTGGTTGCACTGAGTCTTAATTGCTGTGCTTGGACTTTTCTGTAGTTGCAGAGCAGGCGCTCCTCTCTAGTTGCAGTACACAGGCTTTTCGTTGTCTTGGCTTCTCTTGTAGAGCACAGACTCTAGAAGCGTGGGCTTCAGTAGTTCCAGCATGTGGGCTCAGTAGTTGTGACTCATGGGTTCTAGATCACATGAGCTGAGTAGTTGGTGGCGCATGGGGTTAGTTTCTCCTCAGCATGTGGAATTCTTTTGGACCAGAGATTGAACCCATGTCCCTTGCATTGGCAGATGTATTCTTATCCAGTGTACCACCAAGGAACTCCTGTATTTAACTTGTTAGTTTAAATTTAAGTAGCTGCATGTGGCTACTTCCAAAATTAACGAATAGCACTCAATTCAGTGACAGTCTGCTAAAGTTTTGGACTGTGTGAAATTAACTTGCTGCTTATGGGTTCTTGTTGAAAGGTATGTAATATGATTACATGATAATCCAATTTAAAGTATTTATGGATATTTATAAAAAACTACATTGTGTTAACTAATGATATCACTGTGTAAAACTAATTTTAAAATACTTGTTTTGTTGCTTAAGAGCAAACTAAGCCTGAGGCCAAGGTGCTTCTTAGTAACTTACTGTATTGGGCAGTACAGTTTGGGACCCTTTATTATGCTAAAATTTACTGTTTTAGATTTACATTTACAATCCATCTATAAATGGTGTTTACATACCGTGTGAGGTAGGAGTCAAATTTTCTTCTATATGGATATCTAGTTGACTAAGCGCCAAGGAAAAGAGAATTTTTCTGTTTTCCTAGTACATTATTTATTTGTTCTTACACCAAATACCCACACTGTCTTTAGTAACTGGTAGACAGAGTGTCTTGTTTGTTGGCCCTTTCTGTTTCCATATAAATGTTAAAAATACCTCATCAAGGGACTTCCCTGGTGGGTCAGTAGTAAAGAATCTGCCTGCCAATACAGGAAACATGTGTTTGATGCTCATCCAGGAAGATCCCACATGCCACAGAGCAGCTAAGCCCATGTGCCACCACTATTGAGCCTGTGCTCTGGAGCCCAAGGGCTGCAATTACTTCGCCCATGTGCCCTCAAGCCTGTGCTCTGCAACACTAGAAGCCACTGCAGTGGGAAGCATGCACACTACAACTAGAGAAGCTCATGCACAGCTATGAAGATCTAGGGCAACCAAAAATAAATAAATAAATAAAAATTTAAAAAATACCTATCAGTTTTCATAAAATAACTTTCGGAATTTTAGTTGGGCATTACATTGGATCTCTATACCATCCAGTTTTGAACATGATAAAGCCATCCACTTATTTAGGTCCTTCACTTATCTCAGTAATATATTCTCTGTTTTTTATGAAAAAGTCTTACACATCTTTTATTTCTAGCTATTTGTTGCTATAAATGATAAACTTTCTAATTTCATATTCTAATTATTGCTGGTGTAGAGAAATACAGTTAATTGTCCTTAGGTCTAGCAATTGTACTAAATTAACTTCTTAATTCTTACAGTTTCTTTTGGACTTTCTGCATTTCCAGTCCTTCCATTTGTGAATAATGACAGTTTCATTTCCAATTCTTACACATTTTTTACTGTATTTCATCTTACAATATTGTACTGGTCAGGATCTCAAGAACAGAAACCAATCAACTTTTTTGTAAAGGACCAGATAGGAAGGAAGCCAGTATTTCCTGTATGAATGTACATAGACTGTAAAGTATCGTGCTTAAAAGGGAGTCAGTAATCTTGCAAGTGAGTTTTAACCAAGCCTGTATTAATTTGAAGGGCTATACAATATTCTGATAAATTAAAAGGGGCTATTTTTATAGGGGATTGAAGAAGGAAAGGACAATTCATAATCATGAAAGAGATGAGATAAAACATGTCCCTAGTAAATTGGCAACTGTTGAAAAGTTTTGTTCATTTTTAATCTGCATAGGTATAAACTAATGCTTGTTTTTCTTTCTCTTTAGGAAAAATAGAAATGAAGGTACATATGCACACAAAATTTTGCCTCATTTGTTTGCTGACATTTATTTTCCATCATTGCAACCATTGCCATGAAGAACATGACCATGGTTCTGAAGAGCATCACAGACACCATCGTGGAATGACAGAATCGGAGTCAAGCGAATTTTCAGTGCTGGATGCTGAAAATGAAAAAAAATATTACATTGAAAAACTTTTTGACCGTTATGGTGAAAATGGAAGATTATCCTTTTTTGGTCTGGAGAAACTTTTAACAAACTTGGGCCTTGGAGAGATAAAAGTAGTTGAAATTAATCATGAGGATCTTGGCCACGATCATGTTTCTCATTTAGATATTTTGGCAGTTCAAGAGGGAAAGCATTTTCACTCACATAACCACCAGCATTCTCATAATCATTTAAATTCAGAAAATCAAACTGTGACCAGTGTATCAGCAAAAAGAAACCGTAAGTGTGATCCAGAGAAAGAGACAATTGAAGTGTCTGTCAAATCTGATGATAAACATATGCATGACCGCAGTCATCGCTTATGTCATCACCACTGTTTGCGTCATCACCTTGATCATAACACTACTCGCCATTTTCCTAACGATTCCATTACTCACAGTGAGCATGGGGAGCCTAGCCATGAACCTTCAACAGAGACCAATAAAACACAGGAGCAATCTGAAAGTAAGCTACCAAAAGGAAAGAGGAAGAGAAAAGAGAAGAAAAGTAATGAAAATTCTGGGGTTATTACACCAGGTTTTCCCTCTAACCATGATCAGGGTGAACAGTATGAACATAATCGGGTCCACAAACCTGATCGTGTACATAACCCAGGTCATTCTCATGTACGTCTTCCAGAACATAATGGTCATGATCCTGGTCATGGACACCAAGATCTTGATCCTGATATTGAAGGTGAACTTCGGCATACTAGAAAGCGAGAAGCACCACATGTTAAAAAAAGTGCAATTTATTCAGCTGCTAGTCACAAAGATCATAATGAAGATGATCGTCAACATGAGGTAAGCAGAATAAGGTAGTTGCTCTGTAATTCTCAGATGATTCTGAAGTACTCTTAGGTAAAAAGAAAAGTAACAGAGGAATAGACAACAGTATTCAAACTTGTTTCCAGTTAGAAAGTACATTAAGGGACAAAAATCAAATTAAGGATTTTTGTCTGCATTTTTACTTGCATTGTTTGTTCTCAAATTTGAGTTCCTCCAAATCCAGATGTTTAAAGGTTGTTGGAAAATACATTTCTTTTATTCCTTGTTTTACTCTCTTGCTTAAGACTTGCTTTGACTCTCCAAGATACCTTATGTGTTGTTACTGTTAACCAGTTTCTAGGTGCTTGAAAATTGAAGTCCTTTTTTCATTTAGACAGTTTCTTTTTCATGATAATTAACTACAGAGTGATTGCCGGTCACTGATCTAGCTCCAAAGTTAGGTCTTTTGCACATGTGGTAGGTTTGTTTTCTCTGTCACTTTATCACAAGACCTACATGCTCATATTAGTCTTTTCTCATGCTTTTGAGAGATGAACAGTGAATGCAAAAAGATATAATAATGAGAAATGCCAATAGCAATGGGATGGTCCTCTTTTTCTTCTAAATTTTGTTCTCCTTTGAATACTTTCCATTCGATTTGTTACTTCTTGATTTTTAAACAGCTATTCACCTTAAAAACATTTTTGTTTTATTAGAAGTGTATCAATACCCTTATTCTTATATTTAGCTCTCATTAAAGTTTAGGAAAAGCTGTTGAATTTATAATTGTTCAGATGTATTAAAAGCAGCAACACCTATTGTGGAAAATGACCTCAACCTTTGTTTTGGTCTCTTATTACTGAAATGTGTTTTACATCTAAGTAAATATCTTTGTTTCTTTACTAGACAAATCACTAGATATTTAGTTTTCAGCAAATTTTAAAATCTTAGTGTACTTTTAAAGAAATTGTTAATTTATTACTATGGGTAATATCCTAGAGTCTCTTGTTGATAATAACTAGACATTATCATAATTAGTGTTTACTCTTTGGATTTTACTTGTGGGGTCTGGATCATCAGTCTTATGATTTTGTATCCTCATAGGCCTGATGCATAATGGGGATTTTTTCAAAATTTCTGGAAATGGTCTGTGCATTAGATAGGGTAGTAGTACCTCATGTAAAGACTTGACCTGAGAAAAATCATTTCTTTGTTTGTATGTTTTGGTTTTGTGTTTTTGCATTATAGATACAATAAGCAAGCATGCAACCAGAATATATATATGTGGAAAAGAGATACTCCGTTTCCTTAGTTTTAGATATTTGTATAGTGATGGGTCCAGATTTTTTTTGTTGTTTGTTTTCTTCGTAGTTTTGTTATACTTTGTATTTAAAAAGTTCTAGTGGCTAAAGCTGCGTTTTTTAATCTCCCAGTTTTAGCACTGGGATAGAATTTCACTATACGATATTCTTCTGGGGTACCTTAGGTAGTAAAAATGTCTGTATCCTTTTATATTTTAATATAAAGTTATTAAAGTACTCTTTAAGTCTATTCAGCAGTTTCATCAAATAGAATTTCGAGCAACTGATGATTGCAATTTGACTAGGGAAGTGATTTTTTTCTTCACTACTTCAGAATCTTGGAAATATAGTTCTATTATTATTATTATATAATATATGTTATATATAATATATGTTATATTCTATTATTATTATTATTCATTATTCTTATTAATGGCAGAAAGTCATTATCTTTTATATGTTGCAGTGGCAAATGATTAAAATCCATAAAAAGTTTTGGGTAATCAGGTTGAATTCTTATCATAAATTCCTATTAAAGATCATTCTTTGTAGTAGATATTTGTATATTGCAGATTATTTTAAAATTATATTTCAAATATATTTTACTATATAGTACTTTTTCTGCCTAATCTTCTTAAAGTACTCTTAATTTGTTTCATCAATTTTCTTGCAGTGTTTGAACGTCACTCAGTTGTTAAAATACCATGGTCATCGTGCCAACTCTCCAATCTCATCTGATCTATTTACATACCTTTGCCCTGCTTTGTTATATCAGATTGACAGCCGACTTTGTATTGAGCATTTTGACAAACTTTTAGTTGAAGATTTAAATAAGGATAAAAATCAGGTTCCTGAAGATAAGGCAAATATAGGGGCATCAGGTAAGAAGGATTTAAGTTCTTTCTCCTCAAGAGTCTCTGTACTATTTTTTTTTTAATATAGTTGGAGTCAGAAAGCAATTCCAAATGATTGCCTTATTTTTGTATCTTTCATTTTAATCATGTTTAATGTGTTTAGAAAAGATTGGAGGAAGACAAGCAGTTTACTCATCTCTTCTGGCATTACATAGGAACATTTTGTTGTGGACAGAAGAACTAATAGATTGGAAAGAAAATGCAGGTTTTTCATAAGTAGATTCTTCTTTATGGGCAAATGTTAATAAGGGGACCACTAATTAAAGTTACATGATGTTATAATTAATATTTAGCAAGATGAGGGGCGCTAGTAAAAAGCCAAGGTTACAAAATTTTTAAGGGTATGAAAAGGGAAGCTAGTGTGGTTAAACTCTAGGAATGTCTCAGAATGCCAGTGATTGCCACATGAACTTCATCATGGGCACTTAGAGAGTAAAACCAAATGGGTAAAATCAAAACTACTTTTAAAGTTGTCTTTTTGTACTTCTTCATCATATCCAGTTGGCTAGATTGCTCCACCTTGATGTTTACAGGTACCTCCTTCTGAAACTCTGTTCCATAGGAAATTTGTACCTCTTATTGAATCCCAATTTATTATTTTGATAAAATCTGGAAATCTCTGTTTTTCCTCTATCTATGGTTTCTGTTTTCATTTCATGTTTTCCCTTGTATAATCAGTTGCCAAGTCCAGTTGAGTCTTAAGTATTTTCCAGTTCTCTCCACTCTGTCATAACTTTAGTTCATATCCTCCTTGGTTCTTTACTGAATTGTTGAAGTAACTCCATAACTTTCCCTGCCTGTGTTTCTGTTCCCCTCATAGATCATGCTTAGCACTTAAGCTAGATTTATTTGGACACTCTGACTTAGATTTTTCTTTTTAGTGATAGCCAGCATTTATTTAACACATGGACTTTTATTTATTTACAAACTTGTATTGTTGGCACTGTTCTATACTCAGTTCATTTACTCCTCGTAACAGTCCTATGAAGTAGAGAATGTTACCCTAAAAAATTTCCAAAGGTCTTAAAACTAATGAGTGATAGTGGTAGAATTCAGTTCTGGGAAGGTTAATTGTTTTGGTATTCATATGTGCAAAGTGTTTTACATACTTTTCTTCACTCAATTTTAATACTAATAATATGATTCTTATGTTTATGGGTAATAAGTAAGGTAAGGCATAGAAAAGTTAGTAACTTGTCCACAGTTCCCAGACCTAATAAATGATAAAACCCACCAAGTCTGAGGTTAATCACTGTGCTATTTTACAAATTTAGGTAATTCTGATATCCCCTTTGTGATTTTTGCCATGTATTGTTAATGCTACTTAACATTTTTCATTAGATCTCTAGTATTTTTCTTTACATTTTTTAATATTGTAAGTAATAGTAGCTATGAGGACATGGATTTGGTGTGATGTGCTAGGTATATTTTTCCTCATTTATTTTAGAATACTGCATTATGCTATGTTATTCAAAGTTTATATGTTTGTTTTTACCCCCCAATCATGCTTTTCAGAATATGATCCATGTCTACCTACTGTCACATCTCTATTTTCCACCATTAATTTCTTCCCTCTTACCTCTAATTTTTAACAAACCCATGATAATAGATTTATGCTAGTTTTCCTTGATTCTTCTCTGCCGTTTTACTTTGTAAGCCTCTCTACTTGGTTGACCACTGTAATTCCTCAATGATTGTTCTCCCTGGAATAGCTTAACTGACTGTACTAGGTTGAATTAAGTCCCCTACCTTGATACCCTCTGGATATTGCTATCATGGTACAGAGTTCAGGGATCTTAATAACTGGATTAGTTATCTTTTTATTTGCCTTTAGTTGCTTGAAGGAAGTGACTGGGTCTTTCATCTGAGCATCACTAGTGCCTAAGATAAAAGATACTTAGGATAAAAAGTAAACACTCATATATTGATTGAATGAATAAATTGCTTAATATTAGTCTATAAGCTTTTGTTTCTAACCTAGTAAGAACACTTGTTAAGTCAGCCTAGTGTACGTTGATAATACAGTGTTCTCAGAATGAGTGGTATTTCATGAACTTCATATTTGCAAAATCATGTTGACTGCACTTCTGGTTGAAATGCCTAAGATATAATGGTATTGAAATGAAATGGAAGTCACTGTCATGTCTGACTCTTTGCAACCCCATGGACTATATAGTCCATGGAATTCTCCAGGCCAGAATACTGGAGTAAGTAGCCTTTTCCTTCTCCAGGGGATCTTCCCAACCTTGGATCAAACTGAGGTCTCCCACATTGCAAGCAGATTCTTTACCAGCTGAGCCTCCAAGGAAGCCCAGGAATACTGGAGTGGGTAGCCTATCCCTTCTCCAGCAGATCTTCCCAACCCAGGAATTGAACTGGGGTTTCCTGCATCACAGGCAGATTCTGTACCAATTGAATACTAATTAAAGTGACTGAATTTATGTGTATGAATATGAGCTGAAAAAAACAGAATTTTGATAAAATAGATAAAAGATTGAAAAGGCAGTGTTTAAAAAGTTCTCATAATGTAGAGCAGTAGAGCAATAAGGTAGACATGTTTATGAATATTGCATTCTAGTATAAGAGTTCCGTTTGAGATAGAGACATTCCTTGAAAGAGTTACACATAAAAAGAAATGCTCTCAATACATAACTAAGTCTCTTAGGTTCCTATCTATTCTTGGTTAATTTCTTTGCAATAGGAAAATAATAACCTCAGAATGGATAAATTAATCATAATAACCTATATTTATTGGAACCTTATTACCATGTGCTATTTTAAACACCACTTTTACAAGAGTTTAATTTGTTATGCCCATGCTGCTAAGTCGCTTCAGTCGTGTCCGACTCTGTGCAGTCCCATAGACGGCAGCCCACCAGGCTCCCCCGTCCCTGGGATTCTCCAGGCAAGAACATGTGGGTTGCCATTTCCTTCTCCAATGGATGAAAGTGAAACGTGAAAGTGAAGTCACTTAGTCGTGTCCGAATCTTAGTGACCCCATGGACTGCAGTCTACTAGGCTCCTGCATCCATGGGATTTTCTAGGCAAGAGTACTGGAGTGGGGTGCCATTGCCTTCTCCAGTTATTCCCATGAGCTAGACATTTTTGTTCTCTTTACTGAGGAAAGGAGGTTTGAGAAGTTAAGTAACATGCCCAAATCACATAACCAAGCTGTGATAGGAACTAGAGTATTCTCCATCTAAAGCCTGTAATGTAACCACTGTGCTCTTTCCCTGGGCTATGCTCTACTGCTTCCTGCTGAAAAGGCTCTTGTGTGCTTGGCCAGAATGTAAGTGACAGGGAGATAAGGAGAGTTTAGTGTTTTGACAGATAAAGCAGATATAGACAGGAAAGTGGTACAGGTAAATATTGATGTAAGTAAGTATTACTCTTAAGTATAGATTAGTCATTAAAAAAAAATCTAAGAATAGTCTTCCAGTAGACAAGCTGGGTTCAGTCTGGTAAGATCTGAAAGGGCAGAGAAAGTGAGTCCACACACTAGACTTGAATAATGATCTTGGATAGACAAAATATGCCCCCTTTCTGGCTTCATGCTCATTGATCTTTGTAGATAACTAAACACCTTGAGAGCCAGTGTCTCTCTCAGGAACTTATAAATTCTCACTGGCAGGAGTAAAAGTGTGTGCTAGGTCTAAGATTATTTATCTTAATTAAAAATAAAATACATTTGTTCTTTATAGGGGAAAAATGGAACCTGAAAAGACTGAGGCATCTAGAGTTAAAACTAATAGCCTTTTCTTTTTCTACAGTTTCTTAAAAACCTTTAGTTATTTATTTTCACATTAGCTGTGGGTTATGACTTAGAGTTGTCTATGTCATAGTAGTGATACAATCTATATATTTTAACCAAACTGTTGAGAGTTGCTTGACTGTAGCAATATTGAAAATTGCACTTTATTCAATCTAAAAAGCCTTAGAGAAAAGTGTACTTGCTTTGAAAACAGGTACGTTACTAATAGTGAATATTGATTAGTTGTTTGCAGGTGGTTATTAGCATTGTCAGAAATGAAACTTGAATTAATTATGTCCTGATAGATGTTAATAATTGTTAGAATGCCCTGCTAGTAATTATTTTTAATGACTGCTGCACCGTTTAAGAAGGTTAACGTGTTCTGTATAAATCTCCCATAGTGACACAGCTCCTACCTCATTAACTGTTCAAAGACTGCTGTAAACCAAATATGCTGTATACTGTGTATGTTAGAAGTCATTTGTTTCTCAAGATTGGCTCATTTAGTCATAGAGTTGACCCTAGCTTAATTACCAAGGGGGGCTTGTGAATAGGCTGCTAAGCATTTTCCACCAATTAAAATGCTGAAACAGTGTAGAAAACTGCCATCTTGCACATGCTTTGAACCAAGTTAATTAGAAAGTTTCCACAGATGAGCGCTTCTTTTTAAAAGAATGCATTTTCTCTCTAGATAATGAGAAAGGGAGTTGGTGAATAACTAAGCTTGAAGACCTTTAACGTTTTAAGCAACCTAATTTGCAGAATAAGTGAAGCTTGTTTCAGACATTTAGTGTTTTTTATTGCATATAGTATCCTGGGTACAAATAAAGAAAACATTTGCTAGTTGTACTTAATAGTTTGCATAGTGTTAGGCTGGTATAAATTTTACAAGATTCCTTTCATTGTTTGTCATTTATTGTTATTTTGGGTTTCTTGGCTTTATACCAAAAAATTGTGATTTTAAAAAAGACAAATAATTTGGTTGGAAATCAAAACAGTTTTATTGGCTTTTTTTACACCTAGGAAATTATGATATTTGAGCTTTAAATGTGTATGTTACTAATTCTGAAAATAAGTATGTACTTAAATAGCATGGGAAGGTATTTCAAGGATAGTAAATTCAAAAAAACTTTATTACTCATAGGTCAAAGAAATAGTAATTTTCCTTGAAGAATGTTTATAGCTTGTTAGGAGAATGACTGCTCCTTAAAGTTTTAGTGCTAGGAAGCTAAAATTATTATTTAAAATTAATAAGAAATCAGCATAAGAAAACACATATGATAACATAAACTTATGGGATAATAGGGCTAATTTGCTAATGAAACAGTTGTGGTGGAATAATTGTAATCTGTAGAAAATAACTAAAAAAGTTCTATTTATCTGAAATAGGAAATTTGGCTCTAATTTTTATTTCTTGGCACTGGCAAAAATAAGTAATACTTTGTGTTAGATGGGTTATAGATATGTGAAGTTAGCTTTACGCTTACATGTATTTTCAGTGGCATATATTCTGAAAATCTTATGTAGCTACAAGTTTGGTAATAATCTTTTGTCCCTTTTCCTCTGTCCTAATTAGCTCAAATTCTGAAAGAGTGATTTGCCATTTGAATTAATAAAGTTAGTATTTCTTCTTACTTTCATGTTTAGTTATATTTATTTGTCTTGTAAATCGTTCTATATGAAGCTGTTTCACCTTTTATATGAAGCTACTCCAGGAGGGACAAAAGTGATAAATAAGTCACTTGGCCAAGAATTCTCCGAAAATACTACGATTTACTGGAAATAACAATGGATTAAGAGGGGACTTTGGGTTTAGTTTTGACTTTACCATTTTAGCTAACTATTTAACTATTTTTTATTATGCTAAAATATATGTAACGTCACATTTGCTGTCTTAATGATTGTGCATTTATTACATTCACAATGTTGTGCAATCATCACACTGTTTTTACAATTTTTTGCTTTAACCACCACCCCTAGAAGATAGAAGCTGGGCTTCCTTGGTGGCTCAGCTGGTAAAGAACATGCCTGCAATGTGGGAGACCTGGGTTCAGTCCCTGGGTTGGGAAGATCCCCTGGAGAAGGGAATGGCTACCCACTCAAGTATTCTGGCCTTGGAGAATTCCATGCACTGTATAGTCCATGGGGTTGGAAAGAGCTGAACACGACTGAGCAACTTTCACTTTCAGATAGAAGCTATGTAATCATTAAGCAATAATTCATTTCCCCCTTAACCTCAGCCCCTGGTAACCTCTAATCTTCTTTTGTCTCTGAATTTAACTGTTCCAGATAGTTCATCTAAGTGGAATCATACAATGTTTGTCTTTTTGTCTGCTTTATTGTGAACTACTCAACATAATTTTTTTTTCTAATGTAGGAAATTGTTTAGTTTTAGTTTTTATAAATTTATTTATTTTGGCTTTGCTGGATCTTCATTGCTGTTCAAGCTTTTCTTAGCTGTGGCGAGTGGGAGCTACTCTCTAGTTGCGGTGCACAGGCTTTTCATTGCGGTGGCTTCTCTTGTTGTGGAGCATGGACTCTAGGGCACTTGGGCTTCAGTTGCTGTGGCACTTGGGCTCAGTAGTTTTGGCTTCTGGTCTCTGGAGCACAGGCTCAATAGTTGTGGTGCACAGGCTTAGTTGTTCTGTGGCACGTGGGATCCTCCTGGATCCAGGATCAACCCCACATCTCTTGGATTGGCAGGCAGACTCTTAACCATTCAGCGACCAGAGAAACCCTCCACATAATGTTTTTAAGGTTCATCTATGTTATAGCATATATCAGAACTTCATTCCTTTTTATGGTTGAGTAATATTCCATGACACATATACACCACATTTTGTTAATTCATTCATTCATCAATGTATGCTTGCCTGTTGTGAATAATGCTCTAATGAATACAGGCATGCATGTATCTGAGTTTCTTCTTGGAAATTGGGCAATGCTGTGACCTGGGATTGATTCATGTAAGGCTTTCACTTTTGTGGGATTATGTTTTCTTATATTCTGAGTTTCAGATGTCAGCACAAATACCAGTGATTTTCTAATCATTAAATGAGCTGCTCTCTTTCTGACATTTCTTTTAGTTTACAGATTTGCTTTCTAAAGTGGATGAGAAAGATATATCATTATCAGCACTGATAAGTGAGAAATTGTACCTGGGAGTGTGTAATATGTGACATATACTCATTTGTGTACATATGAACTTGTATACCCTTTAACACACAGACTCTCCTTTAATTACATGTGTAAAACACTTGTCTAATTTATATGTGTATCAATCTGCTAGTGATTGGTCTTCAGTTATAATGTATTTGGTCTTCCCTGGTGGTTCAGACAATAAAGAATCTGCCTTGTAGTGCAAGAGACCTGGGTTTGATCCCTGTGTTGGGACGTCCCCTGGAGAAAGAAATGGCAACCCACTCCAGTATTCTTGCCTGGAGAGTTCCATTGACAGAGGAGCCTCGCAGGCTACAGTTGGGGTCTCAGAGTCAGATGCAGCTGAGTGACTTATACTACAATGTATTTAGCTCACCTGTTAGCATACTGGCAATTGATTTTCACTGAATTCGATTTTGATTTATTTGGTAACTTGAGCTTTGACTAATTGAACAAAAGTCATTTGAGATTGTAAATCATCACAGAACATTTAAAATGTTTATGGCTTCATAGACTCTTTATTCTGTGATCCTTTTCTTTAATTTCTTGATTAAAGTATTTAGATTGGCTCTTTTTGAGATATATTGCCTCTAGATTGGATTATTGATGAAAAATATATTTGGGAAGGGAGAGTTGTATATTAATATGTAAGATATTTTATCTTCAGGTTTAATGTTTTCATTATTAGCCTTGTTTCCCTTTTAGTTATTGTATCTTTTGTTCTCTCCCTTTTTAATTATTTTCCCCCCAGTAGTTTGATTGGAGCTAGAGAGTTGCAGTAGTTTTGACAAACCTTTTTTGGTTTAGTTGACCAGTAACTTTATTGCTTCCTTGACTTCATATATACTTACAGTCTCTTTTCTCCAACCAGGCTCTCCCACTCCTTGATTTTATTGTTCCAATCTTTACATGGGGCACACACAAAGTAATTTAACTTGGTCATCATTATGAAGTCAGTCTTTAAACCTTGTTTGACCTTATATTTTTCTTTATATGACAGGTTATTTTTTGTTTGTTTTTAACCCTAGTTCCCTGTGCCTGGTAGTCCCAACCATAGTTGGGAGAAATCTCCTTAATTTTTGGATCCATTAACCAAGATCTTGCCTTTATAATCCCTGACCTTGATTCTTGGAGAATTGAATTTCTGTTCCTTTACTGCCCCCAAATCCTTTGAAAGGATGGATGCCAGTGTATGCAGTCTCTGGCTGTGTTTCAATCTTTTTTGACTCTTTAGCTTCCCAGTGTTTATATCATAGTAATTATCTGTTACATATAGGATAAATCATAGTGCTTCCATTAATAACAGATGACCTATTGTTTTATTCAGAACTAATTAAGCTAAGTGCAAATTAGCTGTAGTGTTAAGGTTATTGGATAGTGTGACTAAAATGTCCAATGAATAAACAGTTTTATTGATAGTTTGGTATTTAGCAGGTCAATTAAAGTTTTTTTTTAATCTATCATTATTTCTGTTTGTCTTTGAAAATTTTAAGTTATCTTGATAGAGAAATGCATTTTTCCTTTATTCATTTATCATAAGACTTGACATAAAATCTTTCAGCAGATTTATAGTCCTGTTAGATTTGATTAGGAAAATATAATTTCAGATTAAACCTTTTCAAAAGTATCACTCTTCAGTGAAATTTTCTATAAGTATTAAACAAAGTTTAAAATATTTCTGTTTTCTTTTAGGCCATTAAAAAAAAGTAGTCTCTCATTTTAAATGAAAATGCCTCACTCCCTGAACCACTGGCATTAATTTGTGATACCTGCTTATGAATAGCCTAGAAAAAGAAATGTGCACAAGATTCCACCTGTTTCTCACAAGTCATACGAAAACATTTCTCCTGTGTTCTGATCCAGTTAAAACTATAGTGAAATTTTTAAAGTAGTAAATTGTACAGAAAACTAAATTGGAGGAAAGGGAATTTGTAACTAGGTATGGAAGAAAGATGATACCAAGGGAAATAGGATTGAATTATGCTTTGTAAAAATAAGAAATGAACTACAATAAAGCAGCCAGTAATAAGGATTTTTTTTTTGGTCTTATCTGAGTATATTTCTATTTGGA
This sequence comes from Antilocapra americana, assembly GCA_007570785.1. NCBI lineage: Eukaryota > Metazoa > Chordata > Mammalia > Artiodactyla > Antilocapridae > Antilocapra > Antilocapra americana. The sequence continues at coordinate 45,442,396 of ML660197.1, read as the reverse complement.
GCTTATATTTAAAAGTTTCTTAGACTTTGTATTAGAAAGATTTCCATAAATTATAGTGTGTTGGATACTTAGATTCTTTAATGCTCACAGGAGAGTTTTATAATTATAGTCTCTAAGTGACAGTTTAATTGCTATGACTATGCCTTTAGACATTAGCAAAATTTTATTTATATCTAAATAGTGTAAGTGAACCACAGCCTTAAGTCATTTTAAGCCCCTGTTTCTAATAAGATGGACCACTGAAAATACTATTTCTAACTTGGTCTGAGTTTAATACTTTTTTTAAGTATTTAAGGTAACCACCTTGAATATAGTTGTGTTGTTTTTAAACACAGTAGTGCCAAAATACAAAGTTTCTTTAAAAACATAGTCTGGGTAGGATAATCAGTCTTCCATGACTCATTTATCTTATGTTTATTCTTTGGAGCTTTTTTGTTTATAATGACATACTAATATTGATCATTACTTTCTTCCTACAGCGTGGATTTGTGGTATCATTTCTATCACTGTCATTAGCCTGCTTTCCTTGCTAGGCGTGATCTTGGTTCCCATCATTAACCAAGGATGCTTCAAATTCCTTCTTACATTCCTTGTTGCACTAGCTGTAGGAACAATGAGTGGAGACGCCCTTCTTCATCTACTGCCCCATGTAAGAAACCTTTTAAATCTTTTTAAAAAGTAAAAGTATTTCAGCTAGAAGAGTCCTTTATTACCAAGCTGTAGCATACCAATCTAATATTTCTGTTGTTTTATTGCTTATAGGATGAAGTATTTTTTCATTTGTACAGTTTTAAGTAGTATTTTTTAAAATTGAATTTATTAGATTTTAAAATAGCAAAAACTGATAGTGTCAGTTTTATCTTCACTTGTCACAGCATATACATATCAGATCATCACAATGCACGTTTTAATTCTCTTACACCTCAGTGAAGCTGAAATTTAAAAAATGCTCTATTAGCAGTTCTGAAAGTGAATATTTAGTGATCAGTGAGTTACCTATGTTTTATCTTTGTGGTTTCTCAAGAAAGCCATTAGAAGGAATGTATATGGTATTTTATAATGATTGTGCAGATAGCCAGTGCTCCACAGGCATCTTTATTTGAGCAGGAATAGGCAGACATCAGTTAATGATTTTAGATGTTTAAGCTCTTTACACATGGGGCCATTTATCTTTTCACTTGGTGTACCACTTGTGTTCTTCCATTTGGGACACTTCTAATTATATGATCATAAGTCCACACTCCTGGGTTTCTCAACTGGTGCAGTGGTAAAGAATCCACCTGCCAATGCAGAAGATGCAAGAGACGCAGGTTCGATCCCTGGGTAGGGAAGATCCCCTGGAGGAGGAAATGGCAACTCACTCTAGTATTCTTGCCTGAAAAATCCCATGGACAGAGGAGCCTGGTGGGCTAAGAGTCAGATATGACTGAGCGACTGAGCACTTGTACAGGCACATGCACCACACTCCTATTTCCTTGCTTATCAACCTTTTAAAAGGCTTATCACCAGTTAAGGGACTTCCCTGGTGGCTCAGACGGTAAAGTGTCTGCCTACAACATGGGAGACCTGGGTTCAATCCCTGGGTCAGGAAGATCTGGAAAAGGAAATGGCAACCCACTCCAGTATTCTTGCTTGGAAAATCCCATGGATGGAGGAGCCTGGTAAGCTACAGTCCATGGGGTCGCAAAGAGTCGGACACAACTGAGCAACTTTACTTTCACCAGTTAAGAGGTTTGACAAAGTATTATTGTCTGTCCTTCAAATTTGGAAAACAACAGAGCTTTTTTCTTTTCTGAATGTAAAATTATAGATTTGAATATTTATGTCCTCATCTCTTCCCTTCTGGAGTATTTGGGAGACATTATTGTATTTGTGTGTTGTGTACACCTCTTCTTCCCTTCTGCACTCCTGGTTAAGAATTCCTGATCTAGTGTCTAGAACAATGTATGCCATTGCCTTTTAAAAAATTAATATTAAGACTGTGAATGTGCATTTTTTTTGCTGTTGATTTATTATATAGAACTTATTTTCCCATTTATTTTAACCTTTTGCCTGCCCTTTCTCCCCAGCCACCAAGCATAGCAATAGTCTGCTTCAGAACTGGGCCAACAGTTGAAGTGCTAACAATGTTTAAGTGCTATTTCACTTATTTATTTTCTTAAGAAGTATTAATTAAATGAAGCTATTACCTTTTGTAATGGTCTTATCTTCTTTAAGAGGTTTAGAAACCTCTTCTGTTGACCACTTGCAAATAAGGAAAGAATGTAAATAAATGTTACAAGGAGGGAAAATACTAAGGACCAGTTCCCTTTTACATTCTCTAAGATTAATATGATATAACTTACACGTTTTGCAGTTTTAAAAGAGCTTTGTTTCTGAACACACATTTATTTTTGCTAAAGATTTAAAATGTAGAAAATTAAACACATGTTTAAGCATATACTTTTGCTCATGTTCAACAGTATATGCAGATATAACATCTCATCACTTCTTTGAAATAATTTATAAAAGAAAAATATTATAAAAATTAGCTTAAAAGAAAGATTATAGGGAGTTAAAAATGATTACCTGCTGGTGAATTAGTCTGTTTTAGTTTAACAGATAATAAGTCTTATATCTGGGTCATGTTTACTTCAGTTTACAAAGGACCCATCATTCCCTCTATTCTTACTCCTGGATTGATTCTCTGACTATAGGATGTATTAATATCTTAACCTCAATAGCTGCTTGAAATTTTGGGTCTTTGCTTTAGAGTTACCATGAAGTGTAGTACCTTCCAGGCCACTGAGTATAACAAAATTAAATGGAAGACTACTTATATTCAAGTGATGTAACAGGGGATTTTTTTTTTTTTTCTGGAGATGATATTCACAAAGTAGCATTTTAATTACTAGTTTAGAAGCTTTTCTTATTCTCATTAATAGTCTCAGGGCGGACATGATCACAGTCATCAACATGCACATGGGCATGGACATTCTCATGGACACGAACCTAAGAAGTTTCTGGAAGAATATGATGCTGTATTGAAAGGACTTGTTGCTCTAGGAGGCATTTACTTATTATTTATCATTGAACATTGCATTAGAATGTTTAAGCACTACAAACAGCAAAGGGTAAGTATTTTTTAATTTGTTTTCTGAAAGGTAGAACTTAAAAACCTTTATTTTCAGGAAGGGCTTGTATTTTTTCTTAATCATGGTGTTGGTATGTATTAAATATCATTGAATAGATTGTCTTCAGAGGAAAAACTGATCTTTGCCAGGTTTTTTTGTCATTACATTTGTTTTAGCATTTATAATCAAGATATAGGAGTCCAATTTCAGTTAATTTTGTGTTGCTTCTTATCTAGTTAACTTAAATAGTCTGGAAAAATATTGGCCAATTTATGCTTACTAAAAATGCAAAAATGTATAAATAGAAACAAGTCTAATTGGTCTCCATAGGTAATATTTTCAAGTATTAGAGGCTTTCATTGACATATCTTTTAATGAAACTATTTTCACACAACAAATTTCTTTATCAGAAATGCCTTGCCAGTGGTGTAAGTAAGTACTAGAGGTAAGAAGAATTTAGATTCAGAGGGCTTTGTAGGAAGAAAATATCAATGAAATGAAGGATTTGGTGGTTCATTTAAAGTAACAAAACACTTCGGAGATGGTACTTGGACTGTTTGTCCAGAACAGTCTTTCAGACTTGCCTTGTTTGTCATAACTGTCTTTTGGGTCACATTTAATAGAGTAAAACAAATATCTAAAAGAATTTTTCCCACAAGAAAATAAGATATTGTCATTCCCTATGATTTACATACTTCCTGTTCACATCTGTCTCTAAGGCTCTTCTTGAAGACATCTCATTAACATGATTGTGATATTGATGCTGATTGTTTTCAGTATATTTTGTTTAAGTAAATCCTAGAGGACATTTTTAGAAAGCTTCACAAAATAACAAGTTAGAAAATTTTTACATTTTCTTAGTTAGCTACAAATATTAAAAAATCTTCAAGAACAGTGGATAGCCATTGTCATCATAATATATACAGTCCACTCTTATAATAGAACTTTAATGCTGGTTTTTTAGATATATTCTTGTTTGTGTATGTATGTGTTTTGTATATATCGTCTTAAGACATATGGCTTAGAATAGAACTCTGAACTGGGATTTAGGAAGAGTGATTCTATTTCTTGCCTAGCCACAAACTAGCTCTGAAACTGTGACTCATCCATCATGATTTCCAGTTGTTATCTAAATGCATGGGGAAATAAATCCTACTTCTCACCTGTATTTTCATATCATATTCCAAATAGTGTATTTAATTTTAATGGCCATATTTTAGTCAGGGCATTGTATTTAATTGCTTCCAGAGGAGGTCTGATCAAGATGGTGCATTTAGTGAAGTATTATCTCAGGAATGGTCAAAGGACCTGGGAAGGATCAACTTAGAGAAAAGTGAAAGAGATCTAATAGCATTTGGCTTGTGAAAGTCATGTGGATAGGTGAAGAATTGACAATGGTGGGAGGGATGCCAAGGTAAAATTGACTAGAAGGAAATGAATCAGAGATTACTGCAGGATATTTAGAGGAGAGGTGAAGGGGTCTTGAGTCATAGCATGGGGAAGAGAATGTGATTAAGAGAATTATTTAAATGAGAGAATCAAGAATAATTTGATTAGATAAACAATTTAAAGTCCATCTCTATAAATAACAAATTTAGAACACAAGACAAATTGCAAGGTTATAAAAAAAGTTTTGGAATTACTGTGAGGCTCTAATTTTCTTCAATTGTATGTACTAACACTGATGCAAAGAAACAGGAAAACAATAGAATGGGAAAGACTAGAGATCTTTTCAAGAAAATTGGAGGCACCAAGGAAACATTTCATGCAAAGATGGGCTCAATAAAAGACAGAAATGGTATGGACCTAACAGAAGCAGAAGATATTAAGAAGAGGTGGCAAGAATATACAGAACTATACAAAAGAGATCTTAATGACTCAGATAACCATGATGGTGCAATCACTCACCTAGAGCCAGACATCCTGGAATGTGAAGTCAAGTGGGCCTTAGGAAGCGTCACTAGGAACAAAGCTAGTGTGGGTGATGGAATTCCAACTGAGCTATTTCAAATCCTAAAAGATAATCCTGTGAAAGTGCTGCACTCAATAGGCCAGCAAATTTGGAAAACTCAGCAGTGGCCACAGGACTGGAAAAGGTCAATTTTCATTCCAATTCCAAAGAAAGGCAATGCCAAAGAATGTCCAAACTACTGCATAACTGCACTCATCTCACATGCTAGCAAAGTAATTCCCAAAATTCTCCAGGCTAGGCTTCAACAGTACGTGAACCGTGAACTTCCAGATGTTCAAGCAGAATTTAGAAAAGGCAGAGAAACCAGAGATCAAATTGCCAACGTCCATTGGGTCATAGAAAAAGCAAGAGGATTACAGAAAAACATCTGCTTCATTGACTACACTAAAACCTTTGACTCTGTGAATCACAACAAGCTGTGGAAAATTCTTCAAGAGATGGGAATACCAGACCACCTTACCTGCCTCCTGAGAAACCTGTATGTAGATCAAGAAGCAGCAGTTAGAACCGGACATAGAACAATGGACTGGTTCCAGATTGGGAAAGGAGTATGTCAAGGCTGTATTGTCACCCTCCTTATTTAACTTATATGCAGAGTACATCATGTGAAATGCTGGGCTGGAGGAAGCACAAGCTGGAATCAAGATTGCTGGGAGAAATAACAAATAACCTCATATATGCAGATGATACAACTCTTATTGCAGAGAGCCAAGAGGAACTAAAAAGCCTCTTGATGAAAGTGAAAGAGGAGCGTGAAAAGCTGACTTAAAACTCAGCATTCAAAAAATCAAGATCGTTGTATCCAGTCCCATCACTTCATGGCAAATAGATGGGGAAACAATGGAAACAATGACAGACTTTATTTTCTTGGGCTCCAAAATCACTGCAGTTGGTGACTGCAACCATGAAATTAAAAGACGCTTGTTCCTTGGAAGAAAATCTATGACCAACCTAGACAGCATATTGCAAAGCAGGGACATTACTTTGCCAACAGAGGTACATCTAGTCAAAGCTATTTTTTTTTTTTCAGTAGTCATGTATGGATGTGAGAGTTGGATTATAAAGGAAGCTGAGCACCGAAGAATTGATGGTTTTGACCTGTGGTGTTGGAGAAGACTCTTGGGAGTCCCTTGAACTTCAAGGAGATCAAACCAGTCAATCCTCAAGGAAATATTCATTCATTGGAAGGACTGATACTGAAGCTGACACTTGAGTACTTTGGCCACCTGATATGAAGAACCGAATCATTAGGAAAGACCCTGATGCTGGAAAAGATTGGAGGCAGGCAGAGAAGACAATGACAGAGGATGAGATGGTTGGATGGCATCACGGATTCAATGGACATGAGTTTGAGCAAGCTCTGGGAGATGATGGACAGAGAAGTCTGGTGAGCTGCAGTCCGTGGGTTGCAAAGAGGCAGACACAACTGAGCGACTGAACAACAACAATAACACTGAAGAAAAAAATATTATATAGTTGATGCGTACTAAATATTAGAGACTGTATAATTTACAGATAAATATAAAATGTAGTCCCTTAAGAGACTACATTAAATAAATTTAGTGACTATAAATAAATTTTTTATAATTTAATCTTGAACTAGCTTTGAACCTAGATTTATTGACAAAATTAAACACATTTTTATAAAGCAAACTGATGCATGAGAATAGAATTGTCAAAACATGGCAATTTTTTGTAAATTTGAAATTGTGGGAAGTAAAAATCTGAAAAGTATACCATTCTGTATGTGGCATTCTAAATGTAATAGTAAGGAATTCTTCAAGTACACAAATGAAAAGAGTCTAGGTAGATAAATCAGTTTACCTCCTTTATGATAAATAGGACAATAAGTAACCTAAGATGAAAAAGTATATAGTGATTTTTGAAGAAAGGTAATTAATGGATAGAACAGACATTTGTTGTTCTGTGTAGATAAATCAGCTATTGGAAGGAAGCTTTCAGAACACAAGTTAAGTAACATACCAGATGCTGGCTGGTTTCAGCAAGTTGGGCTTTGAGGGTAGTCACTTGGCAAGTTTTTAGGAAAATCGACAGTCAGAAACAAAGCAGTTCAAACTCCCAGCTGGTGGTTTACTTTCTATATCTGTCTCATTGACTTTTGTACTGTTGTTGTCTCCTCCTCCCTTTTTTTTCCCTTCATCTCATGTTAAAACTGCTGTTTCTTTTCTTCTCTTTAGGATGTCTCCATGTTACTTTCTTTTGAACATTTTGTTTCCTCAGTTTCTATTATCTATTGCTATGAAGCAGAACAACCCCAAGCCCCCAAAATAGGCAGGATTCAGTGGGACAGTTCTTTTGCTCCACATGGTGTCAGCTTGAGTGACTCACTCAAACTCTGCTTATCTGGGTTGACTAGGGCAGTTCAGGGCTGGAAAAGTCTCAGAATGCCTCAGTCTGTTTCTCCATCTTGGTACTCCTCCACATGGCCTCTCTTCAGAGTCTAGACTGAGCTTCCTCATAGCATAGTGGGCAGATTCCCTGAGGAAAAAGCAAAGGTGCCACACTAGGCCCTATCTCAGACTAGGCCAGAACTGGCACAGAATCACTTGTGTTGAATTCTGTTTGGTCAAAGCAAGTCAAAAGATCTGCGAAAATTTAGGGACAAGGAATTCAGTTCAGTCACTCAGTTATGTCCGACTTTTTGCAACTCCATGAACCACAGCACGCCAGGCCTCCTGTCCATCACCAATTCCCAGAGCTTACCCAAACTCATGTCCATCGAGTTGGTGATGCCATCCAACCATCTCATCCTCTGTCAGCCCCTTCTCCTCCTGCCTTCAATCTTTCCCAGCATCAGGGTACTCTCAAATGAGTCAGCTCTTCACATCAAGTGGCCAAACTATTAGAGTTTCAGCTTCAACATCACTCCTTCCAATGAACACCCAGGACTGATCTCCTTTAGGATGGACTGGTTGGATCTTCTTGCAGTCCAAGGGACTCTCAAGAATCTTCTCCAACACCACAGTTCAAAAGCATCAAGTTTTCAGCACTCAGCTTTCTTTATAGTCCAACTCTCACATCCATACATGACTACTGGGAAAACCATAGCCTTAACTAGACGGACCTTTGTTATCAAAGTAATGTCTCTGCTTTTTAATATGCTGTCTAGGTTGGTCATAACTTTCCTTCCAAGGAGTAAGCATCTTTTAATTTCATGGCTGCAATCACCATCTGCAGTGATTTTAGAGCCCCCCAAAATAAAGTCAGCCACTGTTTCTCCATCTATTTTCCATGAAGCGATGGGACTGCATGCCATGATCTTAGTTTTCTGAATAGATTTCACCACAAGATTCCTTATGGATGGAAAAGAATACTTATACAGGGAGAAAAGAAATTGATGGTGACCATCTTTGGAGACTACTGCACGTTCAGCTAGCCATAACAAATCTACTTATGTAGCAGTTAGAAGACTTAAACATCTGAAATGTAGTTCACAGCCTATAAGCAAAATCAATAAGGATTTACTTTTATTCTGTTCTAAAATACTTATTTGCTTTTTTAAAAGTGAACATTGATTAGAAGTATAAATTTAAGTCAGAGGAGTTGTTAGTGATAGACTGATGAGAAGAAGCCAGACTATTAAGAGATAATGTAGGAAAATTCAAAACTAAACAATGAAATATAACAGGCTTTATGAGTAGAGAACAGATTAAATGAGAAAGGAAAGTTGTCTTTATTGCAAAGCTGTTAAGTCAGTAATTAATTGGTCATTTTTATATATCATTTCATTTAATCCTTGTAAGAATCTCATTTTCATTTTATTGATGAATATTTCTAGGGTTAATAAACTTGTCCAAGTGTCATAAAGATAAACTGTAGATTTAGGATTTTAATTCATGTTTGTCTCTATTATTGTCACATATAGGGGAAAGTGACATTGTGATAAATACAGAAAGAAATTCAAAGGAATAAGTTTTCATTTTTTAAAATTTCCCATTCCAACACAGTACTAAATGAGAGCAATATTACATATATTTCACACATTTTGTTTGGTTTGCATATAATAATACAGTACTCTTTACCCTATTCTTATCTTGGTATATGAATTGGACTAGTTAGTTGAATATTTGAAAAAAAACATGCAAATTTAGTTGGAGTTTTCATCTGGTTAGACCTTTTCATTAATTTCTAAAAGTTTTTTCTCCTTTTGTAAATATTTTATAAAATTACCACCATTTATTCCCATAGATGTTAACAGTGAATGCTGTTGCTAATTATGCCTGCAGATTTAATGCTAATACCAGATTTTTCTTTTTGTTTTTTCAGGGAAAACAGAAATGGTTTATGAAGCAGAACACAGAAGAATCGGCTATTGGAAGGAAGCTTTCAGATCATAAGTTAAATAATACACCAGATGCTGATTGGCTTCAGCTCAAGCCTCTTGCCGGTAGACAACAGTTCTGACTAAAGAGAAACCTTTAAAATATAAAAATTGAAATTTTGCATCTAAACTGTACTTGTGTTGTTTGAAATTTCTTTTCTTTGTGGCTTCTCTAATATTAGTTTCTTTTATTTCCTTATGTGTCTCAACTGATGTTGTTCATGTTTGCTTATTTTCAGCCTTATTTATTATACTGGGATATAGGGCCAATTCATTATATTACAGGCAAGGAAGATATTACACTTTTTACTTTATAGAAAAAAAAAAGAAAACATCTTTAGTGTTTTATTTCTTGGTAATGCAAAAATCTCTGTGCCCTCCATATATGATTGTTTTCATGTGAGAAAAGGAGAGTAGGCCTTTGTACTTAAAAGGAGAGTGATCTTGTACATAAAAATCTCTGCTCATCCATTCATCTGTTGTGTTCTGTGAATGATGTAATGAGATAGCTTAAAATTATCAGGAAAACCTAATATTTAACTGTAATTTTTCCCCTTTGTGAACTTATGTTTTCCCCTGAATATTACTAATGATTTTCTGTTGAAGAGGCAGCCTAGATATTAACTGTAGACTCTGCCCCAAAATACATTTTGTGAAGCAAATCTTTGTCACATAATAGCTTTTGTAAACTAGGTGAGAGGCCAACTTTCATTAAAAAAAAAAAAAAATTGACAGATGTTATCACTTACAGGTTTTTAAACTTCAGTTTCATAATGATCTAGAAATGATCTTGTTCAGATATGTAGAGCACCTAGAGGATGAAAATGACTTAAATTTTCTTTGTTTTCTTAAATGATAAGAGAAAGTTAAGAGTGGGTAAACTTTAAGATTCCTTTGTTCTCTGAAAAATTATGGGTTTATTTTGTTACCATGGGAATTCTGCAGTAACTTTCCACTCTTATTTTCAACTGTTCATGATGTGCTCCTTAAGCTTCACAATGTCTTCATGAGTGTCAGTTTCTCTCCTTGCTTTGCCTGCTATTGATTTCAGTTCCCTTCATTTACTTCATCTGGTTCAGCTTTTAGACTCTCAAAACCCCAGTTTATGTGTATGCATATTTACTTATTTGTTTTATTTGTTTTTTTAATATCTATTTAAGAATTGTAAAAGACATTCACCTAGGAGATGTTTATTTTGTCTGGGTTTAAATTAAGCAAATACGCATTCATGTACTTGTTGATAAAGCATATCCTTTGCCGTTATAAATATAGGAACTGATGACTCGGTTGTTTCTGAAGATCGACTTAATGAAACTGAACTGACTGACTTAGAAGGCCAGCAAGAGTCCCCTCCTAAAAATTACCTTCGTATAGAAGAGGAGAAAATCATGGACCATTCTCACAGTGATGGAACGCATGCCATTCATGAGCATGACCTCCACGCTGCTGCACATAACCACCATGACGAGAATAAAACTGTGCTGAGGAAGCATAATCATCAGTGGCACCACAAACATTCTCATCATTCACATGGTCCCTGTCATTCTGGATCAGATCTGAAAGAAACAGGAATAGCTAATATTGCTTGGATGGTAATCATGGGAGATGGCATCCACAATTTCAGTGATGGGTTAGCAATTGGTAAGTAGGCTTAAAACTTAGGTTATAATTTGTTATTCCTTAAAACCATTTTCCATTTTCCACTGTTTTAGTGTTAATCTTGGGGCTTAACAAGAATACTATTATATATTAGTCCTGTCATTTGGCTTTTCCAAAGGTGATGTTAATGTTTTTGGTAAGTTTGCCTGGGGGCATAAAGGTATAATTTCAGTGGGTTTTTCTTTGAACATATAAACAAATGTCTGTGGTATACTTATTTAGTAACTTGATTTCTTATTGAAGGGATAGTTACCATATTGAAAAAGCTACCTTACCATATTTTCAAATACATTTATACATTTCCAAATGAGAACAAATGAGTTTGAATCTTGGGTTTAAAAATTTTTTTTACTTAAAAAAGTGAAGAAAAATTTTACAATGATAAAAATCCATTATATCAAATTCAAACATATATTAGAATCTTGTTAATATAAACTGGTGTTACCTGTTTAGGAGAACATTAAATGTGATCAATACATAATTTTCTTTTGAGATCTAGACTATTAAATAATTATTCAGACGTAGGCTTTGGTTTCTTTCAGGAGAGACCGTATTTTTGAAGCTACAGTGGCTGTCATTGTTACAGAGTAAAGAAGTTTACAAGTAGTATCATATGTATTTATACCTCTGATCTCAGTATTCAGGACCATCAGACAAATAGTTTATGCCATTCATGCTCTAGACCTAGAAAAGTTTGGATATGGGTACTTTTAAATATTTAAATATCTATAAATATTAGGTTGCAAGAACAAGTGCAGTTACAGACTTACATAACTTAAAATTGAGGTCAGATATTGCAACACTAAAACTGTTACTATGAAGCTGTGAGTGAATTAGAAGATTTCACAAATAGAGAATTTAATTCAATAGGGAATAGTTATTTCATTGATTTAGCTTTCTCTGGTTGTCACATACCTGTTGTACGTCACTCTCTGTTCAAAAACTATAGTGTGTGAGATTAGTGAATCACTCATACATTATGAAATTTGGTAAAAGAGAATGTACCTGCCATTATGAATGAAAATAGAAAAAGAGAAGATCAGTAAATGTCACTTGGATTTTTTCCACCCCCACCCCCACCCCCGACCTTAGGAGCAGCTTTCAGTGCTGGATTGACGGGAGGAATCAGTACTTCTATAGCTGTCTTCTGTCATGAACTGCCACATGAATTAGGTAACATGATTAAAATTTATCAGATTTCATCAAATGTAAGAGTTAATATAAATGCATCTAAATTTTAGAGATGTTAAAACATAAAAAATGGGTGATGGCAAGTATTCACTGTCATCATTCTCTTATTTACTGAAATTTTTGTTAATGTGCTTCCAAAAGTGTGTTTTGTTTTTTATGTATTTTTATTTTATGTAAACAATATTAAGTTATAGCCCACTCTGTTTCTTAACTTATTTACTAATCAGTGTTATTTTTAACTCCATGAATTAATTTATTGTTTCTGCCTAGTACTTGAAGGTGCGTATTTACCACATTTTTACATACTTAGCACCCAGTAATTGGACTTACCATGTATCCTTTAAATTCCTGCCACCACAGATAATGGTGCATTGAACATCTGTAGAATTGATGCTGAGAGACCCTTGTGAGAACATCTTATGGGGTATATACCTGGGAACAGAACTGATGGATCCTAAGATATGCATGCCTGAGAGTATCATCTCACTATCAAGAAGGACCAAACTAGTGTCCTCTCTAGCATTAATAAGTGAGAATTTCTTTGTTTCCACATCCCTGTAACACTTCGCATTAACTCTCTGATTTTTGCCAATTTATACAGTGATATTTCTTTATTGAATTAATAGACATTTATTGATCTAGCAATTATTGTTTTAGTTTCTCGTGTTTTTGTTTCCTCCTATAAATTGAAAAATGGAAGAAAAAAATATGAACATACATTCACAAAGAAAAAACCTGAGGGATATGAAGGTGACATAAATTTGAAAGAAAAAAACTGCATCTCTTGAGTATCCAAAGAATTTCTTCATGTGCTCTTTCTTCTGACTGAAATGTCTATCATTTTGATTGTTTTAATTGGTAGTACACTTATTGACTCACTTTGAGTAGAATTAACTTAATTTTCTTAATTACTAATTGGTCACATAAAGTAAAGAAATCTCTTACTGCATACTTGGTGCTGATTCTTCAGGACTTGATTCCTTACAGTTTTATTTACCTTGTCAACCTTGGGGGTATAATCATATATCTTGTTAATGCCCCATAATCCTTTATCCAGACCCTTCATTGTCTTTTCCTTGGGCAGTTTCCATAGGGAGTATTTATAGTTCTGGTTTCATTCTGTTCTAGTATATCTTATACACCTCTTGTCAGATGTATCTTCTTGCCATATGCCCATGTTACTGTGTGACTAGATGTGACTCATTTAATCAAAATCTTTTAGTCCTCTTCCTTTACATATAAAGTAAAAGCTGAGAGTCATTAATGCTCCTTTCAGTGACCTTCACATCTGGCTTCTACCTACCTTTTCCGCCTCACTCACTGAATTGCTATTACTTGTTTTTGACTTCACCCAAACACAGTTCACCAAACATGCGCTCTGGGCGCCTGACCTGTTTGTTTCTTTGCTTATTCCCTCCTGATTGGCTTGTCCTGCTAGCTCTGTCCCTAGTGTAGCATGTTAAGTCTTTTTTCCTCTAACTTTGGTACTGCCCTGCAGTACACCATGCCTCAGGTTTATCTTTCCCCTAAACTTCATCACTTACTCTCTCTAGATTCTTCTTTTAATGCTTAGTGTATTTCCCTTTTAGACATCCTGTTTTCTTATAATGTAGGTTTTTTGTGTGCAGATACTATATCTCACACTGTGAGATATTATATCTCAGTTATATTTAACTGTTTTTCTATGCTTGTAAGAGAATGATGTACCAAATAACTTCCTTGCATTTCAGTAGCAACACAAATCAAGACTGTCAGTTTTTATATATAAGAAACATTGCCTAGTTTAAACCTTTTTTTGTTTGTTTGCTTAGTAATAAACTTGGATAGTCACACACACATCCATAGTGGGCCAGGAAAGCCTGCTTCCTTCCTACCCACCCCACTACCCCCTAAAAGGAATATGTCAGGCCACTTTATAATTAAGTATGGTTATACTGAATTCTCCTTAACCCACTTGCCATGCCCCATTTCAGCACAGCATTGACAGCAGAGCCTTTGGAAATGAGGGATGGTTGCCTTCCTGTCACTTACTCCTTTTCCCCCCTGTACTTTCTTACTGAAGGAGTGACACACAATGATAACTACACATACAACAAATGTAGTACATATCTTATTGGCTAGGTAAGCCCTTGCTTGATACCCAGTGCAGAGTTCTGGTGAAAGCCTCAGCCAAGACACCCCAGTGAAATACTGAGACTCCAGATCTCTACCTGTTCTACCCCACAAACCAGAGATTAAGGTGTTACTATTTGGGGCCTTCCTGGTGGCTCAGACAGTAAAGAATCTGCTTGCATTGCAAGGGGCCCGGTTTGATCCCTGAGTCGGAAAGATCTCCTGGAGAAGGGAATGGCTACCCACTCCGGTATTCTTGCCTGGGAAATCCCATGGACAGAGGAGCCTGGTTGGCTACAGTTCATGGGGTCACAAAAAGTCAGACATGACTGAGCGACTAACCCTATTGCTGTGAGAGGAAACTCCAATCCAGAGTGTACATCTACTCTGCCAGAAGGAGAGGAGTGAGACATGAAAATGTATGTTTTCCCCCATTGCCTTGTGCTGAGTTGACAAACTGTCCCATGCTAGTTGCCCAACCTCCTGGAAAAGGAAGACCATAAAGAAATGACCCAGCTTCCTCCTCTGGAGGTGGCCTGAAGGGCTTTGGCTTTTTTATCCATCTACAATGTGGAGGTGGTCTAAAGGAAGTTTTACATAATGTTCGTGGAGCCTACTTTTTACCTTTAAGACACAGTAATGAACACTTTGGTAAAACAGGACCAGATATATGCCTCTACTATGATTAGATTATCTATACTTATTTGGAGAAGAACAGAATGTAGAGAGAGGCATAGAAGCTTCTTAGTCAGAATTCCTAGGCAAGGAGAAAAACCAATCCCTTTGAGGCTGAGACAGATGCTAGGCAGGTGGATAGGGACAAGTCCTCTTTCCACTTAGCAGTTTAAGATGTTGGCAAAGCAGCATAATATGTTACATTCTAGGATACTTTGATATAAAACCTGTTTTGCCGTAGCTAAATTTTTGATTATGAATTCTTAAAACTATTCTGAGATGTTTATACTAAAGCAATACCCTAAGGGAAAAAACATGTACAGTTGACCCTTGAACAACATGGGTTTGAACTGTGCTGGTCAACGTATATACAGAATTTTTTTTCTATAGTATATGAAAGTGAATTTCTCATTTATGTCCAACTCTTTGAGATCCCTCAGACTGTAGCCTGCCCAGCTCCCCTGTCCATAGGATTCTCCAGGCAAGAGTACTGGAGTGGGTTGCCATTTCCTTCTCCAGGGGATCTTTCCTCCCAGGGATCAAACCCAGGTCTTCTGCATTGCAGGCAGTTTCTTTACCAACTGAGCCACTGAGGAAGACCAAGTTATACAACTTATACAACTGCCAAGCATCTGTCTCAGCCTCCAAGGGACTGTTTTTTCTCCTTGCCTAGGAGTTCTGACTCAGACGCTGCTATGCCTCTCTCTACATTCTGTTCTTCTCCAAATGAGTATGAGTGGATAATGGGATCAGTACCAAAGTACCCGTGCTGTCTTAAAGGTCGATAGTATATACCTCAGTATTACACGATTTGCAGTTGGTGGAATCTGCACATGTGGAATAGAGTGTATGGAGGACTGACTATAAGTTATACACAGATTTTCAACTGGGCCCCTGCATTGTTCAAGGGTCACTTACATTCTAGTACCTTGGAGACTGATCCTCAGTCCACTCAGTAATTCCAAATTTTGATGCTCCTCTCCTGAACAGGTTTCTGTTTCTCTAATTCCAGGTAGGGTTTTTATGTATTTGGGAATGTGATATGAAAAAAAACATGTACTTTTAAACCTTAGAATAATATAGGGAGGTCCCCTGTAAGAGGTGTGCAGAAATTGAAGCCATCAGAGAACAGAAAACCCAGATTTCTCATTTCATGTTTGCTGTGGTGTGTGGTAATGAATATGAGATTACCTGATTTATTACTCTTTCTTCTGTTTTTACCAAACTTGTGTAGCTGAATTTAAGTAAGTTGAAACATTATTCTTTTGCATTCTTTCCACTTTTTTCTACCCTTTCAATAAGGAGATATATTTGAAACATTTGAAAAATAATTTATAAGAAAACCTATAAATGTATAAAGGGGAAGTGAGGTTGAGGATAATCCAAAAAGGTAGATGATCCAAACTCTTTTCTTGACATTGAGTAATGTTTTAACTTAAGGAAATAACATTTTGATAAATAAATGTAGCTGTGTTACTAACACATTATTGACCAGAGATGTATTAATGCCAGAGGCATTAGTTTTTTATTAAAATCCCCTGGTCAATAATGTGTTAAGACTCAGCTTAGAGAGGCTGTCTATAATGCTGTCCATTTTTTCCTTCCCTCTCAGAGTATTAAGAATTAAATAAATTCAAAATAAGATACTCATAATGTGCTAAATTGTCCAGGGAAAATTGAACATTCACTATTTATATTTATACATGTGTATACATGCATTAGTTAAGACAAAAAGAACCTTACAGTATATACTTTAAAAAAAAACTCAGATTTCATATTAGTAGATATTAACATAATTATAACATTGGATCACATTAATATAACAGGTTTGGTAGGCACACTTCATTCTTTGTGCTAATGATATCCACTGTCAGCAGAAAAGAAAAAATATTGATTTGTCAGAAAATGAATAGATTTGCTTATTCAGTGTAAATCCCAGCTAAGGATTCCTTTGATTTATTTTTCAAATGTTTATATAGGTTCTTACTGAGAAGATAAGGGTAGAAAAATATGCAGATAACTTTGAGGAAATTATAACTTGAGAAAAGAGTAGGACAAAGATAGATTCTTAAATGATTCATCATGATATAAGAACATCATATAAAAGTCATTTATACTGCTATATACTAGCATTGCACAATTAGAAATTGAAAATTTTAAAAAGTAATGTTCACAGTAACACCAAAAAATACAAAATACTTTGGTTAAATCAAAACAAAATATACAATAAAATCTGTATGCTGAAAACTACAATTTACCAACAAAAGAAATCAGAGGAAACTCGATCTATTTTAAGTTTATGGACCAAAAGACTTAGCATTTCTAAGATACTGATTCTCCCTATAGATTCAGTACATTCCCAATTGAAATCTATTTTAGAGATAAATGAATTTTTTCCAAAAACTTCTATGTAAAGGGAAAGGAATGGCCAGAAGAATTTTAAAAAGTAAACCTCAATTTACTTTAAGACTTATTGTAAATCCACAATAATCAAAACTGCAAATAGACCTGCCATATGACCCAGCAATCCCACTGCTGGGCATATACACCGAGGAAACCAGAATTGAAAGAGCCACGTGTACCCCAATGTTCATCGCTGCTTTATTTACAATAGCCAGGACATGGAAGCAACCTAGATGCCCATCAACTGACGAATGGATAAGAAAGCTGTGGTACATATACACAATGGAATATTACTCAGCATTAAAAAAAAATTCATTTGAATCAGTTCTACTCAGATGGACGAAACTGGAGCCCATTATCCAGAGCGAAGTAAGCCAGAAGCAAAAACAATACAGTATATTAACACATATATATGGAATTTAGAAAGATGGTAACGAGAACCCAGCATGCGAGTCAGCAAAAGGAACGCAGATGTATGGAACAGACTCGTGGACTCTGTGGATGAGGGAAAGGGTGGGATGATATGGGAGAAGGGCATTGAAGCATGTTAATTGTCATGTGTCTAATCAATCGCCAGCCCAGGATTGATGCTCGGGGCTGGTGCAACGAGATTTCCTGGGGGGAGGGAGGATGGAGGGGGGTTCTGGAGGGGGAGCATATGTAGACCCATGGTGATATCATGTCATTGTTTGGCAAAACTAATAAAAAAAAAATTATATTGGTTAAAAAAATAGGTACATAAATCAGTGGACCAAGGTATAGAATCCTCACACATATAACAACTTATTTGCAACAAACGTACAAAGGTAATCTCATGTAGAATGAATAGTTTGTTCAACAAATGTTTCTGCAATAATTGGATGTCTACTTGCAAAAAAAAGTTCTCCTACCATAGACAAAAATTAAAAATGGATCACTGATCTAAATGAAAAAATTTTAAATATAAAAGAATTTTAGAAGAAAACACAGAAAATCTTGTGCATTTTGGATTAAGCAAGTTGTTCTTATATACAACACCAAAAGTATGCTCCACTAAGGAAAAAAGTAATAAAGTGGACTTCCTAAAAAGTAAAAGTTCTACACAAAAGACACTTAAAGAGAATGAAGAGACAAGCCAAAGACTAGGAATAAGTATTTGAAAAATACGTATCTGACCAAAATCTTTTGGGATGTTTAAAGACATCTTAACTCAGAAATAAGAAAACCAACAATTCAACAATTTTTAAAAAATAGGTAAAATACTTGAATAGGCATTTCACTACAGAAGTTATGCAGATAACAGATAAATACATGAGAATTCAGTACTGGATTTGTCATTGTGTGCTGGAAAGGATCAGGAGCAACCAGAACTCCCATAAATTGCTGCCACAAATCCCACTCCTAGGTATCTATATACAGGAGACAAAATTTTTGTTGATACAGAAATCTATTTATGAATGTGCATATTTATTCATAATTATCAAAAATTGGAAACAACCAAAATGTCCTTAAGCTACTGAAGGGATAAATAAACTATTGTTCATCTATGCAATATTACGTAGTAGTAAAAAGCCATGATTTTCTGATATAAATTGTAACATAGATGAATCTTATATCATGCTAAGTGAAAAAAAAAATCTAGACTCAAAAGGACTACATAATTTATGTGATGTTCTGGGGAAGGCAAAACTGTAGGGACAGAAAGTAGATCACTAAAAGTGAGGGGCCTAAGGAAATTTTGGGGTTTGCGCAGGTGAAGAAACAGGGTCTGATAGTTACATTTACATAGTATATATACTTTCTTTTTAAATATATACTCTTGTCAAGACTCAACATCAAAAAAGGGGAGGATTGTATATGTAAGTTATACCTTAATTTTAAAAAGTATTAACTAAATATCTCATCTGGAATCTTGTCTAGTTAACTCATGCTGTTTGGTGGTTATTCAGGGATGAAAGTTATCATCTTCCCACATAGTAATATCAGAAAGGCATCAGAATTGATGTTTGTACTTAGGATACTTTGGTTCATTGAGTATTCAGTAATGCTCCTTTAAAAACTATTTGAAATTATAAAAGGAAACACTGTATTTTATAACCTAAAAGTCACTTTTGTAGTCTGATTTTATATTACCTAAACCCTGCTAAATGAAAATTTCCCTTTAACAATAGATGGGTGAATTATTGAAAGTATGGTGAGGAACTTTGTAGAAGAAGAAGTTAGGGAACTCTTTCTTTAGAGGAAGCTGAGGAAGAAAGGCCAGAGGAACTTAAAACTCTAGAGAAGAGATAAAAACTGACATTGAATCCAGGTCTCAGCAGGAGGATTAAGTATTTAGGATGAGAGAGAGAAGATATAGGATGTATAGTAATATTAGGTGGAAACTGGAAAATGTCAGTTTAGAAGCCATTGGTAGGTAATATCCTTGATTGTATTATCTTTCCCAATAATGTTGCAGGATGTAGTTTATAGCATTTCATTAGAACATGGAAAATCATGCCTAATATCTTTGTTGTTGACTTCTACTTATCTCCTATAAATGATAATCATGTAATCAGAACTTAAAACATACATACACCCCTAGATCATGTGCCTTTAGTCATGTAAGATACCTTCTCATGGGAAAGAAACGGCCCTCAGTGTTCTGAATAGTAATTGCACCTACTGAACATTCAGTAATTGACTGGATGTTTGTACATTTAGTAGCTAAAACAAAAAAAGTTACAATTAATGAAACTACTGCTTTTGACCCTTTAGCTTCAAGACTATTAGTTCTAGTAACATTTTGCCCTTCTAGTAGTATCTCTCTAATCAGTATTTAATCCTTTATTTACCAGCTTTAGATAGATGAGTGAGAAAAGTCTCTTTATTCTTTTTACATTTTTAGGATTTTCAGAATTAAGATTTAACTTTTCTTTTGGTATAAAGAAAACATAAATGTAAACTGCATACAATATACCTAGAGTCTATTACCTCTATTCTTACTTAGCCCATTTCCCTTAGAAAGGGCAGAGATGAGAGTAGAGAGCTTTATTTGTTGCTCACAAAAAGTGCTGTGGTGAAGTTCTTTTTTCTTACATCTTTTTGATGTTCTGTAAAATTTTCATTTATCAAGTAACATTGACCTTGCTTTTTGATGTACAGTTCTTTGAATTTTAACATGTATATAGATTTGTGTCACTGCTACCACCATCAAGGATAACAGTTCCATCGTCTCAACAAACCCCTTCATGCTGTCCCTGTGTAGTCACATCCCTTTTCTATCCTTGCCCCTTGGTGACCCCAAGTGCTCTTCATCACTATCGTTTTATCATTTTGAGAATATCATATAATGGAATCATATATAACCTTCCAGACTATTTTTCAGCATGATGCCTTTGAGATTCACCCAAGGTTTTGCATGTATTAAGGTTTAATAAGTAAAATAAAATTTCATTATAAAATTTCAGTTATAAAGGTATATCTTTATGCCATTCTTAATTTTGTTTTTCTGTTGGTGTTTTTCTGAAATTGTAAGTAAAATCCTGTGGTTTTAAAACTTACATTATGTCTTAATTGCAGGTGATTTTGCAGTTCTTCTTAAAGCAGGCATGACTGTAAAGCAAGCAATTGTATACAACCTCCTCTCTGCCATGATGGCTTACATAGGCATGCTCATAGGCACAGCTGTTGGTCAATATGCCAATAACATCACACTTTGGATCTTTGCAATCACTGCAGGCATGTTCCTCTACGTAGCCTTGGTGGATATGGTAAGGCAGCTTATTTTATATTTTTGTTCTTATACTAAACCTGTAAATAGAATGAACTTCCAAAAATGGAAGAACTCTTTGGATGTAGTTTGAAATACTAATAAACATAACCCATTTTAAAGACATGTGATATCTTAAATAATCTATTAAGACATTTAAATAGGAGGATTCATTCTTTGGCAACCAGTTATCTTGAAAATTTTTGATCAAATAATATTACTACTACTCAAAGTAACCATCAGTAATATTTAAAGGTATAATTACAAAATTACTATACTACTTTGAAGGTTTTGTAATATTGGGGCAGAAGTGTTTTTTTATGGTTAGCAAAATAATTCTTTGAGCTTGCTTAATAGTAAATAGGAAGGAAGTACTATATCTCTCCAGCCTTCTGCAGAAAATGGTTTATATTCCAAGGGGTTTATGTAATTGCCCTTATTTCTAATTTCAGTTTAAAGTTAATAAATCTATAACACTGATTAGTTTAATTTTAATTTTACTTTTATATCCTAAATATATTAGGCAGTGTGTTTGCAGAACTAACAATTTGGTTACTTTCTGTTTTTAACTAGATAACTGTGTTCACTTTTCTTCCTAGTAGACTCTATTAGATAGTCTTGTTTCAGTTATATAACCTAACTTTTTAATTACAGAATATTATAGCAAGTTTGGACAGTAAGAAAAAATAATTTTTATTTTATATCCAGAAGCAACCATTTACCTTCTCTCTCCTTAAGCCTCTAACGGCTTACTTACTGTCCTTGTGGTTAGCTGATGACCTTACCACCTATTTGATGGAGAACACTGAA
Organism: Antilocapra americana; assembly: GCA_007570785.1. Lineage (NCBI taxonomy): Eukaryota > Metazoa > Chordata > Mammalia > Artiodactyla > Antilocapridae > Antilocapra > Antilocapra americana. Next base: position 45,420,389 of record ML660197.1, on the reverse strand, counting down.
GCCACTGAGAAAACCTCCCACTAGTTCCAGTTACCACTTCTACTCATTTCCCCGTGTCGATGCCTCTTTACCTTTGTCCCTGTTACTATGAAAAAACGCCTGTGTTCCTAGCTAGATCTAGCTCCTTCAAACTGTTCTCTAGCTCTTTCTATCCCCTCTCTCATCCAACTCCTTTAAATTTCTCCCTTTTTTCCTGCAGCATTTATTTTTCCCTCCTGCTGGATCATTCTTATCAGTGTATAAACCTCATGTTACTTTTCTTATCTTAAAAAGGTAGGGTGGAAGAGGATCTTTTTAAATTCCAGTTTCAGTTTTAGCAACTCTCCTATTTATTATTCTCCTTCCCAGTTATAGCAATTATGCATTCTTGTTTTTTAATTCTTTTCTCTTATGAGTCTAGCTCATTAGGTTTTCTCCCTGACTGCTCTGCCAGGTTATTTTGTCAGATCTACCATTCACCACAACATTGCTAAATCCACTGGTCACTTACCCTGTTCGTCTTCATTTCACTTGTCCTAACAGCAGCATTTGGCTGTTGATCATTCTCTTCTCTTTGGAAGATTTCCTTGGCCGTTGGCTTTTGTACCACCACCATTTCCTGAATTCGCACATTTCTGGCCTTTTCTTAGTCTTAGTCTTTTCTTAGTCTTTTGCTATATTTTCTTCTCTTCCCTTACCTCTGAATGTTGATGGAAGTCCTCTCAGTAATCTTACCAGGTCTTATGGCTAAAGTCTCATGGCTTTAAGTATTTATTGGTTGATAATTCCTAACTTTGCAACCCTCCAATATTCTTGCCTGGAAAACCCTGTGGACCGAGGAGCCTGATAGGGTATAGCCCATGAGGTCACAAAGAGTCAGGCACGCCTGAGCAGCTGAGCACACACACACAGTGAGGGTATATCACATCACACTTTTTGTGCTTCCCTGGTGGCTCAGTCAGTTAAGAATTGGCCTGCAATGCAGGAGACCCAGGTTTGATCCCTGAATTGGGAAGATCCCCTGGGGAAGGGAATGGCTACCCACTCCAGTATTCTTGCCTGGAGAATTCCTTGGACCGAGAGTCTGGCGGGCCACAGTTCATGGGGTCACAACGAGTTGGACATGACTGAGTGACTAACACTTTTACTTTCTTTACATCTTTAGCCCAGGCCATTTCCTTAACTCCAGATTAGCATTATCTACCAGTTTACCTGAATATCTAAAAGGTGTTATAAACTTAATATATTCAGAAACCAGCTCTTGATATTTGCCAACCTTTACACCAGCACTTCCTTTAGAATTCTCCCTCTATTAACGATAACTTTACTCTTCTTCTTTATTCTTTCTCAGATCAATGAGTACCACTCTTTGACTCTCCTCTTTCTGTCCCTCCTGCATCTACTGGGGTCCATCTCCTCATCACCTATACTCCACTCTCATTCCAGACACCTTCATCTCTTTTTAACTGTTCTCTCTGCTTTTTTCCCCTTGTCCTAGCCACCACACTCTATATCTACACCACACCTTGGGTGATTTTTTTTTTTCAAGTGATCCTTGTAAGATTAGATTAGATCATATCACTTGTGAGCTTTGAACCCTTCAGTGGTTTTCCATCTCATTAAAGCAGAGGCACAGAGTTCTTGTTTTGATCTTCAAGGTTTTTTATCCTCCTGTTTCTTCTCCGTTTCCATCCCTAATTTTCCTAACCTTACCTCACTTCTTCTCCCCCAGGAGGCACACTGTGCCTCAGGGTCCTGGCTCTCGCTGATCATTCCTGTGGAATATTTTCCTGAGACATTCTCCCAGCCAGTTCCCTTACTTCTTGAGGCACCCTTTCTAAAATTTCAGTCTCCACACCAACATTTCACATCCTCTATCCCTACTTTACTTTTTCTGGTTTGCACTTGTATCTAAATTTACTAATAACACACTAAACATTTTATTTATTTGAGTTCATTTTGTGCCCCATTAGGCAATCAGTTTTTGGAAGGCAGGCATTTTTATAATATTTCAATTACTGCTGGAGATGTAGTTCATAATTAATTGAAGAGTGAATGAGCTAATTCTTATACTAGAGAGCTAAACTTGTAAAAAGAACAAGTGTCATTAATAATAAGGAATTAATAGTCTAATGAAGAAGAAAAGTAGCCATCAATGACAATCCTTTGGATACATGTTATGATAGAGTGATGTACCATGTTTGTGGAATTAGAGGCTAGCTAAAAAATTAAGAAATAAAATTAGGTAAGTTTTTCTGGAATAGGAAATTTGAGCCAAGTATTAAAGAAGGTAGAAGAGTTTATCAGAATCAAGAGGAAAGGGCATGTAAGAAATAACATCATCCTTTTACCAGTCTACTGCTGGGACTATATTCTGAGGAAATAAAATGACTATTGCTAATAAAGCAAGAAAATAAAAAGGAAATCATATGAAAATACTTTTTGCAGAATAGTTATAATATCTCAATTGAAAACACCTAAGTGTTCTAAAAGACAGGGACAAACTAGCCACATATATTTTATGATTCATTTAGGAAATATATTAGGTAATATATCTACAGTGTCATTAATTAGGTAGATGGTGATCAGATCATGAGTCACACAATTTGCCATGCTAAAAAGATTATAGTCTATCTTATGAATTTTGGGATACCATTAAAAGGTTTAAGCAACAATGACAGACATTATCTCACTTTTGTTTTATAAAGACCACTTTAGCTAAAAGGAGGAAGTTTATATTGATTTATATAGTCATTAAGTAAGACTGCATCAGTACCAGAAGTTTTAGTTTGAGATAGATACCAAGTTGGAAGTTTCTGGCTTTTTGGACGCTTTGGATAGCACCTGTTGATCAGCAAGCACTGTTGCATGTTAGCACCTGTGGTCATACAGGTAGGTGCTGGCTGGCTCTTAACTGTTGTTATGACAGACAGTATTGGTGTTAGCATTCAGGACAGAATTGAGTGTGAGAAAGGCACTGTGGTGCCTCTTCTTGTTGGTATGTGCACATGTCTAGAGGGAATATTTCTGTGAGATGTACATTGTTTATACTTAAATACTAAGGAAAGTTAAAAGTTTTTGTAACAATAAAAGTAGTCTTCTTTCTAAAATCATAGGTAGGAACCTGCCAGTTTTACTCTTAATCTAGGGGTTGGCAAACTTTCTGTAAAAGAAACAATAATAAATATTTAAACTTTGTGGACCATATAGTCTCTGTCACAGTTATTCACCTTTGACATTTATAACGGTTTCTACTACTTAATTCTGCTGGATAAGAACAGTAGCCTCCATCAGCATACACTACTGCACAGACGTCTATAAACAGAATAGATGACCAGCGTGAAGCAGTTCTTAAGTAGGACTCTCTGGAGCTTGTTAAATATACTGTAGCACTGTCAGAGCATGGTCATTGGGTTAATTGTACTCATTATTTAATGATGAATAAATGATATTTCTTCTTGTAGACATTATGTACTTAACACCGCATTTCTCCTCCCTCAACCCCAAAGTACCAAGATTCTGTTTGGAGTAAAAGCTTAGTGTCAAATGGAGTAGCATATCAGTGTCCTGTAGATATTCCCTGCAAACTTGAAAAACAACAAACAGAAAAATGAATATGAAAATTGGAAATAGTTCTTTTTTAATTTTGATTATGTTTGGGTGGGAAGAATGCATGCTTATAGTAATGCACATACATTCATTCTTTAGCAAATCCTTTTTACTTAGACACATGAAAGATTTTCATTTTATACTTTTCTATCAATTATTTTTAAATGCAGTATATGCTTGTGCTTTAGAAGCTGAACTATACTTTTCAGTGCACTGTGCCTTTAAAGATATTGGAAACTTTCAAATTTTAAAAATGTTATCACTGTTAAGGGAATAGAATACATTGTGAAGAGAGCATGCATAACTTGTTAGTAGTTCTGCTGTACAGCCTTGATAGACTATTTCTGTCTATTATTGGAAGGAAAATAATGGCTTTTAAGAGCATAGAGATATCAGTTTTGGAATTGTCTTGTTACTGTGTATCCTTGATGAAATGTGCAGATGGAAATGAGAATTTCAGTAGAAAAGAAAAGGGTGAATACCTGATAGTTTTGAATGAAATATTCCCCAAAGGAATCTTACTTTCTCAGTAAGCTTAAGATGTATCAGTAAGTGTGGGAACTGTGGTGTTCTTTTCTGAATTTCATTGGCAAAACTGCTAAAGTTTTATACTTGAGCAGAAATGTTGGTAGATGGTAAAACTTTAAAAAAGTAACTAATACATATATGATGTGTTCTGTTGGGAGGTGAGGAGGGCACAGATTTGGTGTTTATTTAGTACATAGAGCATAAAATTTCTGTTTGACTAAAATATGGTTAGCACCATGTTCAAAATTATTAGTAGTTGTGCTTTAGTCACTAATTTTCTTAAGTAGGAAAATGTTTAAAAAATGAGATTATACAAAATTGTTTTAAAATATTTAAAAAATATTTTTTAGCTTCCAGAAATGTTGCATGGTGATGGTGACAATGAAGAACATGGCTTCTGTCCAGTGGGGCAATTCATTCTTCAGAATTTAGGATTGCTATTTGGATTTGCCATTATGCTGGTAATCGCCCTCTATGAAGACAAAATTGTGTTTGACCTCCAGTTTTGACCATTCCCAGCAATCACTGCTGATGATGAGAATGTTACCGTGCAGCTTTGCATCTGTTCCTTGTACTGTAAGCACGTTGCTCAAAGAAAAGTCAGTGGCTTGCACTACTTACAAGTTCATAGATTTGAGCCTAACCACAAAGACCAGTGCTCAGTACTGTTTTCCCTGCATGAAAGGGGTCTTTTAAAAATATAAAACTTGTGATAAAGAAAGGAGAAAATGGGACTCCATTAACCATTGTTGATATAGGTTTGATTAAGACTTTTTATAAAGAAATAATCATATAAAAAACACTAAAGTAGTCTCTATTAGTAGAAACTTCTGTGGCTATGCAGAAATAGAAATTGAACCAAAAAGAAAAAAATCACTTAAACTTTAAAAATATTTTAAATGGACTTTGGGCAGACTTTTCTTTGTGCCAAAAGTGAGTTGTAGTGTCCTTTAATTCAGCTACATATGGTAATAGGGATCAACATGACACAGCTTTGAAGCTGCATAAAGTAGGACTGTAGCACCTAGAGGAAAGCTCAGGCTGCATTAGAGTATGGATTTAGCATTGGGAAAAGACCCTTATTCTTTGAATCTAGAGTTACTATTTTTGTATATATTTGCATAGGGTTTAAACTTGCAGCCTAAACTACTGAAATTTGTGACTGTACATTTGTGTGAGCTTCAGTTTATGAAAGATTCATAATGGTTCTTTGTATTAATATTATACTTGGTGTTTGGGCTTTTTTTTAACTTTTATTTTTATTTCAGGTTTTTTGGTGAGGGTAAGGGGTTTGGAGCATGTGGTAAAATGTTTTTTTTTTTTTTTCCCTTTAAATTGTAACCCTTTAAAAAATAACAGCAAAATGAAGAACCCAAACATGGTCTAAATATTCAGATTTCCTACTTTAACAGAAATAATTAGTTATTTGGGAAATTTAAGTTTTAAATGTACACAGTGCTCTACCAGTTTGGCACTGGAACTTAGAGCACATTCTGTGGCTGGCAAGTAAGGCTGTAAGGCAGCAAGTTTTTTACCATGTCCATAATCTGTACGTTGAGTGTAAGAATGGTTCTGAGGGCAATTTCCATTGATGCCCTGGCTGTCATGGTACCAGGTGACTTGGAAGATGCAGTTAAGTAACTTGGCTGAAATCACTTATCATTTTGTGCCAACATGTGCTTTTCGTGCCTGGTAGGGATTAGTCTCTTTTTTAGGTGCCCTGTTCTCCTGCCATAAATGGTGAATGATTTGTGAGAAGTGCAAGCCACATTTATCCTGAATTTTGACCTAATAATTTGTAGTACTAATCATATGCATGTAGCTCTTCTGTTTACATCTTGTGCCACATGGTCTTCATTTATGCCAGGTAAACTGTATTGAACTACCTGCGGGCAGCTTTGTTTTGATCTGCTTGGCTACCTGTGTAGCGGCTTTAAAAATCTTATTGTTCAGATATTTATGAGCCAAACTCGTTCCATTCCATTTAAAATGTTTTCAGTTAGTCCTCCTCCTTTCCCCAGTTCCTTTTGTCTTACTCATGAACTTTAAAACAAAACTGAGAGCAGCACATGCATCCAGGTATTAAGAGTATTGCCAATATTTCTCCTGTATGGTGTAAGCAAGGGGTTCATTAGGTGTTAGTTCCTTCATTTATGCTTGAATTTGAAAACTTATTTCTTGCTTTCTTCATGGCTTCCTATATCAAGTAGGAGTTTTATACATAGATTACTTTCAGCATTGGGCACTGAATTAGGACAGTCCTCATCTCATTGCTTGACCCTTCAAGCAACCTAGCTAAAAGGTGCTGGTATTTTATTTAGTACTGCCAATTTCAAGTGATTCAGTATCTTGCTTTCTGAACCAAGGTATATTTATAGTTCATTTTGGGGTCTTTATGCCCAAGGAGGATTCTGCATTCCAGCATTGAATCTGCTTAATTTTAAAACTTTTATGAAAAGCAACAGCTGGAATATACTCCCAGTCTTAAAAATAAATGCCTGATTTAAAGCAAATAGGTTATGCTGAAGTATATAAAGTTTTATATTCTCTCAAAAATGGTAGTATCTTTATTTGCTAGATTTTTTTTTTAAACTTTTAAGAGGGCTGTAACAGTTGCTGCTAGTATTTTTCTTGGGGTTCCACCAGTATTTAGTTTTTACATCATCCTAACGTATAATTTCAAGTCTTACTAGACAATCTGAATTCCACTACATTTCCGTTTGGCTCCAACATTCCATTTAGCTTGACCAGTCTAATTTAACATGTGTTTGTTGGAGGTCATTAATGTTACTTGTACAATGCTGTCACTGTGTGACATTCATATGAATTTTGGTGTATATCACATTGCATTCAATCAGCTGTGATTATGCTTAGAAATACTATAGTAACTAGATGCAGTGTGAATTTTTTCCATTAACAGTAAGTCAGTGGCTTAAATGTGATTATGGTCCTGCAAGGTGATACTTGCTAAAATATCTAAACTTTTTTTTGTTGTTATAACTGAATCATTTTTTAAAAATTTATAAAGCTGGAAATGATCAAATGCTGTTTTTTCATTGTCAACAGTGGTGTGTCATTTTATGTATGTTCCTAATGCTTATGGAACGCTCCCAAAATAAAGTTATTCAAAAAGAGCAAATATACCAGTGTGTCTTATTTAGTCTTTGTTAGAATAGTTCTTAACTTTGAAGTATGAGTCATTTTAAATATTAAGTATCACTTTAGTCAAATCGATTAAAACCAAGTAACTTTTTTAAAAAGTAAAATATATTTTCTACTCAATCATCTAACAAAGAATACGAAAACAGGGAAATGACACCTTCTCATTATGAGTTAAGTTGACACAGCAGTGCTACACCCCGTCCAATCCAGTGCTCCTTGGGTTGGTCAGAGGGAAGAATCATGGCAATCACAAAATTCGTAGAATGGCCAGTGGTTGACAGTGTTCCTCTCCGCTCACTTGTCTTGTACAATGGGGCAGTGTAACTTGGCCGTTCTGGTATATCTGTTCTCTTACAGGGCTTTAGCCACATCTAGAAGGAAGCAGACAAAATTTAAGTCAAGGCTGTTTGTTATACTTACATATATTTGAACCTAATGTGGGATTGTTGGCATAAGGTTAGTTATGTCTGCAAATTTCTATGGGCTAAATTGATTTTATTTTTGTTAGCAGTGCTGCCATTGCTCAAAACATTTATAGCTCTCAGAATTATCTTCAGAACCAGTTTAGAAGCTAAATGAGAAAAAATAGTCATCTACTCTGAAAAAGTATAATACCCATCTATTCATCATCTCCCTACCATACCTACCTGAGGATGACTTCTGGTGCTTACACTAATAATAAAGTCAGATATACTTTTCAAAGGTGAAAACTGCTACCACTGATACTCAAAATTATGTTGCTTTATTAAAGGCCAATCCCAAAATATTCTGAACGGATTTTTATCAGTGACTGTTGAACTAGATCACCTCAAGGTGACTATTTTAAAAGGGCTATTATTTTATTTTGTGCTGTTTAAAACATAGTTGCCTTTATAACTGCAATACAACTTTAAAATTATTCTTAGAGTTATTAGTCAAGTTCCTAGAATGTTAAGCATAGTTGAATCTCACCAATCTCAATAAAATTTTAGAGCAAGTTAATCTCTGAATATAAGAGTAAGAACAAACTGATCAGAATGGGGAAATAGTGTTTCATTTTTAGAACTTGAATACCTTTGTCCAGTAGTAATAACAATTCTTGACATCCCCACTGTTTGGAATTCCTTTTTTTTGTTTGGTTCTCAGGTTTAAGCACAAACTGTATGAAGGAGCTAATAAGGATGCCAGTCTCTCTCCCACATAATTGTGGAGATCTATAAAGCTGTTCTTCAGATACTGTTAAATACAAGGACTTAATACTCAAGTTGGACCTGGTTTGTTTCAGCTAAGTGGATTTTTTTAATGGGATGTTTTCTTACTAGTGACATCTTTTTCAGAAGATTATCTACTTATAAAATCCTATTCACCACAAAGTTGAGTTTCTATATGAAAGAAAAAAATTGATCCAGATCGACTCCTGAAATTGCGGACATTTTGCCCTTGTGACTTTCAGCTTGGGTCTCATATTTGAAACTTTATCTGCCCACAATATCTTGGTATATATGGCAGGTTTCTTGCAATCAGTTGTCAGCTGGTCCCTCGCTGTACCTGTTAGAACTGCTCTGAAGAATTATCGCCTGTCTTTGAGTGGCTCCCAGTGTCCCACAAACAGAATTCATGTAAAATTCAGCCTATATTTTATCACTGTCCCAGACTGACCCTTCAAATTATGTGAAAATCTCTCTAGCCATCTTCTCATAATGCAGTAACAGCTGGAAACTTAGTATTTATATAGTTTAGTATGCCCATGCTGAAGACTGGTGCCTAGAAAACAATTTTTTTAAATGGATGGTTTTCATTATCTTTTAATTTGCAAGTTTCACATTTTTAGGTCAATGTATATGTAAGAGAAATCATAAACATGTGTGGATGTGGATACATGTATACAGTCAGTCCTCATTATTCCTGGATTCCATATTTGCAAATTTGCCTATCACTGAGATTTAGTCCTAATCCTAATATCAATATTTTGTACTTTCATGTTCATTCGCAAGCATGCCAGAGCAGCAAAAGTGGTCACCAGCAAGCATGTTCTCAGCTGAAGTTGAACCTGGTGACATTCTGCCACCTTGTTTCAACTCTCACAACTATAATATAAACAAGTATCCTTTTGATGCTAAGCTTTTTGCATTTTGTTTTTTGGTTGGTGATTGTTCCGTTTACAAAGGCCCCTAAGTGTCGGGCTGAAGTGCTATCTAGTGTTCCTCGTACAAGAATGCTGCAATATGCCTTATAAATACTGTTCAGGAATGAGTTATAGTCCATGAGTTCAATGTTAATGAATCAACAGTTTATATTAAATAAGGTATCTTTAAACAGAAGCACAAATAAAACAAAGTTATATATTGATCAGTTAACAAAAATGTGGCTACCTGATTACAGAAACAACCTTATATTTTGCCTAGGAGTTCGGTATTCACTAATGTTGGTAGCGAGTTTATAAAACATAACTACTGTAAATAATAAGAGTTGACTGCATATGTGTATGTACGTGTATAAAATAGCCTCCCACATATATATCATTAGAAAATACTAACCACAGGCACTGTATCATAAAGAATTTTGGGATGTGATTCTGCAAGTTTCTTGATCTTTCTATTCCAGGAAGCTCCATCCAGAAATAGTCCGTGAATGAAAACACCTAAATATAAAAGAAGCAGGTTTATACAACACTTTGCATGTGCATACAGATTGAGATTGAGTTGTGAAGCTGAAAGTCCTACAGGTGAATACTGTGCAAGTGATACTAGGTCAGCAAATGAAGATCTGCTCTAAAATAAAGTCAACATTCTGAGTTTGTGTTAACATTCTTAATTTAAGAATAGCTATACTTTGCCTAGTAAAACTTGATGTGGGAGACAAAAAGAGGAAAGGAATTTTAAATTAGTTTACATGAAGTTCTCTGTTTGGGCAAACATTGGTTTATATTTTAATTGACCAATGACTATAATGTCAAGAATCCACAAAATCTACAGGAGAAGTTCTTAATGTCATTGTAGGGACCCAGTGGCTTCTAAGCAGCATGGGAACAAAACACCCTTCTGCTGATGTCTTATGTCCTGAGAGTTAAATTTCTCCTCCCCTTTTAAAATCTTCTCACTCCAAGGCTGCACCTCAGTCTGTATAAGACTCCAGAAGGCAACGTCATACACGATACATGAAACCTGGATCATCACATCCCTGGCTATCCATTCATGTAACGCTTCATGGATTGAATATGGGTCTCTGCACACAAAAATACTCATTGTAATTTGTTGCACAGATATGAAGGGAGGCAATGAGGAACTTAGGAAGACTTAGGTGAAGAGTTCCTAATCTGTGGTGTGCTCTTGAACAATTCATTTAACTCTATATCTGTTTTTTTTTATCCAGAGAACAATTGGAAGATATTTGTAAACCAATAATGCCTGGCGTGCTGCAGTCATGGGGTCAAAAAGAGTTGGACACAACTGAGTGACTGAACTGAACTGAATGCCTGTTTTTGTCTACCTTGCACAGTTAGAATCTATCAGCTATACTGATGAAAGCAGTTTGTGAAAATAGGATATGAAAATCCACTTGGGCAGTGCTGTCCAATAGGACTTTCTCCAGTGATAGAAATATTTTATATATATGTTTTCCAATAGGATTGGCCATTAAACATCTAAAACATGGCTAATGGGACCAAGAGATTTAAATTTAATTTTAGTTATAAATTTAAAAGGCCACATGTGGATAGCCCAGTGATGGATGTTGAGGGGAAGACTTACCCTCTATTCTCTCCAGGTTTTAACTGACGGAAAGAACGGCTGGAATAAAAGGTTAATTTTATTTGCTGGCAAAGCACTCTTCCAATAACTTCCCAAGAATAACTCTAGTAAAGCTCAATTGCAAAACACATCTTGAGCCTGGAGCCAGGTCGGGGGTGGACCTGCCTGAGGGGGCCAGAGAGGTCTGCAAGCACATCCTACATGCCCACATCTGCAGCCAGATCAGTCTGCAGGCTAGTCACAATAATAGATGGGATCAGAGAAATTAGAGGAGATTGCAGTCAGGTCCCAGAGAGCTGACCTTTAATACTCTGACCTTGCTGATTGGTAAGCACAGCCCAGTAAATGTCTGGCTTTAACTAATGGGTGATCTATTCCTTACTTGGAAAAGAAAGATTATGTCAGAGGGAGTAAAGAGAAGAATTCATCTTAACCCCTTAAGAATGGCAATGGGGATAAAAGTTCTCTTCAACCTAACAACAATTTTATAAGAATCGTGATGGGGACAAATAAATTTTTGTCTCTCTTGGGCCATATAGAAAACACAAAACAAAATGACAGGAGATACTAACTGGGTCCTGTTTTAACAGCCCTTCCTGGTCTGTGGGGCTTCCGTGAGAGCTCTGTTGGTAAAGAATCCACCTGCAATGCAGGAGACCCCAGTTCAATTCCTGGGTTGGGAAGATCTGCTGGGGAAGGGGTAGGCTACCACTCCAGTTTTTTGGGGCTTACCTTGTGGCTCAGTTGGTAAAGAACCCACCTACAATGCGGGAGACCTGGGTTCGATCCCTGGGTTGGGACGATCCCCTGGAGAAGGGGAGGGCACCCACTCCAGTATTCTGGCCTGGAGAATTCTATATAGTCCATGGAGTCACAGACAGTCGGACACGACTGAGTGACTTTCACTTTCATGGTCTGTGAGTCACTTTGCTTTTGTGAGCCGTGGCCAGCACAGAGTGAAGGTGACAGCATCCCCAGCCCCTGTTCACTCCTCCCTGCCCGCTTCTTGCTTCGTAGCGCTTTTCCTAATGACACCTGAGCTACTGGGTGCTAAAGGGTGATTCAGTTAAGACAAATCTTAGGCAAATACATCTAGAATATATGATACTAAATCTAGATAGATTTACAATGGCATTGTGGTCACTTTAAAGTCACTTTAAAAGTAGCTTTTTTCATGGCTCCAGAATACACAAGACCCCACAAAAGACCCTGAATAGCCAGAGCAATCTTGGGAAAGAAAAGCGGAGCTGGAGCAATCAGGCTCCCTGACTTAAGACTGTATTACAGTGCTACAGTCAGCAAAACAGTATGGTACTGGCACAAAAACAGAAATAGAGATCAATGGAACAGGACAGAATGCCCAGAAATAAAACCATGCACCTATGGTCAATTAATCTACAACAAAGGAGGCAAGACTATACAGTGGAGAAAAGACAGTCTCTTCAATAGTGTTTGGAAAACTGGACTGCTACATGTTAAAAAATAATGAATTAGAACACTAACACCATACACAGACGTAAACTCAAAATGGATTACAGACGTAAATGTAATAATGAATACTAAAATACTCTTAGAAGAAAACATAGGTAGAATGTAGAAAACATAGGTAGAAGACATAGGTACTCTGACATAAACTGCAGCAATAGCTTTTTTTGATTCATCTCTCAGAGTAATGAAAACTAAAAATAGAGCTACTATATGATCCACAATCCCACTCCTGGGCATATATATCTGGAGAAGAACACAGTTTAAAAGGATACATGCACCCCAGTGTGCACTTCAATACTGTTTACAATAGTCACACATGGAAGCAACCTAAAAGTTCATTGATACATCAATGAATAAAGAAGATATGGTTCATATACACAATGGAATATTACTCGGCCACTAAAAATGAAATGTCATTTACAACAACATGATGGACCTGGAGCTGTCATACTAAGTGAAGTCAGAAAGACAAATACCATATGATAGCACTTACATGTGGAATCTAAAAATATGACACTAATGAACCTATATGAAACAGTGAAGTCAGAAAGACAAATACCATATGATAGCACTTACATGTGGAATCTAAAAATATGACACTAATGAACCTATATGAAACAGAGACTCATAGAGAACAAACTTGTGATTGCCAAGTGGGAAGGAATTGGGGAAGGGGTGGAATGGGATTTTGGGACTAGCAGATGTAAGCTATTATATATGGCAAGTATAAACAACAAAATCCTACTGCATAGCACAGAAAACTATATTCAGTATCCTATGATAAATCATAATGGAAAAGAATATAAAAGGATGTGTGTGTGTATATATATTTATAAAACATGTATGTATTATATATACATATGTATAGCTGAATCATTTTGCTGTACAGCAGAAATGAACAGAACATGGGAAATCAACTGTACATCAATTAAAACAAGCCATAAAAAGATTATGGCTGATTATCCCATGTATTGATGATTACTTTCTAGCCAACATATTTTTTTAGAAATTACTTCAGAATTACAAAGTTGTGTAAAACTAAAACAATGCAAGGGACATATACTCTTTATTCAGATTCATCTCATCCCCATTTTTTTCTCATTCTTGCTCTCTTTTGCTCATTCTGCCTTTTTAACAGCTGAGAAAATTGAGCAAGATGATGTTTTTGTTCAGTGAAAAGATATAAGCCAACTCATTCCACTGCTGCCACTTACCATCTTCTGGAGCATGCTTGTATTCTTTGTCTTCCATCACTTCATAGTCAAACCCAAGAAGATCAATGGGGATGGTGTGTTTTCTGGCATAGTTTTGCTGGGCACCAGTCAGGAAGGCTTGTGTGAAGAAGAAACCAGAAAGCCAAAAGACTGGAGGAGGGCCGACCTCATACCATTGCTGTGGGGTCAAAGCACACGCATCCAGACACTAGAGCCTTTCAACTCTGAATGCAACATTGCTTAATAAAATTTGCCCCAAACACTCCCCCTATTGTTTTCTAGTAAACTAATAAGCTAACACTTGAAGGAATAAAAAGCTATACTCTCAGTTTGAAAAACAGCCAGCATATTCAGCATGTGTTCTGGCGTCAATTTCGTATGCAGTGCACCAGCTTCTGCAATGATATGAATGCAGATCCACTGCATTCATATGACTGTTTTATACATGCCCAGTGATTGTTTCAGGCTTCCCAGGCAGTGCTAATGGCAAAGAATCCACCTGGCAATGCAGGAGATGTAAGAGACATGGGTTTGATTCCTGGGTCCAGAAGATCCCCTGGAGGGGGAAATGGCAACCCACTCCAATATTCTTGCTGGGAGAATCCCATGAACAGAGGAGCCTGATGGGCTACAGTCCATGGGGTCACAGAGAGTCAGACACGACTGAGTAAGCACAGCACAGTGATTCTTTCAGAAAAGTTCCCTACAATAGTCAGTTTCTAATATACAGTGTTGCATGCTAGATCATGTTTAGTTGAATAAAGGAAGATCTTCCTACAAGGTCTAGTTAGATGATAATGTTTTTTCACTTTTTTTTTCTCTGGTTATTAGTACCCAGTAGAATATTCCTTTAGAAGTTTTCCCTTCTACTTCACCAAAATACAATGACTCCACCATATGAAGACATTATATTGTACAACAAACTCCCAGAAGATACAGGGTAGTGACAGCTTAAGATCTTTGTCAAGTATCAAGATACCTGGGGAATTCTGTTCATATCATATAACAAGTAGTTGAATACTGACTGACTAAGTGGTAAGCTATAGAAGTAAGTCTGAATTTGAAAAACTTTCCCCTTTAAGCATCCAAGGTAAAGTCTTCATTTTTCAAGAACAGTCTTAATTCTTTAGTACCAAGTCTAGTACTACAGAAGGCCTATATTATGGAAGGGGAGTTTAGTCAGTCCATCCCTGGAGAAATTTCCTCACAGGCAATTTTTGATGCATTATATATAGTGCCTAGAAAATTAATACTTCTAACAAATAGAATTGCTAGTAAGAACATAGTTAAGAACCAATATTGCCAGGTAATTAGGAGGCAGGCTTCTGTGCACTCTACATTTCCAAGACCATTAGCCCATTACTGACTTGGGCTCAAACAGCAATCTAGTGATTTCATGACCTGGAAGAGTGCTGCACAAGGAAGAAATAATTCTCCTTACAGGGAGCTTGTCTGGCCTTGTAGGATGCTCCATTGTAGGGATCTCTTAAAGTTAAATATTCAGTAGAAATATCAACACAGAGAGTCCCTTTTTCTCTTCAAATGTCATTGATTTGAATTTCTAACCTCACTGAACATGAACACCTCTCCTAAAGAAGCTTCCAGAGATTCTACTTCCAATATTAGTATTTGACAATTTAGTGCAACAGTTACATAAACTATATGTGATATTGAGTAGTGGTCATTTATGCTTGGAATGCACAGAAAAACTAGACAATAATGCTCATTATGGGCTTCCCTGGTGGTTTAGATGGTAAAGAATCCACCTTCAATGCAGGAGACCCATGTTTGATCCCTGGATCAGGAAGATCCCCTAGAAACAGGAATGGCTACTGTTTTAATGTTCTAAGTGCTAATGTTCAGTCCAGCATTCTTGCCTGGAGAATCCCATGGACAGAGGACCTTGGCAGACTACCATACATGGGGTCGCAAATCCTAGTGAAGAAAATGAAATCAAAAGAAACCTAATATATGAGCATTTGGATGAACTCACCTGCAGAAACTTTAGTCTTGCAAGGAAGTCATTCACATAGCTCCCAAGTGGTTTAAGGCTTGGGTATGATTTCCCCATCCACATTCCTGGGATCTTGACATTCAGAATGCTGCTAACCACTTCCTCTAGATCTGTAGACATCACTACAAGACCCTGAAACATTTAACCATTGTTTGACATGACAGTATTCTAGCATTTGAATAATTTTATAATTAAATTTGTTTATAGTTATGATTAGTTCAGTACAGCAAAAAAAATAGGGCAAAAGAATAGATATTTTCTTTGGCTCACAAGTAAGATGTGGAATCTTTGAATTATTTCTTGGAAATATATTAACAATATGAATCTAGTCAATTTTTATCGGAAAGTTTCTTTTATTGAAATAAAAAGAATACTGACATACAGTATTAGTTTTAGATGTATAACATAATGATTCAATATTTGTGTACATTGTGAAGTGATCACTACAATAAGCCTAGTTAACATTTATCACCTTACATAGTTACATTTTTTTGTGTGATGAGAACTTTTAAGATCTACTCTCTTAACAACTTTCAAATATGCAATACAGTATTATTGACTGTAGTCACTAAGCTGTACACTGTAACTCCAGGACTTATTTTGTAACTGGAAGTTTGTACCTTTTGACTGCCTTTACCCATTCTGCCCAGCTTGGAAGATCTTAATCAACACTTGGCTTCTCACTGTCTATTAAGTCACAGCCTAACTTTGACTTAGTTTATTTATCTATTAAATAGACAACTAACATACCTCTGTCCTGGCCTTCTTAAATGGATAGTGATAAATATAAAATGAGCAAAATGATACAAATTGCCTTGAAAGGATGAATATCCTGGATTGCAACTGTGAAGTCTAATTGATTTTATCCCATTTTGAAATGTAAAATAGATCATTTTACTTCATTGCATAATGAAGACTTCCCTTTACCTTTACACTTTAGAATAAAATTGAAGATCTTAACAGATGGTAAAACTCTGAGGCCCTTGAAAATTTCTATCTCATCTTGCAACTGGGCCAGTTGCCATCATTTCTGTTTTCTCCATAGCTGACAATATCATTCCAACTAACATATGGAGAAAATTTTAGAGTAAATTTAATGGATTAAACACCCACATTTCCTTTTCCTCATTCCCCAAGCCCTGAAACAACAGTAAAGGAATTTATTTCTTACAAGCACAAGCCTAGGAACTTTCCTGGTGGTCCAGTGGTTACAACTCCATGCCTACACTGCAGGGGGCACAGGTTTGATCCCTGGTGGGAAACTAAGATCCTATATGCTGTGTGGTATGGCCAAATCCATCCCCCGAAAACAAAAATTACTACACCTCCAAAAAACCCCCATAAGCTTACAGGTGCAGGAAGAAGCAAAACAATACTGGGAGCTAGAAAGCATGGGACTGTTGGTAGCTGACTTAGTTGTCAGGAGAAGCTCAATCCTAAACTGGCAGAGGGCAAAGCTGAGAATCAACTAGGATACTCAAAATATCTGGAACTGATGGTCTTAACTAGGGAGGAGAAGAAGGTGATGCTAAAATGAAGATTGTTGAGATCTGCCTTAAAAAACAGACTCGGGTCTTTTCCCACAAAACTGCACATCACCTACTTTGAATGAAACCTGGAAAGGAAAATGAAGAAACCCTTAGAAGGGAAGAATGCCAGGCTTAGCTGGTGTCAGAATTTCCATACCAAAATCGGGATTTAAGTGAATTCACATATATCGGCTGCCGAGCTCTCTCGGGCCTCTTTCCCCTTTTATCTCCTAGAATGTGGAGAGCCAGACCTTCATTTTCCAGGAAGGATACAGGGAGAACCAGGTTACGGAGAAACACAAGATACCGAATACTTAGCCAAACAGCCCCGCTAGATTATACCACAGCCAGCCAGATAGACTCATCTTTCAACAATAACTCATCCAACCACTCTCCTCCACCTCCACTGCTACTACAGGAAACCAACTCAGCTGGAAGACCTCCATCTTCTAGTTGGCTTCTGCCTATGTTCTGGTTTCCCTACAATCCGTTCCGCAGAGGTCAGAGCAATCTTCAAAAATACAATACAGGTCATTTCACTTTATTGCTTAAATTTCTCTGAAGACCTCCCTTTGCCTATACACTTTAGAATAGAATTGAAGATCCCCAACCTTGGCCGACGAGGCCATCACTAGCTGTGCCTTCCTCTCTCCGTTCTACCATCTCCCTTGGGCTTACTCTGCTCGAGCCAAGCCAGCCTTCCCTACGGAACCCCTCGACCAGGCCCGGCTGCTGTTCTCAGTGCCTTCCTGCTGGCTCCACCCGCTGCCCAAACAATCCATGGCCTGCCCCTCCCATTGGGCCTCTCTTCCGAATGGC
The DNA here is from genome assembly GCA_007570785.1 of Antilocapra americana. Taxonomy (NCBI): domain Eukaryota; kingdom Metazoa; phylum Chordata; class Mammalia; order Artiodactyla; family Antilocapridae; genus Antilocapra; species Antilocapra americana. The sequence goes on along the minus strand of ML660197.1, from coordinate 45,402,319 downwards.
CTGACTCCAAATGGCTGCGTTTCCCACCTCTCACCCTCCACATCCTTATCCCATTTTATTTTCTTCCGTAGAATTAACCACTGACTGCAAAGTTTATTTGTTAATTGTTTGTTATTGTTATTTGTTAAGGTAAGCTCAGTGAGGGCGGAAGCTTTGTTTTTCTTACCTCTTAACACTTTCTGCCTTCTTAGCATATATCTCATCCAGCAAATGATGCTTTATGTACCATACTCTATACACACTTACCCACATATTAACTGCCAGCCCCAAAATTCTATACACATTTTAAGGGCAGGGATTTTCTACCCCAGAACCAAGAAAAACGCTTTCACAGAATCTGTGCCCAATACATGTTGGCTGAGTAAATGATTTTTCCTTGCTGTACTTGCCCTTACCTTGATTGCTTTCTGGATGTTAACGCACGAATCTCTTATAGTTTGCAGTAACTTATTGAACCGTCCCATTTCTTGAACAAGCACTGTGTTCATGCTCTGAGTATACGTGGTTGGGTATCTCCTCATTGCAGACTCAACATCAAAGTTGTTTGGAAGTTTACCCAAGATGTCACCAGCAACCTCATTTACCACTTCATCCGATGATTTTGCCCCAGCATCTGCTGAACGAGACTGGGAAGGATTCAAACTATGAATCAGAAATGCTCACAAAGGTCTAAGAACTGCTGGAAAATTCCTAAAGTAAATTTTGTAAGAATGAGTACTACTTTGCTATTTTATCTATGATTCTTCTCCACATAAGATTTATTGAAGTGACAATAACAGGCATGGGAATGGAGCTTCAGGAGAAAAACAACTGTTAGAAGGTTATGTACAATGTTCAATGGCAAAAGGAGGTCTGTGCTCTCTGGGAATTGAGGAAAGGGCAGATGCTGTGGACAGAGGGAGCAAAAGCATTCAGCATGGTGGGGTGGTCAAGTGATGATGGCATCAAAGCCCAGAAGGAGGAAATCTAGTTTTGCTATGAGAAAGCTTGCCAAAAATATATTTGCTAATAATAACTCTGTTGCCTACTGGTTGCCAAAAACAGAGATATAGCTTTCTCCTTGAACCCAAGAGGGCAAAGAAAATAAGCTCTAATCTTTTAAGCAGTTGGAAGAGTTATAGAGATAGGGCAGACTTTAGTAATTCACACTGGAAACAAGGAAGGGAATTTCATTTCAATTTTTATTTCTTATGTTTATAGTGGCACCATATAAATGAATCTATATTTTCTGAGATAACCTTTAAATCCTCAAAATAAATGTGTGTGTGTGTGTGTGTCCATGGAGAGAGAATAAGCACTATTAGAATATAAATGAATACATCTCATATTTTTTCAGCCCCAGGAAATTGTGTTTAGTTTTATTTCAGATTTTATATTTTCTAGTTTATATATTGGATCTATTCCATATATATTGACAGTAACTTCTACTTAAGTGTCTAGTAAGATTTTTGATGGTACCCTAACACCTTCCTATAAAAATGTACAATAAAAAATTAAATGTTAGTACTAATTACAAGCTAGGAAAAAATGGGGGGGCTATGCCAAGATAGTAATCCTTTACCATGATCCCAAAGTACTAGGTTTACAACCAAATATTTAAAACAAATTATAGATAACAAAGAAGGTAATGAATATTTGGTCAAAACTAGTGAAATATATATTTATGTTACATTTGAAGAATGATATGCTGATTTCTATTTTTATTTTGATGTGCATACAATGTACTATAAACGCATTAAAAACATCCGTGTTTTCTAACAAGAGCTGTACCTCCACCAAACCCCCCAACCCCACCCTCAAAAACAAAATCCTAGGCCTATAACCCTTCAAAAATGTAAGAAAATATTTTAGTAACACAAACATTCCTATACCTATTTTTTACACACCAAAATCACACAGTTGGGGAGATACATTTTAAAAGTAATATCCAATTGATATTTAGAATTAAGAGCAAAAAGGTGTTATTTATTTATAGTTATTTAACTTGGGTTCTTTTTAACCATCTTTTCTTAAGAGTTTTCACAAACACCTTTTGAAATCTTCTAACAGTTGTTTTCTTTTTATTAAACAAATGAAGATAAGTAGGATCCATTTTCAAGGAGACATCATGGAATTCAACCTTACCATTTCTAGTTTAACAATATTTTAAAACAATTTTCTTATCCAAAAGCAAGTCTGGCAGTTTAGCATAGGTAAGACAGCTCTGCAGAAGCAACATCCTCAACCCCACTAGTGTTATGCCCAGATCCTAATCTCCACAAATCACCAGGAGGCCTTACATCGATGGCAAGCGCATGAGGAAGTTTAATGCAGACCCAGGTCTGAACTGCAACACACACACCCACGCAGCGGAGTGAGGGCAGCGGCCCCGAGCCGCATGGTACAAGGCTTTTAAATAAAAGGAAAATGGCTACAGGTGGGGTGAGGCGGAAAATGGCTACAGGTGGGGTGAGGCGTCGTGGTGCTCCGTGATTAGTCAGGCACTTAGGTCTCACACTAGCTCCTCTCACTTCAAAAGATGTTTTATTTCAATACACAATGTGAAGATCCTGTCCTCATGACTGCTCTCTATACTGCTGTTCTGGTCTATCTTGTTGCCTCTGAATTGTGGTAAACACAATGTAGAATCACTGAACTCCTGCCTACACATTACATTAATTGTATTTGCCAGTCTGAGTTGGAGAATATTGAAAGAGGTTGTTTAATCACATACTAAGAAGATACCCCAAGTGTATTTAAACTTGTTTGTTTGATTCTGAGTCATTCTCTGTTGGAATAAGACCACTGCTTTATGTATTCTGTAATATGGCACAGTCCATCAAGTTTTAAAAAAAGCCAAAGACTCTACAAATCTCCTGTTGTCAGACTATTGCACTACATGCACTCATGTTGCTAATGATCTACGTATTCACGTCTGTATATATGTATGATTTAATGCTCGGGCAATAATTGATCTTGGTGCTATTAACATATAAAATGGACATTAAAATATGGTCTTTGTCCTTTCTGCCGTATTAGCAGATGTCAGAAGTTCCATGACTCTTTCATCAATGATAGCACACTATTTCATCCTCCTAATCTGGTTCTTTACCATTTGAGCCACCAGAGAAGTCTGGTTCTTGGACTTACCTGGTATCTCAGATGGTAAAAAGTCTGCCTGCAGTGCAGGAGACCCAGGTTCAATCCCTGGGTCGGGAAGGTCCCCTGGAGAAGGAAACTGCAACCCACTCCAGTATTATTTCTGGAAAATCCCATGGATGGAGGAACCTGGCAGGCTACAGTCCATGGGGTCGCAGAGTCAGACACGACTGAGCGACTTCATTTTCTTTCTTTCTTTTTATCCAGTTCTTTAACTTTCTTTCTTTCCTTCATTCCAGTTCTTAGTTCCCCTAGCATCTCTGGTTATCTGCTTCTAGGTCTATTTCATTTTTAGACTCTAGAAAGCGTATGGCACAGCTTAGAACACAGATTCTGGAGCCAAACTAGTGGGAGTCAGACTACTTGGCTCAGAGTCCAGGCTTTACATTGTACTAGCTGACCTTGAGTTAACTACTTAATCTTTCCGTGTCTTTTAGCTCTAAAATGGGAATAATTAGCACCTTACCTCAAGGACTGTTGTAAGCATTGCATTGTTATGCATAAACCATTTAGAACAGTGCTCCCATACAAGAAGCACTATAAAATAATAATTAGTATTATTACTTTGAGATTCCATAAAAATAAAAAAAGATCAGCTTGAAATCAGTTAGGGGAATAATTTGCTTGATGAATAATCATCCTTAATTTACTAAAATTTCATGCAATCACTATGGGAACTCATCATTTCGACTAATTTGCTTTCAGAACTAAAACAAACAAGCATATCTTCTAACAGAAAACAACACAAGAGAAGATCTCTTAAGATTAAACATCTTTCATTCAAATGAACTAACCTGTGCCATGGCATGCTGAATCCTGGTGCCTTAAGAGGTCATTCTCTGATGTGCCCTTACATTTATGCTCTCACCAGTAGAGATACATGTCGTAGAGGCAATAGTTCTCCTAAATCTTCTAATTCATTTCATACTTACTATTATATTTTAAATATTATGTAATCTGATAAAATACTGATGTGAAAATAAACTGCAAACTAGGTTAAATGTTCTGGAACATTTGATAAAGATAAGTCACTAAAAATGTTGCATTAGTAAGAGACTAGAAAACTAAGTAGGGAAAATTCTAGATGAATTCTGGCATCAAACTGCTTCCAAGCACCGTTGAAACTCTCCTTCCACCTAAAGAAATTTATAAAGGACATAATATATGTTCTGGGGCATGATTCAAGCCAAGAGAGGCAAAATGGAATTCCTAGCAGCAGAATGATATCAAAGAATACTCAGAGATACTCAAAGTGATACTCAAAGATGCTTTCCAAATCAAAAGCCTGATGAAAACAAAACTCACACATTCATTTGCTCTATGTTTAAACTTATTTTTAAGGTACGTTTTCTTTTTTTTTTCTTTTCCTAAAAATGGTTCTCCACTTGAACAGATGGAATTCTGTGCCTGGGCCTCTCTCGTGTGGGCTCATGCTGCTTGGGGACCATCTTTCCAGCCTCAGAATCCTGTTGCTGCACAGATCACACACCTGAGTGAGAAGAATGTTATCGAACAGCAGTTGAGTTTCTGACTGATCTTTAGTGATATCGGCATTGGCATTCATCCCAAAGATTTCCGGAGCTGGGGTCAGAGGCAGTGTCTTTGTGTATTCAATGTAGCTGTTGTGCTGCAAAGATAAATAACAAGGATCCAGGAGGTTAGAAATCAATTATCCTGTAGAACTTGCTCACTGAAAAGAGGTAATTTTCAGTACTCAGGTTATTGAGTGGATGAGACTGTGAGACTGAACACTGAATGCTTTCATCCAGGGCCAAAGCATTAAAAAAAAAAGAGGAAAAAAAAAAAGATATGGACACATTTAGAAAGAGAAAAAAAAAAAAAGGCCCACTCAGTTGAAATGAATTTTTAAATGGAGAGACGAATAGCCTGGCTACTTCATTTAGAAATTTCTTTCACAGAAATCTTTCTGTGCTGCATCTGCTGATGATTGTTCTTAATTTACCACAGTAGTTTTTTTTTTCTGCTTTACTCTGATTTTTCTGTTTACTCTTATTGTGATAAATCCACTTAATTCAGAAAAGTAAAAATTACCTGAGATTTTATTATCATGAAATAACCACCATTAATATTAATCTTTTATACTCATGCACACATATTTTATATTTACATTAACTTTTTTTTTTTCACAATGAATTGATTTTATTTCGGTATGCATCCACATCTCAGCATTTAGTGGTCCTGAACAGAAAAGTGGAAAAACGCAGCGATTTGCCAGGAATTTCGGGGCTCTGCCGTGCACACCGAGCTCTTTAACAATCCCTGCTGAGGACCGGGAGAAGCAGCAGCACCAAAACCAAAGTATGCACCGAATCCACGGTTCTTCCTGTTCCAGTTGTCAGCCTCCAAACTAGCCCCGAACGGACTGAAGGGACGACCCAATGAGAGCCCTGTTTAAAACTTCTTCCCTTCTAAAAAGCCACAGCCTCTACAGGAAAAGGAAACAGTTCATTCGGAGGGATCGCGGGTGCTTACGAGTGTCTTCTGTGGCCTTTCTCCAGGTCTGACCACCAAGGAGGTCGCAGGCTGGCAGGTCCGAGAAACCCTGGTGACTGTTCTCACCTCACCGAAAACTGCGCTGAGGAAGCATCAGCTGACGATGACAGCAGAGGGTGGCAAGGCTGAGAACCCGACATTCATTTCTCAGGCTGGTGGAGAGTAAATCAATTGTGGTTCCGAGACTAAATGGGGGGACGTCAGAGACTCTTTCCAACCTTACCTGACGGCTTCTGGCCAAAGCAAGGAAGCGTCATGGGACGTGTTGGGCGGTGGAGGTGCAGAAAGGGACTTGAGGAGGAGGAAAAAGCAGCACCCCTCGACTAAGGTGGGGGAAGAAGATACTGGGAAGCCCTGAATTCCTCACCAAAGGCCAATTTCAGAGGGGAGCAGAGGGGTTACAATCTATACCTCGGCCAAGGGCGGCAGTGGAGGGGGGCGCCACTTGAGACTCAGAGAGAGACCAGGGGAGCGGACAACGTGCCCCCCACACCAGCGTGTCCCCGGCTGTGACTGACACCTTCCGTCTACTCTAATGAGCCACCCCTAGCCGGAGGGCTGTGGCGGGGAGGGGAGGGGAGAAGGCAGAGAGCCCAGGCCAGGGAATCAGCAGCAAGGAGATTGTGTGACGTGCCTTTTCACAGTTGAGTTAGATGTGCCCCACCGGTCAGGATGGGAATCAGTTTAAACACGACTTTCTTGATCCCAGAAGTTCAACTATGTGGACAGCGGTTACACTCGACAGGGTGATTTGTTATAGCACAACTCATGTATTTCAAATGGACAAAAAATTTGTATCGTTTACAGTATCTTAAGATACACTGCCTTTGCATGGGAGCTTTCTTTCCAGTACTTTGAGGTCTACAAGACGAATCTAGAAAATTTACTACTGTGGAAAATGAAGACTGCTTAAATCGCATGGGGGCAGGGGGGGCCTGCGGCTTCTCTTCTCGATTAGTTGCTGTAGCTCTGTCCTTCGGGCGGCTGCGGGAGCTTCATGTTCTCTTTGGACATCAGGAGGCGCCGAAGCTCCTGCAGGACGACTCTGATGCTGTACGAGTTCTGCCACTTTGCCAGCACTGAGATGGCTCTTGGGTCCACCACTCCATTAGAACTATTAACTCCATTCATATTAATTTTTGTTACAAATCTTACAAAGGGGGGTGCTTCTGGGTATTTAGGTCCACATTCTATTTTAAGGCTGTATATTCGGTTTTCATAAATTGTTCTTGGAGGCCCAATAATCATCCCTGTCCATCTTGTAAGGGTCATGTCTTCGTCATCTTCTAGACCCCAGCTAACTGTGCCATCTCCTACTCCTTTCTGGCCTTCTTCGAGTTCTTCCAACAGTCGGAAATTGCGAGGGACTTTTACTCCCGAGCCCGTGGTGGCTGCCATCTTGCGTCGCGGTCGCTCGGAGGCCGGCCCCTTCTTCCTATTTACATTAACTTTTATCAAGATTCCATGAGTGCTGAAAGTGTTAGTAGCTCAGTCGTGTCTGACTCTTTGCAACCCTATGGACTGTAGCCTGCCATGCTCCTCTGTCCATGGATTTCTGTAGAATACTGGAGTGGGTAGCCATTCCCTTCTCCAGGGGATCGTCCCAACCTAGGGATCCATACTTTTCTTTACAGCACAGGGAACTCTGCTCAACGCTATGTGGTACCCCAGAGGGGAGAGGAGTTTGGGGGAGAATGGATACACGTACATGTGTGACTGAGCCCCTTTACTGTCCACCTGAAACTATCACAACATTGTCAATCAGCCATACATCAATATAAAATAAAAAATTTAATAAAATTTTTAAAAAAGATTCCATACTTTTCTTGATGCTCATATGTGCTTAGTCGCTCAGTCATGCCTAACTCTTTGCAACCCCATGGACTGTAGCCTGCCAGGCTCCTCTGTCCAAGGGGATTCTCTATACAAGAATACTGGAGTGGGTTGCCATGCCCTCCTCCAGGGGATCTTCTCAACCCAGGGATCAAACTCAGGTCTCTGGCATTGCAGGTAGATTCTTTACCATCTGAGCCACCAGGGAAATATGTATAATCAGGGAAGGATATGTATAATTATACACATTCATATATATACATATACAAATACATATACACATATACATACAGTGAGGTGGGGACATTGGTCATTGATGATTTTTCAATATGGGTCACATTACACAACCCAACTCTATCGTGCCATCTTCTTACTTTCCAGTTCATCACTGGAAATCCTGTTACCGTGACTCCCTGTGTTGACTTGCCCCACCCAATCTGTGACCTGGACTCTGCAACTGGTGTTTCTCTTTCCTCTCTCTCAGTGTCTGCCCTTAGCTAGAACTCATCCAAGTGGACGTGGGGTCAAGGTATGTGCCTCTGTTGCCTGTGGCTGTGTGTTTAACTTTCAATATGTGCCCTTTTGACTTCTGGGAATAAAATGAGAACCAATTTAATTGTATTGGCAGTCCCTCAAAGTCCACTGTGAGATAATCTGAAGGCAAATACATCTGTTAGACAGGACTGGAAAAAATAGGAGCCGACAGCCTTGGTCTTGTCAATCAGTTGTGATGCTCTTCCCCTTTCTACCTTTGGGATCTTGGGCAAGTCATATAAGTTTAGTGAACTTGCTTTCTTACTTGTAAAAGAGAAGGAATAATAGCATCAATGTTAATTGGATGCTCTAATGAGATAATTACATGTAACTGCTTTGTAAATAATTAAGCATGATCTACATATTAACTATTACTGTTAAGACTATTTTGTAACTCCCTTCTCATGTGTATTCCCATTTTAAATGGGGCCAATGTCGTCTGACCCAAAGGACTGGATTCACAGTAAGAGAATTTCAGGTCACTGAGGAAGACATTCTTGGGTGAGGAACGTTTCTGATAGTCCTCACATTACAGCAAACAGGAAACCACTAAGTCCATCTTTGTATAGGGTTTGCTCTGTGCCTGTAAGACTGAAGGACACACAATGGTTAAAAAAAAAAAAAGCCTCTGGGGGGTAACAAATCACCATTTTCTGTATCAGAGGAATTTCATGCTTTACTGCTTTCAGTTTTCTTGAAGAGCATATGTACTTACATCACCAGCAGGGGGCGCAAAGTAGATGCCACTGGAGTCGAATTTATAGTGCGGATTCTGAACTAATTCCGGGTTGAAGAACTTGTTGAGGATGCTGCGCAGCGTGCGCCGGTCCCAGTCGTCAGTCACGCGGCCGCCGTAGTTGCACTCGCCGGTCATGTAGCGGAGGGCATCGTAGGGCAGCACCTACAGGAGAGCTCAAGTCGTTCAACCAGCCAAGACTTAGCAGTCCCACATCATGCAGAACCGTGTGCCTTGTTTGCTCATGCTATTAAACAGTTTACAAAACATTTGCATCACCACAATTTTCCTTTGTATGTTCATTTCCCAGCTAATTTGCTGCAGTTTTCCCCAGGGTCTCTCTCTTTTTGTGGTCTGTCATTTTCAATCCGTCATTGCAATCCTCTCTAATTTGTGAACTCACCTACTATTCGACCAGCATTAGTGGACCACTTAATATGTACCTGATTCAAAATAAATTAGAACATAACCCCATCCTTGAAAATCCATGACTGCTAAACCAATCAAATCAGAGATAATCAGCTTTAATTTCCTTCACCACCTTTTTCTACCTGTATATATTGATATTTTGGCAATTGGAATCATACTGTAGGTACAATTTTGCATATAATTTTTCACCAAATTTCATATTATATATTTTACTGTTTCTTAAAATAGTATATGAAAATACAATTTTAATGATCATATATTCTAATATTGAAGACTTTAGTGGCTCCTAATTTTCTACTTTGTTAATTTATGTTTCACTAAATATACACTTCTTAAATTTTCTAATGATCTGTTAATCTAGATTTCTAAAAAGGAAATTACAACATCAATGGAAAGGAATTTATAAAAAGCAATTGATTAATGCTATCAAACTGCTTTCCTGAAAGACTGTAGCAACTGTAGTTGCTAAAACAGTTTTAAAATCTTTACTAATTTGATTTCTCGAAGATAAGTAATATTATGTTCATTTGCATTTTCTAGAATACTAATAAAATTTACAATCTTTTAATTTTTTAAAAATTTATTTATTTTAATTGGAGGCTAATTACTTTACAATATTGTAGTGGTTTTGCCATACATTGACATGAATCAGCCATGGGTGTACATATGTTCCCCATCCTGAACCCTCCTCCCTCCTGCCTCCCCATCCCATCCCTCTAGGTCATCCCAGTGCACCAGCCCTGAGCACTTGTCTCATGCATAGAACCTGGACTGGTGATCTGTTCCACATATGATAATATACATGTCTCAATGCTATTCTCTCAAATCATCCCACCCTCGCCTTCTCCTACAGAGTCCAAAAGACTGTTCTATACATCTGTGTCTCCTTTGCTGTCTCACATATAGAGTTATCATTACCATCTTTCTAAATTCCATATATATGCGCTAGTATATTGTATTGGTGTTTTGCTTTCTGGCTTACTTCACTCTGTATAATAGGCTCCAGTTTCTTCCACCTCATTAGTACTGATTCAAATGTGTTCTTTTCAATGGCTGAGTAATATTCCATTGTGCATATGTACCACAGCTTTCTTATCCATTCGTCTGCTGATGGACATCTAGGTTTCTTCCATGTCCTGGCTATTGTAAACAGTGCTGCGATGAACATTGGGGTACACATGTCTCTTTCAATTCTGGTTTCCTTGGTGTATATGCCTAGCAGTGGGATTGGGGGGTCATATGGCAATTCTATTTCCAGTTTTTTAAAGAATCTCCACACTGTTCTCCATAGTGGCTATAATAGTTTTCACTCCCACCAACAGTGTAAGAGGGATCCCTTTTCTCCACATCCTCTCCAGCATTTATTGCTTGTAGACTTTTGGATGGCAGCCATTCTGACCGGCGTGAAATGGTACCTCATTGTGGTTTTGATTTGCATTTCTCTGATAATGAGTGATGTTGAGCATCTTTTCATGTGTTTGTTAGCCATCTGTATGTCTTCTTTGGAGAAATGTCTGTTTATTTCTTTGGCCCATTTTTGACTGGGTCATTAATTTTTCTGGAACTGTAGTTGCTAAAACAGTTTTAAAATCTTTGCTAATTTGATTGCCCAAAGATAATTAATATTATGTTCATTTTCATTTTCTAGAATACTAATAAAATTTATGATCTTTTAATTTTTAATAACATTTGTTCTTCTATGAAGCAGCCTCCTACCCATTTTTTCAATTAAAGTTTTAATAGTTTTATTTTATTTGTGTTAACTCTTTTATAAATTGACCTCTCAAATTTGTACAGATATTTTTCCCTGTTACTTTGTTTTCTTATTGTATTCACTAGTTTACATAATTTCTAAATGTTTATGAATGCAAATGAACTGATTTTTCATACTGCAATTTTATTTAGCTTAACCATAAATACTTACATGGGTTGTGCTTAGTTGCTTAATCATGTCCAACTCTTCGTGCCCCCAGACTTCTCTGTCCATGGGGATTTCCAGGCAAGAATACTGGAGTGGGTTGCCATGCCCTCCTCCAGGGGATCTTCCTGACCAAAGTCTCCTGCATTGCAGGCAGATTCTTTACCAGAGGAGCTAACAGGGAAGCCTAAATACTTACATACCCACCAGTAATATAAAGAATTCTCTCTCACTGCTCACAACAAAACTGAGTGCTATCATTTAGATAAAATGATAATTAAGCAATAGTTTTTAATTTTTAAGTTAATTTTTGAGATATAATTGACACATAACATATTTGTTTCAGGTATACCACATAATAATTTGGTATTTGTATGTACTGTGAAATGATAACAACAAGCTCATTTAACATTCATCATCACAGTTACAAAAAATTTTTTGTGTTGAGAACTTTTAAGATCTGTTTTCTTTAGCCACTTTCAAATATACAGTATAGTACTAACAACAGTCACCATACTGTATCCTATATATCTTAATTTTATTTTCAGTACTGACATTTGAAAAATATTAATTCACCACTTGTATTTCTTATTGTTAAATAATCCACTTTTTTCTTTTAAGTGTTTTCCTTACATAAATGAGTATCTTTTTTCTTATTATTAAAAGCTCTATAAAGGTACAGAATCAGTTTGTCATACAAATTTTAGATGTTTTCTCCAAGTCGTCTTGGCTTTTATTTTTATGATGTTTAATTGTTTATGGCTTTTTATTATAGCAATGTTTTTAAATGTTTGCTACTAAAATATAGAAATTTTTTACGTTAGGATATTTTCCTATCTTTTTGTTGTTGTTGTGCTACACATCTTCCTGCAGTTATCTGCTAAAGGTTTAAGTGTATACATCATACAACCCAGTGGTCCCACTTTGAGGAATCCCTTCAACAGAAAAAAATAGCTCTTGGGAAGAACAGGTGGCACTAATTACACAGGAAGAATTTACTGAATTCAGGGTTGGGAATTTTGAGACTAAATCTCTGGTAGAACTGGAAGGGAAGGCAGTGAATTTAGGGGAACACCTCAGGACCAAGACCTGATGGAGAAACAAGCAGAACCAGAGGGAGAAGCTGGCATGGTGATGAGGGGAGTTTGCAGATGCAGGCACTGCTTGGGTTTGCCTTGCTGATAGGTCATAAAACTGTGGCTAAAAAGAAAAAAACTCCTCCACAAATTAAATAGTTAGTATATGAGGATGAGTTGGCCCATGGGAGTGCTTTGTGAGGCAGGCATAAAATGACATCTGGAGAGGGAAGAATTTGATTCATGTATGAAAGGTTAAACCCGCCAACATTCCCCTGAGAACTGATGGGTAAACTGGTGTTTGTCTCAGCTGCTTCATCACAACAGGGCCAATCAAACCCAGGAATGTGTTCTCCTAGAGGCCCAGGCCCATCGTCTGGGGTTGTACAAATAGCAGCTGTATGCTGGGACTGCTTCCCTGCTCCGATGTAACAAGAGGGTTGAGACCACGGACTGGGGGTGAGTGTAGAACCAGGCAACGAGTAAGCAAGCATATGTTAATATATGAAGTTATTCATTTTAACACTGCTTATTATTGAATAGTGGAGGGCTTCCCTCGTAGCTCAGTTGGTAAAGAATCTTTCTGCAATACAGGAGACCCAGGTTTGACTCCTGGGTTGGGAAGATTCCCTTGGAGAAGGAAATGGCAACCCACTCCAATATTCTTGCCTGGAGAATCCCATGGACAGAGGAGCCTGGCGGGCTACTGCTCATGGGGTCACAAGAGTCAGATACGATGTAGTGACTAAACCATCACACCATTATTGAATAGTAAGAAATAAAAAGGAAATAAAATCCTGATAGTCAAAAAGGAGAAGCTATATATGCAGCCATCAAGACAAAGATCTATACTATGATTATTCACAACATATGTGAGTAAGAACAGCAAGCTGAAAATGATATGCAAATACAATTATGTTTTTGAGGGAAATTTGTGCATATTCTATACATATGTATATATGTTAACTATTTGTGCACAAGAAGTCTGGACAGGCCCTACTGTGAAACTGGCTGCTTTGGGGTGAAAGTGAGGGGTGGGACTTTTATTCACACACAGTCACACACACACAATGACATACACACACCTCTTGGAATTACCCATCAGCCAAGTACATTATATATACCTACTTGCATTTTCTTCCTTTATAATTTATTTTTCCTATTCATTTTTTAAAAATTAATATATAAAGAATTCATACAGCTCATTAACAAAATCCAAGTGTCCTGATTAAAAGATGGGCAGAGGATCCGAATAGGTATTTTTCCAAAGAAGACATGCAGGTGGCCAACAGGCACATGGAAAGATACTCAGCATCACTAATCACCAGGAAAATGCAAATCAAAACCACAATGAGATGTTCTTTCACAGCTGTCACAATGGCTATTATCAAAAGACAAGAAATAATACATATGCTGGTGGGAATGTAAACGGGTACAGCCATTATGGAAAACAGTATGGAGGTTCCTCAAAAAATGTTTTGAAATAGAACTACCATATGACTCAGCAATTCTACTTCTGGGTATTTACTCAAAGAAAATGAAAATACTAATTTGGAAAGGCTATATACACCCCTATGTCTATTGCAGAATTATTTAAATAGCTAAGACATGGAAGCAGTGTAAGTGTTCATTGATGGATGAATGGATAAAGGAGATGTGGACTAGATGTGGAATACATAATGGAATACTACTCAGCCATAAAAAGAACGCAGTCTTGCCATTTGTGACATGAATGGATCTTGAGGGTATTAAGTGAAATAAGTGAGACAGATAAAGACTATATGATTTCACTTAAATGTAGAATCTTAAAAAAAAATGAACAAAACAAAACTTACAGATACAGAGAATAGATGGATGACTATTATGGGGCAAAAAGCTGCGGGGAAGGCAAAATGGGTGAAAGAGACTAAGACACACATTCCAGTTATAATTCATGGGGATCTCAGCACAGCATTGTGACATTAGTAATATCATATTGCAGATTTGATAGTTGCTAAGAAAGTAAATCTTAAAAGTTTTCATCACAAGAAAATTTTTTTTTCAGTTCTATGGTGACAGATAACTAGAAGTACTGTGGTAATCATTTTGCAATATATACAAATGTTGAATCACGTTGTATACCTGAAACTAACAGAATGTTGCAGGTAAAATGCACTTCAAGACAAAAAACAAAATTTTGACTGCTGAAGAAGAATTACATTAGATTCAATATCAAAGGGAACTGTGAATCACATTCCTCAAAAAAAATCTCTCTGTATTTCTTGATGGGTTATATGAGATGAGTGAGTAGCAGCTTTCTCCAATTTGTTGTATGATCGCTCTGTGGGAGGAATGGGAGGTACTGCTCAATTGTCATTTAATGGTAGGAATCCAGTCAGTCAGTCCTATATGTCAGTGAGAGATGCCCTGTAGCATTTGCTAGGATGGACAATTCCTGATAGTCCTTATTGACTCAGTGTGCTCTCTCCCCTTGCCTTCTGGCTTCTCATTTCTCCTGTCCTGTCTCCTACTACTGATCCTGGATGCTCACCAGCAGTCAGGCTTTAGTTCATTTTTACTCTACGAAGCCTTTCTTTTAAATCTCCGGTGTTCTCAGACTTCTCCTTACACTTTAACAACTTTCTATTCATGCTTTCTTTTCCTGGGCTTTATATCTACATGCCAAAAGACTATCAAATATCATGGCTATCAACCTAGACATTTCAGATGTATAAAATGTACAAGAGTAAATTATTTATCTGCTCAACCATCCCCATTTCACTAGCCCATCTACTATACACCTATTAATTCCTGGTACTATTTCCTGTCTGGATTAATAAGTGGATGGACCACCAATTGAGACCTAAAATCTAACATTAAAAGACTTCTTCCTATCCTTTTACCATTTAATATCTAGGTCATTTCAATCCTTGTCCCTACATATCTATTATATTTCTTCCACATTTCCCATCCTAGTCCAAATGATTTGGTTTAAACTCTCAGCATCTCTTGCGTGGGTTACTGTGACGGTCTTCTTTATTAGTTCCCTAGGCCTGCCAATAGATCGCTTTAAACAAGAGAAATTCATTGTCTGATAGTGCTGGAAGCTAAAAGTTTGAAATCAAGGTGTTGGCAGGGCCACACTCCCTCCAAAACTTCTAAGAGAATCCTTTCTTGCCTCTTTCAGCTTCTGTAGCCCCAGGTGTTTCTTAGTTTGTCACTGCATAACTCTAATCTCTGCCTCTGGCTATCTTTTCTGTGTACCCAAATGTCCCACTATGAATCACACACACACACACACACACACACACACACACATATAATACACACACACAGTACTTTAAAATTCCATACTACTAATCATCTTTCATGCCCACGTTCACTCTTAAAGTGTTAATAGTTTTTTGACAATAGTTTATTTGGTAACCCTAGCTTTTTAATCTTTTGAACACAAACAGGAGGTAAGAGCTCACTGGATGTGATCAGGGAAGGTTTATTTACCATATCAGTCATAGTCCATTAAGGATCCACCCTACTCAAGTATGAGCTCATCTTAGCTTAATTGATAATATCTGCAACAACTCCATTCCCAAATAAGTTCACATTCTGAGGTACCATGGATTGATTGCAACTTCAATCAATTGATTGCAACTTTTGGCATGGAGGACACAATTCAACTCACATCACCTAAAACTAGCCTGTCATCTAAGTTCACTCTGTTGCTACAGTGGTCCTTCTAAAATGCAAGCGCTCTCCTAAAAGGAGACCAATAACAATATCAGTTAGCATGGCGTACACGGATGCTCCAAATCACTTATCCTTCACCAAACCTTTTCACCTATTTGTACTTTTTCAAACCTTTCTATTGCTGCTTCTTTATATCATCTACCTGAAAACTTTCTATTCATTGAGTCCCAAGCAACCCCTCCTGCTCTGGAACCTTCCCTGATCACATCCATTGAGTTGTTTACCTCGTTTGTGTTCAGATGCTTAGAAAGCTAGGGTGGCCAAATAAACTATTGTCAAAAAACTTTAACACTTTGAGAATGATTGTGGGCACTAAAGATGATTAGTAATATGGAATTTAAAAGTAGTGTGTGTGTGTGAGTAAATCTATTTTCATACTGGCAGACCTGTGAGTGGTTCTATTCAAACATTGCTTTTAAAATAATAAAGAAACTGAAGACAACCATTATAAAATTTCTGCTTCATATGGTCTCATAGATTTTTAATTTTTAAAGTAAAACTGTCTATAATGTTTTTCAAAGTTTCATTTTATGGTTACTCAATTTTAAATTGTTGACACTTTTAATTGACTCCACTACAGGTTTATAACATTTTAAATTAGAATAAACTCTACAGATTTTTGAACAAATTGCTAATTAAAGGAGCTCCTCATTCTTTTTGTTTGTATTGAAAACTCTATTTTACCTCAGATACTTCTACATGCACTGTATCATACTTTTTGCCTCCATTCTTGGTATAATTTTAAAATAAATATTATTATAAGAAAGAAGTTCATCAAACCTATGCTTCTTTTGAATGCTTCACCAAATTTTAATGCTGCAGAATCAAAGGCCTTCTCAAATTATTTCATTTTAGTACAGAATACAAATTTGTCCAAAGAAACACAGAAGACCAGATAAAATGTTCATTTTAGTTTAGATATGTTATTTGAACTTTTGTTATTTATCTTGCTCGACTTTTCCTTTGCTTTATAGAGAAAGAATTCAGTGACTTCCTCTCCATAAACCTTTTTTTTAAAAAAAAATCACAATTCACTAAAAGTTTCAAAAACTAAAGTGTTTTTTTCATATGCCTTTGATTTATTTAAAGATTTCCAACTAATTCTGAACAAAATTCGTGTAGGACACTTTGACTGACTTACCGAAACGGTTTCTTTTTTTTTAACTTCAAACATTAAAATCCAACTGACAAGTAACAGAGAGAAAGAGAATGTGTGCACATGCCCGTGACAAAGAGAGAACAAGAGAGACAGAGAGAAGAGAGACAAGAGACAAAGCAGGGAGAGCAAGGGCGCAAAATGTGGTTGGTATGACAACATGACCCTGTGGGGCTTCTTCCCAGGATCTATAACTCACGTTAACACCACTAGCTTAAGTAGTCTGTCTGATCTGGGACAAATGGCCCAAACTCTAGAAAAAAAGTATTATGACATTTCCCTCCAAGTAAAGCCATGAACAGAGGGAAATCAGCCTGCTTTTTTTTTTTTTCCATTTTGGAGTCTGGCTGATGTATCGTCTTCCCAAACCTTTTACAAAATAAGTATAGTATGATCACTTTTCAAATTGCCATAGTTGTTTATGTATCAAAATAAATGATAAAATACAGATTGTTAATAGATAAACTGACATCCTAACCACCTACTAGGGCATTTATAATATCCTATTACAACAAAATCCTATTTAAAAAACTTTGGGGAACTATCCTGCTATTCGTTATTTCCCCCCTCATGGAAAAATCCTCTCATTTAATTGTTTAAACAAAAATAAACTGCACAGAAGCAATTTTAAAGTCCAAAGAGACAACAACTTTGTTTTAAGGCTGCAGTAGCTGATACAGTTTCTCCTTGCTACCCAGGTCCCACCTCCTCTGTGGACCACTGTGATAGTCAGAAGCCTGTTAGCTAACGCATATCATGCTATTCATTCTTTCAAAGGAGAAATTAATCAGCCGTCCTTGCTCACTGTACAAACACTCTGTGACAAAGTGCACAACAGGTAATGTCCT
This sequence comes from Antilocapra americana, assembly GCA_007570785.1. Lineage (NCBI taxonomy): Eukaryota > Metazoa > Chordata > Mammalia > Artiodactyla > Antilocapridae > Antilocapra > Antilocapra americana. Next base: position 45,384,411 of record ML660197.1, on the reverse strand, counting down.
TGCTGTGACTGTTACAGTACCTCATACTGATTCAGGAACATGTGCAGCTGCTGTACGCTGATTCTGAGATCAGTCTCGTTGAACTCATAAGGAATATTCCACCCCAGGGGGCCAAACTTCCGTCTCTCTTGTACCAAAGCATGAAAGAAACAGAGGCCATATAGTAGTTTCTTGAATTCCTCCTGTAATGAGAATAAATGGTATAGCATCATTCTTTCTTCCCCAACATTGCATTATGCTTATCATACTTTAAAACCAAAGTAATTCCTTTTGCTTATACATATATCCATGTCAAAGTGAAACTAAAACAGAATTAACTTTTTCACCAGCTATTTAGGCAAAAATATGCTTATTTGTATACATGTTCAGTTGACACACAGCTTCTATGGACACCAGGTTTTCAGAAAGTATAGTGAGCTTGTTTAACTCAATGTTACTATATATATATATATATTTTTTTTTTTGGAGGAAATTTGGAGGATTTCAACTTAAGCACTATAAGGCAAAAACTATGAATTCCAGTGTTTGTTCCCAGATCACCACGGAGAAATTTCAAAGGAGACAGTTCAAATCAATTAAGAAACTCTATAAGCACTTTTGGATTGAAGTTTGGGGCAGCCTCACAGTGTTTATGTTGCTACAGAAGTCCTATGTGCATGCGTGTGTGCATGCTCAGTCACTTCAGTCATGTCCAACCCTGTGGACTATAGCCCTCCAGGCTCCTCTGTCCATGGGATTCTCCAGGTAAGAATACTGGAGTCGGTTGCCACGCCCTCCTTCAGGGGATCTTCCCAACCCAGGGACTGAATCTGCATCTCCTGTGTCTTCTGCATTGGCAGGTGGATTCTTTACCCCCTGAGCCAATGGAGAAGCCCATGAAAGTCCTGGAGTCTCTGTCAAACACAAATCCAGTGTTGATTCAGAAATCAGAACGTTCAATGCAATATGTTAATTATTTGTACCCTCCACACGACTGAAGCGACTTAGCAGCAGCAGCAGCCACAAGGATATAAAAATGGTCAAACTAGAGCCTGAGAAAAGATCTGTGATGAGATTTCCTTGGAAAGTGCAGCTGCTGTACTGGGAGTCCCCTTGTCCTTCTATCCAGGAAGACAAGAGGGGTCTGTGGGGTCCAGGCTACCAGGAAGGAATTCATGAGGCCACTCAGAGAGTTGGTACGTGTGCCCTGCATCTGGGATAGAGTGGAAAAATGCAAAATTCATGCCTAGGAGTATAGAGCAGCCTATGGCCTCAGGCTGTGGACTTCGGTGCAGAAATCAGTAGCTCTCCTTCACATGGTGGCCCAGTCTGGAGTGAATCCCAAGAAGTGGACAGGGAGCTGGACTAGGAATGTCAGCCAGTGCTCATTTCAGTGATTTTCTTCTCAAGGGGAGTTGTGTCATAGGCAAGGAAATCCCAACAATAAGAGTCGGTATGAAGCGAAGGCTGGAGAACCAAAGACTGAGAGAAACAGCCAGATGAAGGGGAGGTGCTGCTGAGGGAGACGGAGTCACAGAGAAGTCAGGCAGCAGGGGAGCCAAAGAAGAACCCCTGAGAGAACTCACAAGGCAAAAACAGTCAGCTTCAAAGCCCAGCCAAGACGGAAGAGCTCCAGGCACATAAAAAGATGTTCAACATTGCTAATTCTTAGAGAAATGTAAATCAAAACCACAATGCAGTATTACCACCTCACACCAGTCAGAATGGCTATCATCAAGAAGACATTAAGCAACAAATGCTGGAGAAGGTATGGAGAACAGGGAACTCTTGCACACTGTTGGTAGGAATGTAAACTGGTAGAGCTACTATGGAAAACAGTATGGAGGTTCCTTCAAAAACTAAAAATAGATATGATCCAGCAACTCCATTTATGGGTATATATCTGAAAGAAAAAGAAAATTCCAATTCAAAACGATATAATACATGCACTCTATTTACAACAGGGTTCATAGCAGCCCCATTTACAATAGCCAAGACATGGAAACAACCCAGGCTTCCATCAACATATAACTGGCTTAAGAAGATATGAGATATATATATATATATATATATATACATATATATACACACATACACACACAGTTATGTATCACTCAGCCATGAAAATAATGAAATATTGCCATTTGCAGCAACATGGATGAAATTAGAAAATATTCTACATAGTGAAATAAGTCAGATAGAGAAAAACAAATACAGTATGATATCACTTATACATGGAATCTAAAAAATAAAACAAATGAATCTATCTACAAAACAGAAACAGATTCACAGACACAGAAAACAAACTAATGGCTACCAGAGAAAAGAGGAAGGAGTTTGGGATCAACAGATACAAACTATTAACCATAAAATAAACATAAATCTCCCTGGTGGCTCAGCCAATAAAGAATTTGGGTGCAGTGCAGAAGACCCACGTTTGATCCCTGAGGGAAAATCCCCTGGAGAAGGAAATGGCAACCCACTTCAGTATTCTTGCCTGGAATTCCATGGACAGAGGAGCCTGGTGAGCCACAATTCATGTGTCATAAAGAGTCACATGTCACAAAGGATACAGCTGAGTGCCTAACACTTTCACTTTCAAACATGAAATAAACAATAAGGATTTACTATATAGCACTTAGGAATTACATTCATTGTCTTATAATAACCTACAATGGAATAGAACCTGAAAAAAATTTAATCATTTTGTTGTATACCTGAAACTAGCACAGCATTATAAATAAACTATACTTCAACAAAAAAAGAGAAAGATGCCAACGCTATCCTTTTTCCCCTATGGTATGAAGCCTCACCAGGCCCAAAGTGAGATACTAGAGAGTAGAAACCTATGTTTTCAAAAAAAGTTGAATATCAATTAATATATCATGTTACACTTTCTGATTTCTGATTCAAGACTGGCTCTGCAATTTAAAATGACTCTAGGTCATTTAATTACCTGCCACCAATCAGGGAAGCCAGGAGACTGCCCAAAGTTTAACCAAGGGCAAGGGGAAGGTTCCCCCCATGGAATAAAATAGAAAGGGAGAGTGTGAGATGAGAGGAAAGGAGCATAAGTTTAACAACAGAGCGGGAGGAAGCAAAGTTAAACATGCTGTGTGACTCTGCAACTCTTCTGGATATATTAGATAACTGAGAAAACCAGTAAATGTCTTGAGGTGGGAGCCAGGCTTCTCACCATTCAAGAAGGGACATGTGAATATGGAATGAGGAAAAGCCGGAAAGAACCCAGGGTGGAGCAACAGAAATCAGAGGTATTGGTAGGAACTTGTTACTTCTAAAACATGTATATGTATGTCTGTGTGGGCACGGGGTTGTCTGTATGCACTATAAGTGTGTATGCAGATTTGCATATACCTAGTATGAGTACATGTGTATGTTTCCAAGTTCTCTCTAAAAGAATTAGAACTACAGACAACAAATGCTACATGTCTGGCACCCAAATCTTGGTCTCTAATACCATTCCCCATGAAACAGGAATCAGCGCTCTTCAGAAAAATGGCTGGTTCCAAGACTGGCGTCCAGATAAGCCTGGAGCAGTTTATGACAGAAAGAGAAATAATAGTAATAAACAATGGGACCTATAACAAGTACAAAAGCAGCTCCTGTTGACCAATTATGGACAAAACTTGAGCAAAAACCTTAAGAATAGTAATGAATTACTAACCACTGGAAAAAGATGTAAAGAATTCATGAGTTCACACCTATAAAAGATAAATAAATGAGGGAGAAGGCAGGGCTGCTGCTGACAACAGCATGTCAAGTGTCAAATGCAGGAGGAGTTCTGGAGTTGGAATCACCAGAGGAAATAAGTGGGTCAAGCAAGAATCATCACTGGCTACTAAATCCAGGTCCCAGGTAGATTTTGATGAGGAAGACGAAATCTGCATAGTCCAAAGTGTCTTCTCACAGATTATTCGTTGCAAGGGACAACACAGTTATTATAAAGTGAAGAAATCAGACCACACTTCGTCTGGGGATCAAAATTAGTATCATCAGTGAGAGATAAGCGGGCATCGCATGCCTCCCAGAACAAGCCTCTGAGGACATGATTTCACCCATGTCACACTGTGGCTCAGAACTTGTAACCTAAAACTAATCTCAAGGAGTGAGACATGTTCTATGAAAAACAATGCAGGGAGATGAATTCTTCAGAAATGTCAGGGCCATCAAAGACAAAGGAAGGCTGAGGTAATGGTCCAGATTAAAGGAGACAAAAAGACATGGCAGCTAACTGTGATCCTAACCCTGAACCGATGCCGCGGTAAACCAGGGAAAATGTTCTAAAGGACATTACTTCATCACCTCACAAATTTGGGACACAAACACAAATTTGGGTAGATTAGATACAATAGTGTATCCCTACTAAACTAATACTACAATAATAACTGTAATTGGATAAGATAATATCTCTATTCTTAAGAAATAAGAACACTGAAGTATTTATCTAGGAATAAAGGGCAGTGACATATCTAACTTTCCTGAAGATGGTACACGTCAACAGGAAGCCAATATAAGTAAAGGGCATAGGGCTGTTCTTAATATTACTTTATTATTTGCCACTTTTCTGTGAGTTTAAAATTATTTCCAAATGAAAAGCTAAAATAGATGAATTATGGTGTACTGTTTTGGGTTTGAGATTTTTGGTTTGAATTTCAGTTCATAAATGCCTGGATTTCTAATATTTGTGACAACTATTAGAGAGATCTATGGATCCAGAAGAAAGGGGGTGACATTTTGCAAAAGGGCTTCTGTCTAGCTATTATGTGCAGAAATGCCCTCATCACTTACCTGGGAGTAACCTGCTCTCTCTGGGCCAAATCAATGCAAAAGTTTGTCATACAACAGATCTTGGACTATTAAAGTCTGACTTAATTTTAAATACAGGCTCCCCTTTTCTTTCTAATTAAGAAAAAGACTTTTTCTTAATTAGACTTTTGTTTAAGTACTTCTTTATTCTTAATGCTTTCTTTTGATGTGTATTTAAAACATATTCCAACATCAAGAGTGTGGGCTTTTTAATGGCAAAAACTTACCAAGGTTCATAACCCCTCTTAAAAAGAAGTTCTTCCATTTTTAATTATGGCAAAACACTGAGAAACAATTTTAGGTCACAGACATTCACACATAGAATTCTAATCATGAAAGCAGTGGGTGGCTTCCCTGCCTGCCTGGTGACGCTAAAAAAAAAAAAAAAAAAAGACCCTTATGAGTCCCATCAATCAGGGAGTAAAATCATTTTGACTCTCATTATAGTTATATGGAGGAAATACTTTTATGTTTTAATTTAAAGATATGGCTTCAAATAGCAAAGGGCTCAGCTAATATCCTGAAACAAGATTCTCCAACCTTGCAGATTTGTATGGGGAATGGCTTGCAGCTGACTTTCTAAATAGAAGGCTGCATAATTAATGATACCCCGCTAGATCTCAGCTGAGCAGGAATGAGCCTAGTGGTAAGATTAAAATAAAATATTAATAAAATTGACTTCGGTACAGTCAATAATCAGTAATCAAAACCAACTGCACCACAGTGCACGAGGCCTATTTAATTTTCAGTTTTACTCAGCACCCACATCCAGGACCACTGGAGGCCACTTGAGTTGCTTTACGGGGCTGAGGTAACAAGACTTAGCTATTACTAACAGGCTTTTTGCAGCTGCCAAAGAACTCAGGGTCAGAGATCGGGTCCATGAGGTAGGAGCGAATGATATTAGCCCGTAAACCTTTCGGTGCTTCATTGGTCATTTTCACTCCATTCTGCAGCACAGACACGGGGAAATTTGGAGATGGGTAACTTGTCAGCCAAATTCGGAAATCTGGATGCGTCGTTTCTAGGCTTAACTCCTGCAACAACAACAAAAAACCAGATACATAAGATACATAAAATGGAAGGAAAATCTGTGGATCATGTGGGCCAGAAGTGGGAGGAAACAGTTGTACAAAATAGGGCTTACTGCCGCAATTTAAGGCAAAAGCCTTAAAATCTGATGCTGCCACTGAACGGACATACTTCACTGGGAAGGCCCAGAGGGTTGCCACTCTCCCTGATACAATTAAAACACATGACCCTAAAGTTTACAAAGGCATTACATAATTCAGAGTTGGCCATGACAAAGACTAAGACATTCCAAGAAATCCTGTGTCTTCACTGCTGTTGCTGAAATATTTATAGAAATACTTCTTTCTCTGCCCTAGAGACATATTAAGAATGATGTCTTCTTGCTGTGGCCAAGCCGTGAGAATAAGCCACACACTCAGATAAATCAACGTTAAGCCAAGTAGGGATGAACCAAAAGGGGCAGAAAGGCAGGAAGAACAGGTGTATCCTGATATTTAGTGTATCACTAAATCATATTATTAGTGATACTTGTTTATGGGGACAGTAAAGCCTGCTAGGCAGATGAAGGATGACAGAGCACTCATGACTGTTGTGAAGGCAGTATCAGGCCTTGGAAGAATATCACGGGGCTTTCCCTCTCTCCTGTTCCACTAACTCCTCCCAACTGTCCATGTCAGTCATATCTGTGCTTTTGAAACTGCAAATTTTTATCAGTTAAAAAAAAATTTGAGCACTCATGGGTAAAGGGGTGGGTGGGGGGATTGGAAGGATGCTTAGGGACATATATTTTTAATGAACAGTGAAGGTACCATCCTTTCCTCCTACCAGCTGGCCTGTGCCTGGTGACTTAGGTAGCATGACTCACGGGGTTTGGGGTCAATTTCACTGTTCATTGGAGGCAGCTCTTGTCTCTCGGATTGACTCTCTAATGGGTATATGATATGATTCGGCAGGTCAAGAGAACAGCCTAGAGACAGAGAAACTGTGAGGAAACAGGCACAAACATAAAGCCTCTAATACAAGCCCCAAAGCACGAGAAGATGTCAGTAAGGCAAAAAATACTAAAGAACAGTTTTTCAGACAGAAATAAGATTCATTATGGAGGCCTACATTCTTGAGAAAGCATGTTCTCCCAATGAAAGTGAAAGAAGAAGGCCAAGTGGCTGGAGCACAGAAGTCAAGATGGAAGTGCCTGAGAATCAGGCAATGCTCAGATGAAGAAACCAGGATGGGGGCATGAACACTGTCTTCACACAGTGGAAAGCCAAGGAAAGGCTCTAAGCAGTGAAGCATTATTCATTCACAAGTTCAGTATTTATTCATTGATTATGTCCCATGAGCCAGGCATCATTCAAGGTACCAGAGGTAAGCCAGGGAACAGAATAATGCATGCTTACATTCTAGTGGGAGATAGACAAAGCAAAATGGTGACAAGTGGCATAAAGAACACCACAGTTTGCTCCTCAGTGTCAGGTAGATGTCTGGATAATGCAAGTTCTATCAGTTTAGTAGCGTGAGGGACCGTAAGTGAAGAGAAGGCAAGAGTCATGGACACATTTTTCTCTGTTGAAACCAAGTGCCAGGTTTTCTGTTTACTCAGCTGAGCTACATGGGGTTTTCTTCCTGGAATCTCTGCCCACAAAGATAGGGAAGTACCATGACCCACTACAAATAGGTGAGAGGAATGCTCTTTTGGTTTCAGATTCAGCCTTTGTGGCAGAGTGACAGGCTGTGTGGGTGAGAAGCGAGTTACAGAAAAGTCACATCCTGAAGCCTTTCGGTTTAGAGAGGCCACACGAATTTCCCCCTGAAAAGCCTTTTTCACTGTTTTTGGTCCACTGCTGTAAAAAGTAAATTGCTTTCTGTTTACCCTGTGGTTTATTCTTATCTTTGAAGCTGCGCCTCTGGACCAGGGATATTTCTGACCCATGGGATGAGAACTTGCCCTTAGTAGGAGGGATTAGGCAAGGCCCGACCATGGGCTGTCCTCTAGTTCCCAATGTGAGCCCACCTCCCCTAAAATCCAGTGAGGCCACTAAACCTGCAACCCACAAATCGCAGGACAGGAGTAGAGTTACTTAGATGGTATGTGCATCACTGATTGCACTGGGGGACTACCATCTCATCAAAATAAGCTTGCATTTTTACCTCGCAAACTTTCTCCAGGGTTGGCATCCAAGAGGTGGCAAGGTGACAGTTCTGAAGAACAACCCATGTGCCTTCTTTGACAGCTTTTTCTAACATCTTCATGGCTATGGGCCCTTGGCCTTGACCAAGAGATAAAGAGCTAAGTTTTGTTCCTCCATATCCCTGTATGAGAATAGTGAAGATGTCATTTAAAATCAAATTTTGAAGAAGAATCAATATTATCATTACAGGAAATGCTCATATTAAAAACATTAAAATTTAATCATGCTGCATCCCTCAAAGCTCCCAAGCACACACAGCTCTAGAAACTGTTTCCTGATTAAGAAGCCAATAAATACATATAACACAAGCCAGTTCATGAAGGAAAGAGTCATGGTAATAAATGAAACACCCTGTAGGGTCTTGGTTGGGATAAGAGGCAGAAAAAAGTTAAACAGACTTCTAATATGAGGAGATGAATAAGCCCTGCTATCATGTAGCAACTCCTAAAATTCAAAGCTGAAAACTATGAATAAAGAGATGAACTTACCCTAGTCTCCTCCAGATCTTTGAATAATTATATCTTAACTAATTTGGTTACTGCATAAAGGTCAGGTAAAAATACCTTTTAGCCTCTAATTTCCACTCAAGTTCATTTAAGGAAATCTGTAGGAATGTTTGCCTGGAATTCATTTCTCCTATATCCTGATTCATCTACACTTTTGGGAGCTGGGACTCCCTAGTCTATTTCTAGAGCAATTACCATCTGAATGCCACAGTGGCAGGGTCTTTGAGTTATGAGAGCAGTAGAGGAGAATGGCCTGTCTGAGTATCCACAGTTTATTGACGCAAGCAGGTAGAAGCAGCCGTAAGGTACCTGATCATCAGCAAATTTTAGAAGGGCAGCCATGGGATCCGCTCCGGGAGAGAGTACGAATATCAGTGGTGCGCAGCAGTTACTGTCTGCAAATGCCTTGGATAGATCAAATGGGGGTGGTTCAATGAATGCACGCCCCAATCTGTTGGTTATAAATTCCTGCAGCATTGGAATAACCTAGAAAGGGACAAGAATAGATTTGAAGGAATACTTGAAATCTGCCTAAAACCTTAAAAACTTCACATTCAAAGGTATTTTATTACAAAGGACTCTCCATTTGTTTGTGTATTTGTAAACACTGATCAAGAGTCAAAGGCACAGTTGTCTTTTAGATGCAAAGTATACATGATTTAAACAATAAAAGGTGGGTGGGGACACAGGAATTCAAAGGCATTTTTCTTCCTTTTAGTTAGTATTCCACATACCCTGGATGAAGAATATAAAAAACCTTAATTCTTTACTTAATTTTAAAGTAAAACTTGACTATGTTTCAAAGTCCACAACTCAAAAGTAGATTCTAGTGTGATTTATATAATCCTATGCCAAGAAAGATTAATGTAGCTAAAAAAACAAAGAAAAGGAAAAACGCTGTGAAAGAGAAGGCCTACTTTCAAAAAAGAGGCAAAACTATGTTGTATAAACTTTCTGATAACATGCTTGTGCATTTCCTAGGAACATGCTTAAGAAAGAAAAGAACTTTGGGGCTTGCGTGTCCCTTTCAGGCAGTGACATCGAAGTAGACTTGTAGTAAGCAGTATGGCTGATGTACGTCTTTAGGTATATCATTCTTTCTTTCTGATGAACAGTCCACACCTGGCATCTGTGGGCCAATGGCTCAGGTGTGAGCCAAGTGAGTAATAAGTGTAAGTTTAATAAACTAGTATCTGTGTATCTAGCTTAAAAAATTATGTAAAGATATCAAAGGAGAAGACTCTTGAGAGTTCCTTGGACTGCAAGGAGATCCAATCAGTCCATCCTAAAGGAAATCAGTCCTGAATATTCATTGGAAGGACTGATGCTGAAGCTGAAGCTCCACTCCAAATACTTTGGCCACTTGATGCAAAGAACTGACTCACTGGAAAATACCTGATACTAGGAAACATTGGAGGCAGGAGGAAAAGGGTAACAGAGGATGATATGGCTGGATGGCATCACCGACTGTATGGACATGAGTTTGAGCAAGCTCTGGAAGTTGATGATGGACAAGGAAACCTGGCATGCTGCAGTCCATGGGGTCACAAAGAGTTGGACATAACTGAGTGACTGAACTGATCTCATCAAGAGAAGTAATGAAGTGACAAGAACAAGGAGAGTTTATTTAAAGCTTTAGAATCACTCCAACTGGACATCCGTTCATATTCAAGGGTAGAATTGTGTGTATACACAACACTCCAAATTAGAACACCAATTCCATCATCCTGTAACTTTTCTGAACTTAAAGGGAATTGCAAGAGCAATTCACAGATACCAAGAACCTCAAAAATGTGGTCTTCTCTAAAGAAAGTTATAAATATCTCCAAACTTTAATAGTGCATTCTCAGAGCACCTATTCACACAAGATTTGTAAGTAAAACTCATTAACAAGTCACAATACTTTAAAAACAGTGTTGGTCCTGATGTGGCTATATCTGCAGGTATATGTGTGTACTGAGAAAGAGAGAGAGAGGGAAAGAGAGACTGAGTGTGTGAGGGTTGGGAGCCAAGAAATATCTTTACTTAAATGTTTTTAATGTCTCCACAATAGAGGCATACAAACATGGGGAGTTATGAATAACCAAGACATGGAACCAACCTAAATGTCCCTTGCCAGATGAATGGATAAAGAAGATGTGGTACATGTCCACCAAAAACCATCACAACATTGTTAATCAGCTATGCTGTTGTTGTTGTTCAGTTGCTAAGTTGTGTCTGACTCTTTGTAACCCCATGAACTGTAGCACATGAGGCTTCTCTGTCCTTCACTATCTCCCTGAGTTTGTTCAAACTCATGTCCATTGAGTCAGTGATACCATCCAATCATTTTATCCTCTGTTGCCCCCTTCTCTTCTTGCCCTCAATTTCCCCAGCATCAGGGTCTTTTCCAATGAGTCAGCTCTTTGTATCAGGAGGCCAAACTGCTGGAGCTTCAGCTTCAGCATCAGTCTTTCCAATGAATATTCAGGGCTGATTTCCCTTAGGATGGACTGTTTGATCTTCTTGCTGTCCAAGGGACTCTCAAGAGTCTTCTCCAACACCACAGTTTGAAAGCATCAATTCTTTGGCACTCAGCCTTCTTCATGGTCCAACTCTCACATCCATATGTGACTACTGGAAAAACCATAGCTTTGACTATATGGACCTTTGTCATTAAAATGATGCCTCTGCTTTTTACTGTCTAGGTTTGACATAGCTATTCTTCCAAAGAATAAGTGTCTTTTAATTTTATGGCTGCAGTCACCATCTGCTTTGATTTTGGAGCCCCCCAAAATGAACTCTGACACTCTCCAAATTTTGTGTATCTATTTGTCATGAAGTGGTAGGACCGGCTGTGTTCCAATACAAAATTAAAACTTTTCAAAAAGATGTGGTACATATGTACAATGGAATATTATTCAGCTATAAAAAAGAATGGAGTAATGCCATTTGCAGCAACATGGATGGGGCCAGAGATTATAATACTAAGTGAAGTCAGAGAAAGGGAACTGTCAGATGCTGTCACTTACATGTGGAATCTAAAATACAATGCAAATAAACTTATTTACAAAACAGAAACAGACTCACAAACACACCAAACAACGTTATGGTTATCAAAGAGGAAAGGAGGTGAGGGAGGGATAAATTAGTTCCTGATTAGCTGATACACATTACTGTATATAAAATAGATAAACAACAAAGTCTTACTCTATACCACAGGGAACTATATTCAATATCTTACAATAAACCACAATGAAAAAAAGTCTGAAAATGAACATATATATAAATGTATAACTGAATCACTTTGGTGTATACCAAAAATTAATGCAATACTCTAAGTCAGCTGTACATCAATAAAAAATTAAAAACTATGGAAAGATATAGAAGAGTAATAACAAATGTGTAAATGCCACAATGACATGGATATACCTAAGGAGATTACTCATATCTTGTTCCTGTACAATAAATATCTACCGAGTGAGTGAATAAATTAGGATGTTCTCTTTTATGAAGGTGGGACTCTAATTATAGAAACTCTAAATAAATATTACTGAACAATAAATTCACCTATGCATAAAGTTTCATTTCCAGGGAAATTGTTTCAGACATTTTGAATGGGAACAGATATCAAGCTGATGGTAGAAAACTGAAAATATCCTCACTGCTTGTCTCAGACCTTGTCCTTGCCCTTTCCCCTATTATTCTTTTCCTATGGCTGTCTTTTCTCCCTAAGCTAAGAACAGCAACAAATAACAAAGAAAAACAAAATGGTTTTTAATAACCTCTCTCCTTTCAAGGCTAACCTCTTCACTAAATTATAATTTTACAAACAAATTGAAAGCACATGGCTTTTAAGTACATGGTTTCACTTTCAGGAAGTTTGAGCTCTGAGTGGTTCAGGCCAGGGTCATTCATTGCATTTGTGCAAATATGGCAGATGGGAAGTGAGTCTTCTGGTAGTACAGGAGGGCCAGTTGTGGGGGGCTCACATGATAATTTTCATTGTTTCATTTTTAATGTTAAAACTGAATAAGATCATAGAAATTGCGGACTTGTGGACACAGTGGGGGAAGGAAGGGTGGGATGAATCGAGAGAGGAGCACTGACGTATGTACACTAGCATGTGTGAAATAGCGAGCTAGTGGGAAGCTGCTGTGTAGCATGGGGAATTCAGACTGGTGTTCTGTGACAACCTAGAGGGGTGGGACCCGGGGAGGGAGGCTCACGATGTGGGGAATATATGTATACTGAGAGCTGACTCATGCTGTTGTACAGCAAAACCCAACACAACATTGTAAAGCAGTTGTGTGTGTGTGTGTGTGTGTGTGTGTGTGTGTGTGTGTGTGTGTGTTAGTCGTTCAATCATGTTCAGCTCTTTGTGACTCCATGAACTATAGCCTGCCAGGCTCTTCTGTCCATGGAATTTTCTCCTCCAATTAAAAAAATTAAAACACAATAGTCAACACAAAAATTTAAAAAAAAAAACAACTGAATAAGACTAGCTTGTTCCCAAGACCAAACAGTAACTTCTGAGGTAAATGAAACTGCAAGCTATTCAATTTGGAAGGTGATGGAATTGGGTTTGCTTCTGCAATCTGATTATGCAAGCATAAGAACTATAAAATGAAATCTGTCAGGAACAAAAATTATAGACTAATTTAGGCCTCCATCTTCCCAAAGGCAGAAAAGAAGCTTGTGGTCTTCTACGTATGTTTTTCTGTGCCTTGCAAGTTCCTACAGGATTTATCTGAGATTAGAGAAACATACTAGCTTATATTTGACAAGTTTCTTATTGAAAGCTGTTTAATTTGCTTTTTGTTTACAGTCCAGAAGGGGAAAACTGTGGCCAGAAGCTCTCCATTTTGTAAATGGGCCCAAAACATTCCATATCTCAGTATTTATACATCTGATATGCTTTTGTCAATAAAACACTATAAACTATTAAAATCCAAGGAAAGTGCAAACATTTCATTTTTCCTCCTGGTGGTTTAGTGAACATCTTTTACATTTTTCCAAACTACAGCATTAGAGAACCTAGCATTTGTGGCTTCTTACTGCGGGATAGAGTCGGTTTTGAAAGGAGAGTAGTGGAAAGGAAACAAAAAAATCTGTGGTGACAAATAATATATACTGTATATTAGAGATCAATTACTGACTTTCCTAGTGGAGATATATATCTCATGGCTTAGAGATCGCAAAGAAATAAATCTGTTTATGTAGTACTACCCCAATTGTCAGCCTTATGCAGCACTGTTCCGTTCTCTGGCATGCTAATACCATTTTGCTTTGGAAAATTATTCTTTTCAAAGCATAATACTATAGTCATCTATCATTTTTAAATACCTAGATTCCAAAATCAATGATTTATGACTAGGAATTAAAGTACCTGGTAACAGCAAGATTGAAGGGTTTGAGGTTGCAAGTAATAAAAGAGCATACTAATAATTATTTCTATATTAAGGATTACAGGTATGATGGTATAGATGATGGTAACTAGTTTCTTCACCATCTGACCCACGAAAGAAGTCCAAAAAGTGTTAGTCACTCAGTCATGTCTGACTCTGTGACCCCATTAACATAGCCCTCCACGCACCTCTGTCAACGGGATTTCCCAGGCAAGAAGCCTGCAACGGTAGCCATTCCCTTCTCCAGGAAATCTTCCCAACCCAGGGATCGAACCCAGGTCTCTTGCATTGCAGATGGGCTCTTTATCATCTGAGTCACCAGGGAAATCCAATAATTATTTATATACTAAGGATTACAGGTGTGATAGTATAGATAATGGTAACTAGTTCATTACTTAGGATAAATTGAACTATGCTATAGTAGCAAACTACTTTAAGATTTCAGTGGTTTAACGCAACAAAAGCTTACTGTCCCAGAAAAGTCATCTGAGTGTCCAGGCAACAAACTCTCCCTTCTCTGACTCAACACTAGAGCTTGTTTATGGCACTTAAATATCAACACGTGATTCCACAATTTTGATGGCAAGAGGAATATTCTGGAGAATCTCACAATGAGAGCTAAATGCTTCCACCCTTACACTTTGGCTCACATTTTACCGGCCAAAACAAGGTTAATGGCCACAATGCCCCCATTGTGTATACACAGGAGTATACACAGGGGAGAACCAGAACACTGGTGAGAAGTGTTAATGTCTACACTCTTCTACCTAAGCAAAGAAAACTCGAGGAGATATGGAAACATATAAGAAAAAGTTATAACACACAGTGCTAAAGCATTCTGCAGAGGAGCTAAGAGAAGTAGGACCGTAAATTTAACCTCAACTGATTCAAAAAATGAACAAGTCCCTCAGCTTGAATATCTGAATCTCCCAGCTCCTTTACACGCACTTGAAAAAGAGAGTGACTATGGAAAATAATATTTGATCTATTTGGTAGCTCAATGTATTTTCAGATTAAAATGTCAAATTTGAAAAGCAAACTGGGGAAAAGATATTTATAGATGAAACTGCTGCAGTTAGGAAAGAGCTCATTAATCACTTTTAACTAAACAATATAGAACATGATCAGAAACTTCTCTGTCAAATATTGAGGGGAGAAGGTTAATGGCACACACAGGACCATTTAGTGTAACAGTTTTTATCTTAGATAACAAAGTAAAAAACATCTTTGAAAATTTAAAAAAATGTTTTAAAGGAAGAAGCCATATTAGACAAGAGTTTGAACTATTTCATATTCTTTCATATTTAATATTTGCAGTGAAAACTTCTGAGGCTTAACACTAACAGTTTCAGGGACGATTCATTTTTAAGAGGGCCCCCAAGCTGCAGCTTAATAATGATCTTCAACAATAGGAACTATTTCCAGCATCTAAGAGCTGGGCAGCACTATGACATTCAGGGACCCTAAGCACACTGAGGACCCCTTCTTCCATCAATAAATGGAAAAAAATGTATGTTTCGACTTTTTGTATAATTAAAATATAACAGACTGGTTTATTTTCTTATTTTAAAAGAAATTAAAGAACTTTCATGAACCCCTAAGAGTATCATGGACCTGAGGTCCTTGGCTTAATGGATACTTTGGCCCTGGCTAAGGCCATACTGCCAATTCAAGCAAGAACAACATGTGTTCCTTGAACAGACCCTGACTTACAGAGGAAAGAATGCCTCTACCTTGCATTATCACTGATATAGATATTTTTTTTTAAAAAAATAAACACTGTCTTCATCATACAAGTATTGCTGTTTCTATTGCTGTTAGAATGGAAGTACTATCTTATATCCTTAGCAACTCAAATTGTGAATACAGTAAATTTTGAACTAATTATGTATACTTTTACTCGAGTAGTAACAGGGAACAATTAGAATATATTTTCAGTTTTTCTTCCAACATTCCCAGTGTCTACAGTTCCTCAGGGTTATGTGGCTATCTCTGTGGATATGCATCTTTACACTTAAGTGAATAGTTTGCTTTTTTAAATAGAGTTTAATAATACAAATGAGAATATCAATGAGTACTCTCATTTGTTGATATGACAGGTCATCTGACTCACTGGTTACATAATTTATTACTTAAAGAAATGAAAATTAATAATGTTGACATTTTTCTTTGTGGTGAGCAATGATGAACATCTTAAAAACAATACTGTACTAGTTTTCCAAAAGCCAATAAAGAACTATGTACAGGATAGCATTTGAGGAACCAGAAGATGTAGTAAATCAGCTTCATGTAAACAACATTGACCAATCTCATAAAAACAGTAAAACTAAAAATGCAAAGGAAGTCGATTGTCTATTCTCTTCTCCAGGGATAAAAGGAAGAGCTGTAACATAAATAAACTATTAAATATAATCTGGTGAGTTACTAATTTAGTGCAGTTTTAATAAATACACACTTTTTGAAAAATGGCTGCATTAGAGGGGATTGGGGTTATTTCCTGCAGTCTCCTTTACCTCTCTACCCCAATGATTACACAAGAAAACACATGTTTGGCTGGCATGTGGAGAAAAAAATAAAAAATAAAATAAAAAAAAATAAAAGACAGCATTTACCTTGTCTGGCCTCAAGCAACGAATGATAAGCATCCTTTGAAACTCACTCGCTTTATCTTGCCAATCGTCAGGAAAAACCTCATGATGTGGTTCCTAAAAGAACAGTAGATATAATTCAACATTATTTGGAAGACTTAAAAAGCCCCTCAAAACCCAGTATTTTGACTTTTAAATCGAGTTTAAAGAAAACATATAATGATTAAATGAAATTAAGAATGCTATTGTAAATTTTATTAGGTTGGGGCAAAGTAATGAAATAAGAAATAAAAAGAAAAGTTTAACTGCCACATAAAATCAAAACTAAGACATGAATAAGAAGGTTAGTGTCAATATGAACGTTAGTTAATCAATAGCACAAATGCTTCCAGTTACTACAATAAATGTGCATTAGGAGATTTTTTCCCATTATTTCTCCAAAGGCATTTCAAACACCTGCCAACTAACTCCTCTTATCTACTTACAATAATAACATTTATTGCAAACAAAGAAGGCTATGCATTACTTCTTATTTTGATAATTTTTTGATATCTTTTTAAGAAAGGAATATTTGAGAATGTGTATAGTAAAGAAGGGGCTTCCCAGGTGGCAGAGTGGTAAAGAATCCACCTGCCAAAACAGGAGACTCAAGGGACTCGGATTGTATCCCTGGGTTAGGAAGATTCCCTGGAGTAGGAAATGGCAACTTGTTCCAGTATTCCTGCCTAGAAAATTCCAAGGACTGTTGGCCGCGACTCAGCACATGCGGTTCCTCCCCCTTCTCCCCTACACACACAATGTAAAGAAGAAGCCAAACAATGTTATTAAAAATATGCAAGAAGAGACGTATCAAGATACCAGGAGGAGCAATAAACATGGGAAAAGAAGATACTTGCACCTTTGAATCAGCTGGGAAGGCTATGGGTATGTCAGGTCAGAAATCTCCATGCTTCAGCCTAGGGAAATTTCTATTTAAACTATACTCAACTACATACAAAAACATATTTGCCTCTGGAAAAATTATTTTTATTACTAACAAGGATCAATCTAAAAGAGATCCAAACCAAACTATTTAAATTCATGTGCAGACACACTCTATCATGTATAAGTGAGTGAGTGAAGTTGCTCAGTTGTGTCCAACTCTTTGCGACCCCATGGACTGTAGCATACCAGGCTCCTCTGTCCATGGGAGTTGACAGCCAAGGGTACTGGAGTGGGTTGCCATTTCCTTCTCCAGAGGATCTTCCCTACCCAGGGATCGAACCCAGGTCTCCCACATTGCAGGCAGATGCTTTACTGTCTGAGCCACCAGGGAATCCTTCTATCATGTATAATACAATGAACAGGTCACCTGTTCTCCAAGCATCCTGCTTTTTCTTCCCTCCAACCCCTACCCCAAACGGAGCTGTTGCATATTAAGACCAAGGAAAGCAAAATGTCAAAAAAGTAGAAACACTAGAAAAAATTAACTGGGAATCACAATATTAGCCCTTGTGCTAGGGAAAAAGTGAAGGAAGGCAACAATTTGTATATAGTCTAGAAGGGAAACTGAGTATCATTGTATATGTTAGCTACAGTAACCTCCAACTAGCAAGATCAGGTCTCATGAAAAACTATTTGAGGACTATTAGCTTTTCCCTTTTGTCAAATGATAAAAATATTTATTAGTTTGTGCCCTGTGTTCAGAAAATCTAAACAAAACTTGTTCTATAAAATTTTAAGTCATCTGCCATTATGACTGCCAAAGTCTATGTTGATAATAAAAACCTAGCATGGAAATCCAAAAAGAGTACTTTTAAGACCATACAACCTTTTCACATCTTTATTGATTTCAAGGAATTTGAGGAGAATTGCAAACAGAACCAACCAGAAAGAGGGGATAGCATAATCGAAACACTGACATTAATATTTAATGCTTACTTACAGATAAGAATAAATTATTTGACATTATTTTCTCCATTTAAAAACTTTGAAATAAGCAAGAGAGTTAAAAACATACCAAACTATCATATACTTTTTTCCATCCATCCTTTAAGCGCATAAACTCCCTACGAATGTTTTTGAAGGCAGGTAAATCATCCAGTCGACATATTTCATCCCAAGATTTTTGAGGAAGCCATGTACAAGGGTTGGCATGAGGATTATCCAGGCCAATGCCACCAGTTAACAGAAATCTCCACTCAGCTTTATTAATCTTTGGAAAACAAAGTAGCATGAAGAGTCAGAAATGAGTTTATCATCATATACATAGGTAACTTACAATCATTTTAAAAAATTGACTGATTTTCAAGTTTCAAATATCCCCCCATAAAATTCTAGTTTAGGTCATTCTATAAAATAAAATTATCTTATATTTTATAAATATAAAAATTATAAAAATATAATTTTAAATTAAAATATATAAATTTATTTAATAAAAATTTAAAAATATAAAATATATATTATATATTTTATTATGTTATATTTATGTCATTCAATAAAATTCTAGTAGAGGTTAGTATTGATTCATAAGAAATCAATGTATTCGTTATAACCAGTTTTCAAAATAGTTCCATTTTAGAGAGCTACTTGCTGATAATTTTCCTCCAGAATTTCTGATCTAAACATGGAATTCTGAATTTTATTCTTTTTTAATATATGTCTTCCAAAATGACTGCTAAGAGTTTTACTGGCTGTAAAAGTTGTGGGAAGACAGAAAGCCATGTATCTGCCATGTTTTCAACAATTTTCTATAAAATATAATGAGTTACTGCTATGAAATTTTTGCAAGAAATACTAAAATAAATTTGTTTCTTCAGAATTCAACTAATATATCACTATATGAAATTAATAAAGCTTAAATACATAAGTGTATAAAATGATGAATTTACACACCTCTCTTCCATTCTTAAAGTGCTTCCCATATTTAAATAGATTTGAAACATAGCTAAAACTAATGAATGGTATTGTTAAGCCCAATGGTTAGATTTGACAAACTTGGAAAAGTTCCTAAAGACATTAAGATTTATACTATTACTTCGGACACATATATCAATACATTTAGTAAGTTTATATGCATCCTTGTATATGAGATTCTGATAGAAACTATTTTAAGCTAAAACATACAAAAATTTAAGTAGTAATAGTTATACAATGAACTCTGCTTAATTTATTTTTCACCTCTGTGAAATTCAGTCTATTTGTGATATCTAGCCTTCACTATAATAATTGCTAACTATTAACAATCCTTTTATAAATATTCCTACACAAATTCATAAATTAATGAATTCACGTTTATATTTTCTCTCCATAAATTAAAAGAATACTGACCAGTCGCTCATGTATCAGCAGATTTACAGTTAGACAAAAGGAAAAAAGTAGTTTATCCTTTTCAAAGAGGGATCGGCAGATGTTAACATAAAGGGAATAAGTGAAGTGATCCTTGAGAATTTGAAGCCTAAGGGTCAACAGAAAGAAAAGTAAATAAATAAAAATGCACTACCCTCTCAAAAAATTCTCTTGGGGAGACCTATTATAAACCATTTAGATGTGTGTTCTTCTAATAAACTTTCTGGTCAATTATTCCCAAAACAAATCAAGGATTCTCAGTAACTGGGGGCACCAATTTGAGAGCTGCACAACATAGGAACACTTCAGTAGAATTGCATTTTTATCATCAACTGACTTTTGTTACAAAACTTAATCTTTTGTAAAAAGGTTAAATGCATGGTATATTAACCTATTACATTTAACAGTTTTTGGACTATTTAAAACTATAAAACACTTCTTGGGGTAAAACTGGATTTCCTTATTTCATAAACTTTTACATATACTCTATATGATATTTTATTATAAATGAACAAACTAAAATTAATAGTTTCTTTATTAAACTAAGTTTAGAAGTGGGCTACTTTGTTTATAAATACATAAAAGCTAGACTAATCACAAAACTTGATAAACTACATTTTTATTATCACATAGACAAGTCACAGAAATATGAATAATCACAATATTTGCAACTAACAACGTCCTAGTAAATCCTAACATGTGTGATTGGTATTCATAGTAAACCTTAACATGAGAAAAACTATTTTCAATGCTAACGTATGATACAGTGTTGTAAGGTATTCATGCTCCCTCTGATGAATTTGTTCATTTGAATTACCTTCCAGAAAAGGAATTTTTATCAGGAGTCTGAAAGTAGTGAACACATTTGTCCTAATTTTGGGATTTAGCCAAAGGAAATAATTAATGATGGTGACATTTATATTTACTGCAGTGTTATTTATAATATAAAAGCTGGAGACTACTTGCAAATCTTACAATAAGAAAATTATGATGCATTCATTAAAAGTATATTGTACAGCTGCTAAAATTTATATTTCAAACAAATATTTAACAACATGGGAAAATTATCTTGACAGAAGTAGAAGGGAAAGAAAAATTCTGTGTGTGCACCCAAGCATGGGTGATCTTGCAGGTATTTTTGAGAGCAAGAGAGCGAGAGATTGATTTCAGTATGGTTCCTGTAATAAGGCTATATTCTAGTTAGATTTTTGTTTCTGTATTTTTTTGCTAGTTATTTATTTCGCCATAATAAATTCTAATGCATTAAAATTTTATAAAGACAGATGATTCCAGTTATTATGGTTATTTCATAATATATCATAATATTTATATATTTAGCTGTAATATATGTTTGGTATTATTAAATAATAATTATTATGAATAGTAACTATCAGAATACAAATATAAAAAAGAGATTTTTTTCTCTCTCATGAAAGAAAATTAGAATAATTTTAGACCAATATTAAGTGCTTTTGTTTTCGCTATAAACTAATCAACACCCAGAGACCACAGGTTATCTAATATTTTTTGATTTTTTTCTCCAGCTTTATTGAGGTATGATTGACAAGTAAAAATTGTACATATTCAACAGATTATCTGATGTTTATCAATGATTGACAAATAAAAAATGATTTCTATGAGAATTCTCATTTCTGAATGAGATCTTGCTTCCTGCTACTTTTTACTTTAAAACAAAAGCAAGATTAAACAAGATTAGTAGTAAAGTCACCCTTGTGGTAGCCATTTTGGAACTCTATTTGGCAATATTTATTAAAATGGAACATATACATACTGCGTTATGATCAATTCCACTTCTGGATATGTACTTACCAGATAAATGTACATACAAAAGCCACATACAAGAGTGTACAAGACAGCAAGAATTCATAACAGCTCCAAACTGGAAGCTACCCAAATGTCCTCATCAGTAGAATGAATGAAAAATTTGTCGCATAGTGAAAGGACAATTAAAATTAAGAGGCCAAATCTTTGAATACTGAAAATGTTAAGAAGAGATTTCCCTCTCCTCTTTTTCCTTAGAGCATTTACTTTTGAAAGTTTAAAATTATAAGTACCTTCTCTTTGAAATATAGGTAGGCTTTTGGTCAACTTTACAACCCAGGAATGTCCCTTCTGAAGATCTGAGAGCCATTTTCATGGGCTAACTTCATGGGCACCTGACTCGGAGCTGCCAAATGTATCATATGATAGGATATGATACATCCTATCATAAAGATAAGACATTCGTTTTTCCTCTGGATGAAGCCAGCTTGCTAAAGTCAGGGAAGTTACATTTCTGTCTTTGTACCCTCTTAGTGGACTGCTGCTGCTGCTGCAGATCACATTCTGTTGTCTTTCTCAACTACTCTGTGGAGAAATTTTCTGGATTGGGAGATTTGCTTTTACACTTCCCCAACAATATAGGAGCATAGGGAATGTGCCCATATTTAACAATGAAAGTGAATAAACCACTTCTTTGCACTGTGTAAAACAATATAAATTTCACAAACACAATGTTAGTGCAAGATGTCAGATAAAAAAGAGCACAGACCATGTAATTCCATTTAAATAGCATCCTAAATTAGGCAACACTCATCTCTAGCATTGAAAGTCAGTGATTACCTTGGGGGATGTGGGTAATAGTGACTAGAAGGGGACACAGAGTGGTTTCTGGGCTGTTGATAATGTGATATGTCTTGACCTGGGTGTTAGTTACACAGGTGTGCTCACATAAAATTTTATTTTGCAAATGCTTCTGACTTCTGCATGTTTCTGTATGTATAGTAATAACTTTAAAAGTTTTCAAATGTAATTTTTAATATTTGCTCTTTGGTTCCAGAATTATATTTTTAAGATCACTGTAGTCATAAATATGATTTTCATTGTTTCTAAATTAAAGGATTTTAACTGAAAAGAAAAAGGCCCATTTTGTTTTCTGGACTTCATTCAAATCATACATCTGGGTAAAAGAATTTGATTTTCTATAAATTTTAAAGGGCTATATTATGGTTATGAAGAAAGAAATATCATATCTGTGAGTAAATCCTAGTTTCATATAATGAGATAGTAAAGGAACCAGTAACTATTTTTAAAGTCTAAAATTGTCCAAATTTATAAAACTTATATACAAAATAGGCATTTAAGAGAAAAAGCTTTGTTAAGTTTAAATTAATTAAAATGATAACACTCTGGTAGCCTTGTTTTAATCAAGATAGAAATTAAGAACTGCAATGAAAAGCAGAACATCATTTACTGTGTCACTCTATGTGATTAGCTCTGTGATAGGTTCTAGATTCTGGGAATATTAAAAAAAATTATTGCCTCAGGGAACTCAGAATCTAATGCGAAAACCAGACATGACTGCTCAAGTAACATAATGCTAATGGCTGGGAACTTTAATAAGAAAGGTCACTTAAATTTCTGTTTTCTGTATTTCAGTAATCCTTGCTCACCCTGAAAATGTCAGATACTGAGAGAAATATTTTCAAATTTCATAATATAAAGAGAAACTTTAAAACTCTACCATCTGCATTCCTTCCCTAAAGATATCCTCTTCCTCCCTTTCTTCTCTTTGAATTTCTATTCTATTTGAATTTCTCTTCTATTTGAAAAGTTGTTTGCTAAGCCAAGTGTCAGTGTTATACAGTCATTAATCTCATATACAGGCTTGTAAAATAATGAATGATACTAACCAAAGATTACTCAGCCTAAGACTATTTCAAATTTAGCAAAATTCTTCCCTGATAAATGAAAGAATTCACTTTAGATTTAGGAGATGAGCATTTTGGACTTCCAAAAGGTAATTCTTAAATGTGAATAATATTAGTAAATTGAGTTTCCTTTGTGAGTATGAACAGTTAGAAAACTGAAGTATCTAGCTCTGTGTTGATCAATAAAGTAATAAAGGGCAAAGATTTTAATTATTATCTTTGCTCAAGAAATAATTTAACATTAGACTCTATTAAAAACATGTTTTAATAACCAAGATAAAATTTATCTCACTGACAACAAAAAAAATGAAATTTTTATTCTCTTATAGACTATTCCATTACTTATTGCACTAGCCAACAGAAAAATAAGGTATTTATAAAAACAAACACCACAATCAGAGCAGATTGGTTTTTTTTTTTTGAAAAAATTTTATCTGTCAAATTTTATATATGTGTATATTAAAATGTGAATTTGTAATTTTTGGAATGCAAGCTCACAGAAAGTAAGAATTGTATCTTTTAGGGATATTACTTCCTCTTTCCATACCTCCAATCATAAATACATTTTGCAAATGAGAAACAATGCTTCCTCTTTTCAGTATTACATTATAATCCCATATCTCTGTAAACAATTTCCTGGCAGACTGAATTTGGACACATCTGTTCAATGTCTAACCCTCAAATATATTTCTGTTACAATGATTAATCAAGTTCACTCTAGCTATATGGCTGTAAGGTGAACAGCATGCTGAAACAACAGTGCAGGCCACCAATTACTACATTTCATGCATTAGTTATTATTTGTATTAATTAGTATTGAGCTTACATACCTTTTTGACAAAATTTCTGACTTCTCTGAATTTTCAATAGACAGGATGAAGAGGTTAATAAACCAGGTCAGTGAGTATTGGTACATGGGCTCGATGTTTGCTAAATCAGCAATAGAAAAAAACAGGATGGTGGAATGAATGGCAATAGGTCGATAGCCCATGCGGGTGCTATCAATCTTCTTCTCTGTCTCTTCGGCTACTTCCTGCTTTTGAGAAATCTCATTAGCCAAAGCCTTGGAGGAAGATAATATCTTAATGGCAGTTTCATCTTCTAATATATTGCCTTCTGAAGATGAAAGAACTTCTAAAATCTTGTCTTCTATTTCTTTTAACTGCCTGGAATAAAAAAAAATGTCTCAGAAGAAGAAGAAATCATTAAAAATCACTTCATATATATATTCTTTTATAAGAAACAGAGAGCATGTAATCTAAAGAAATACATCACATTGTGACAAATATCCGGAACGGTGATGCCATATAATTAATTTCTTATCTTGCAAAATGTCAAAAAGACAGGCCTTTCTGCTCCACTTCTCTTTCTAATGATCATTTATGTGGTAACTAGAGAGAGATAGTAAGCCCATCTACTCTGCCATCAAGTGGCTCAGCTCCCAGCTGAATAGAAAGTATCACTCCATTTATTTTCTGAAATTTTTCATGACTTATAGGGCATTACCCTTTCTACCTATGATATAGATATTACAAGCAGAAAGTGATATGCAACATATTCATTCAGACTATGCTCCAGTGAAAACAGGTAACCTCGGCTACATAATGAATACTAAAACTTTTGTGCTAAAACTTGGTGGAATAGTTGAAAATACATTGCCTTGACTTGTGGCAGGCCTTCTAATCCTTTCAGTGCCTAAGAACTTGTATGTAAAAATTATGCTCTGCAATGCAATTTTCCAAATTAACATACAGACTGTAATACCTTTTATTTTCCACTCAAGTCTTTCCTTTCAATGCACCTATTAAACCTAACAACATAGATCTTTAATATGTACTTTAATGGATTCTAAGTGATCTTGAAACAAGTTAAGAATAATTTTGTATTTTATAATGTATAAAACCTTTTGTTTTCAGCTCCTTGTAATATCAAGGCTTGCTTTTCTTCTTCAAGATCTGGCCTTTCCCGTGCTGCCACAATTCCCAAAAGCTGATCCTGCATCCCTTCAGAAGTGATCATGAAGTTCAACAGTGTCACCTGTAAATGAGAGTACACAACAACTGCATCAATATTTCTGCTGAGAAAGCCTCTGCTTACATGCTTCAAAAATTCTACTTTTAAAGTTGACTCTAATATCACAGTAGTATATGTCAAGGAGCTTCCCTGATGGTTCAGCACTAAAGAATCCGCCTGCAATGCAGGAGATGTGGGTTTAATTCCTGGGTTGGGAAGATCCCCTGGAGGAGGAAATGGCAGTCCACTACAGTATGCTTGCCTGAAAAATCCCATGGACAGAGGAGCCTGGTGAGCTACAGTCCACAGGGTTGCACAGGGTCAAACACAACTGAATGACTGAGCACAGTATATATGAAAAGTAAAAACTGTGGAGACTGTGATTAAGGATATAGGCAAACTGGATTGCTGAATTAAAAACCTGCAGAAGTTTCTCATGGTCACCGGTGTAATACTTCAAAGAGTTGTATTTGGTGATCAATTAATTCTTATTTCAAATTCATCCAACTTCTGACAACCTATTAATCCTAAAATCAATTAGAATCAGGCTGCAGGCCAATCTACATATTGGCTAGGCCAGCTGACTTAGGTTTTAAGCAGCCTAGTGGTGTCCAAAAGCAGAGGAGATAAGAGAAACAAAGAGACATGAGAGAAAAAAGAACACAGTGATGACTTGTCACGAGTATATATTAGGTTTGCCAAAAAGTTCATTTGGATTTTTCCTTACGATGTTTCAGAAAAACCTAGGGGCTTCCCAGGTGGCTCATGGGAAAAGAATCACCCATCAAGCAGGAGACCAGGGTTCAATCCATGAGTCTGGAAAATCCCCTGAAGAAAGAAATGGCAACCCACTCCAGTATTCTTGCCTGCAAAATCCCATGGATGGAGGAGTCCGGCGGGCTACAGTCCATGGGGTCACAAAGAGTTGGACACAACTTAGTGACTAAACAACAACAGCAACCACAACATACTACAGTATAATTGTATCACAATATAGCACATTATATTGTGTTATGTTACATTACAATGTGATACTCAGCCACTATTATGAACAAAGGAATACATAGTTCACCAGCGTCCATCAAGATGCAGTTCGCTAACCCTGTTTCATCTCAGCATTTAATGGCTCTGCTGCCTGAGTCTTAAAGTTACCCCTCCTCTCAGTCTTTCCCATACGCGGGAAAGTAATCATGCTTAGGTCTTTCTTTTTAAAAATCAAAAAATAAATTATCCACACAATCTCTTTTCAGCTCTTGAAGGATCTCTCTTTGTGCCTTTATAACTATTAAATCATAACTGAAAATGTTATTTGTATATTCTTTTGTCTCTGCTTCACTTCATTCCTTAGCCCTCTACAATTTGGTCTCATTCTTGCCTCTACATACCAATCAATACTCACAGCAATAAATTGTAGCAACTTTCTAGCTCTGGGTCACCAATGGATCCATAAGCCAAAAAACACCTGATCTTGGCTTAATTTGACCTCCCTTGTTCCCCTGCTTTTTTAAGCATCTATTGTGCAGTCTTCTGCCTTCACATCTTGAATTAAGGTCTGCACCTGTGTCCTGAGCATCAATTCCCACTTCTCCCTTTCACATGTCTTTCAATGTTCCTACCTTGAACTGAATGCAAAATCTCAGACACGCAGACTGTAAACCATCTGCATATGCTTCAGCCCTGACTGCTGAGTTGGGAGAACTTGTGTTTTCCCACCTTCCTTGTAAGATAATTATTTCCTCTTTGGAGACAGAGTAATTCTGTTTTTGTGAGAAATTTCCTACCTGGGAGCAGGAAGTGTAAAACAGCTCCTTGTTGTACCCCTGTGAAGGCGACACCCTCCTCCACCCACAACCAGGCACCTTCTCCGTGGTACTGTCCTCCGATTGAACCTCTCCCCCAGCTTGCCCCATGGCAGGCCGGATGCCACTAAGTGTGGTTACATAGGGATAATCATACATTTGTATGGAATAATAAGCAACAATCCTTTAAATTGAGCAATTAAAAATGATTAAATGTTGTCATGCAATTCTCTACTGCTTCATAATTTAGTCAAGGAAAAATTATCATTAACGTTTCTAAGAGATTTTCCCTGTTGGGCTGAGAAACCAAGTACACACAGACTACATTCGCTTCAATCCCCAAACCAGTACCACGGTGCTCAGAGAAATGTCTGTTTGCCAACTTTTACCTCGGACACAAGGAGGTATTCATTCATATTCCATTAACATTATCAAGATTTTGCAGATCTAGCCGTTTTGTTCACAAACATTTAAAACCATACAAATATGGTTTCAAATTTTATTTTCACTTAGATTCAAATAAATTATAGCAGCACAGTATCATCCCCTGGGTACTTTTGAAAGCAAAAGGTACATAAAAGATTCTAAAAATAAGATCAAGAGGAAATATTTTAATTTGTAAATGAAAGCAAGTTATTACTGCCTCACTATGTTTTCTAATCCCTCTTTAATCAATCCCAGCAATTAAAAATAATGAAGCAATAAGACACTCTAGGGATCTCAAGGATTTCAATAATGAATCATAAAATAGTTCCCTATCCACAGTGGTTTATGACTTCAACTATAACTAGTTATTACTGTACATAAATTGTTATTTATGTTATCTGTGATAGTTTCATAAATTTTACTGAAAAGTAAAAAAGATGTTCCATGTGATTTATTTAAAAAGCTTTTTGGTAATGCAGCTTAGGGATTTTATTTTCTTTTATGAGTCATTCTTTTCCACTTAAATTTGAAGGTTTAATAATTCTAAAAGTTAGCAATCATAATACTATTGCTGGGTCTTATTATAAGCATTTTACGTAGATTATTTAGTCTTCATATCACTCTATGAGCTAGACATTTACTATTCCCATTTTACACATGAGGAAACTGAGGCACAGAGAGGTTAAACAACATGGCCAAAGTCACACAACTGGTAGGTGACAGAGCCAAGATCTGAACCAAGGAAGTCTAACTCCAGAATCCATACTCTTCAGTACTAGCAGATATTGCCTCTCCTAGTAGTACTTAACACAGTTTTTAGGTGTTTAGATAACATATTTATTTTAATAATTAAAAATAGTGGCTAAGAATTTTCATATTTTAACACTGTGTTTTTAAAACTAAGCTCAAGGGTCACTTCTTCTTCCCCCAGTCTTCCTGGCTTCCTTGAATGTCCAGTCTAAAGTGTGTCCCCAACTCTGAATCCCTCTATGCCTTTCTAGTCATAAATAATGTCACTTGACATATACATTATTTACAGTGTAAGCCTCTTGAGAGATTTTAATCTCTCATGTATTTTCACCTTTGAGGGCATGAATTATTTCATCTTAGTGTTTTCTCTGGCTCTACAGAGAGATGCCTATGTTAATTTAAATATTTCTAATAATGAACAGCATTTGAATTCTCTGGATAAATATATATATATTTATCTCTATATATTTTTCCTTCAAAACCTGAATATTTCTTAATGTCCTCTCCTCTGAGCTTCTATAAATGAAAACTATCCTTCCATCCCTCATTCATTCATTCTCCAAAAATTTGTCTAACATTAAATGCCAACCAGGACTAGGAACTGGGAATAATGAATGGAAAAGGCTCCTGAAGGTTGGTTACAGTTCAACATCTCAAGTCATTTTAGTCACTGACTATAACTTTAACTTTACTTTTTAAAGGAATGTTTAGTATTTTAAAAGAACAAGTGATCAAAAACAGTTCCTTTAAGTAATTACATAGAATCAGATAGCAGCAACCTTATTGTGAGAAAGAATGGAGCTCTGTTCCTGAATCCCCATTCTAAGAATTAGCATATTATTTATAGCAAAGAAAGAATGTGCATGTGTGTCATCTATTTTTAACAATGAAAATCTAAGAATAATTTTGATTGCAGAAATTAAATTATTATGGTCTTTTTTTCACTGCATACTGAAGGCTCCTTTATGACTGACATGCACACACAAAAGCAACATTTGGAAATTATTATAGCAATTTCAGGAAATGCCAAACAAGGACAAAATCCATTTTACTTAGAAAGGCCTGTTTTCCTTATGGCTCAAGAGGAAAATACAGACTTTCAAAAGCTGGTAAAGAAACATTTATTTTAGGTACTGGCCTTTACTGAAGTTTCAGGAAGATAATGAGGATTTCTTAGCTTGGTAGTAATATAAAAGCGGAAGTCTGGTGAATATTCAATGGTAGAGTCGCCAAGTCGTATGCATGTACTTCCACCCTGCTTAAAGGTCTGTTTCAGTAGAAGAGGTTCCAGGATCGGATCCAGTTCTTCTCCCACATTTTCTAGCAACACTGGAATAAAATCAGAAAAAGATTTCATGTTATTTTAAACAGTGACTATAAACTTCCAACTCTCAAAATTCTTTCAACCTTCTAAATTGCTGCTGTTTCTGGTTGCCCATAAAACTATTTTTGTCTTCTAAGTATAAAGAAGTGCGCCATAGCGTCATTAAAAAGTCCACAAATAACAAATGCTGGAGAGAGTGTGGAGAAAAGGGAACTCTCCTTTGCTGTTGGTGGGAATGTAAATTTGTGCAGCTACGATGGCAAACAGTATGGAGGTTCCTCAAGCAATTAAAAACAGAGTTGCCATACGATCCTGAAATCCCAAATGAATTCAAAAAGATATATCCACTTCAATGTTCATTGCAGCTCGTCTACTTTTAAACCTGTTTTATTCAATATCATTGTACTCACAAACGCTGGGCACCATGTTGGCCTATTCTCATCACCCTCACAACTTTGAAAAGCATCAAATATTATTATCCTAGCTTTACAGATGAGGAAACTGAAGCAAGGTGACTATAATAAAGTTTTCATCTAGTGAATGAGAAAAGCAGGAACTTGAACCAAGCAATCTGTCTCCTTAACCACTATGTGATACTGCAAGCATTAAAAACTATATTCATGACTTCTATAATTTGATAGGTAAAAAATACTATCAAAATTTGGATTTTGGGCTTGATGTTTTAGGTGCTCTTCGCCTAACTATACCTCTTCTTCTAGAAATTGTATGCTAAAATATTTGCCTATTTTCCTGTTGTGGGGCATGTTTTCATCACTACATTCAGCTGCAAGTGATTAAAAAGCCCCAAGTAATAGTGACACAAACAAGAAGAAATTTATCTCCCACGTAAAGGGGGACCTGAGGTAATCTGTCCAGGACTGAAAGGACAATGTGCTTCAACTGTCAGAGATCCAAGTTCCTGCTATCTTGCTGCGTCACCATTTCTGGCACATGGCTTTATCATTTGGGTCAAATTAGTCTTTCAAAGAAAACTCACATTGCAGCCATCAGGGAAAAAAAAAAAAGATGAAACAGAAAAAAAAGAAGTATCGTTTAAGGGTATTTTCTGAGAATCACAAATGGCACTTCTACTTACATTCACAGAAGTTAGGCAATTTATTCCTTTACTTTGAATGGAATGTTCCCAGGTAAATATAGGAGATGCTAACAGTAAGGAGGCAAGAACGATTATTAGGGAACAGTGGGCACCAAGTGTCACAATGCGCTAGCTTTTTAAACTTTATTTGTATTTTTTAATATTGTTTGTAGCAAACATTGCCCCCAGTTTTCTGCTGGCTTTTAAATCTGTTTATATTTCTTTTTAAAATTCAACTTTTTGCTGTAGAAATTCTTAAACATTTTTTAGAGGTAAAAAGGATGGTATATTCTTGCCAGTTTCACCCAATCTTGTTTCATCTAGTGCTTATCTCACCCTGGATAATTTACAAACAAATCCCAGTCATCATAAAACTTCATCTGCAAATATTTCAGTAGGTATCTCTGAAAGTTAAAGACTCTTATTTAAAAATCAATACATCTTAAAAATTATCAGCAAGCTAGTACAGCCACTATGGAAAACAGTGTGGAGGTTCCTTAAAAAACTGCAAATAGACCTGCCATATGACCCAGCAATCCCACTGCTGGGCATATACACCGAGGAAACCAGAATTGAAAGAGCCACGTGTACCCCAATGTTCATCGCCACATTGTTTACAATAGCCAGGACATGGAAGCAACCTAGATGCCCATCA